>JAACJT020000052.1:22844900-22856122 GCA_009936485.2 Gymnarchus niloticus
AGACATTGCCTCGAATGTATGAGTGTAGTTGATGATCTTTTAGTAAAGGGATGGAAGGCAATAACGAAAGGGCATAGCATCACGCTGATTAATTCATTATACAGAGGTATGGCTAATCATAACAATAGGGAATATCCCTGAATTTTAGCAGCATAATAAGATAAGAGGCAGAGGATAGAGCCAACTGTGAGGGACACCCGAGATAGTCCAGGCATGGAACAGCCAATAGAGGTGAATCACGTGACACAGTGACTGCATTGGCTGCTTGGCCCTCAAACAGCACTGTGGTCAGGGTCCATCCTCAGCTCAGCACTGTTAAGTATAGCAGAGATTAACAGTATGGGTTTATACTTTAGGCATTAACACAGTCTTTAAATCCCAGACATGAGCAGATAGCTCGTGTTTTACAGAGTGATCTCTGTATCCCTAAGCTGTGCTGCTTTTTTAACTCGTGAAGTATTGAAGAACAAGTTCACCTCCATCTAAAATTATAAATATCTTGTACTCTGCTCTAAATTTAACAGGCAGCCAGTGTATTGATGTGAGTACAGGAACAGAAGAATTAAAGGTGTCCTTGACTTCAGCCTGTTAGGATGGACTGAATTCACCTGTTGTTTCCACCTTCTCGCATGCGTTTCTGTGAATCTGGATGTGTGTGCGTGCATGGCGTGTGTTCCATTGAAGCATGATCATCTGTCACTTTTCTGCAAAAATAACCCCATTAGCACACAGGGGATTCAGTTTTACCCCCCAGCAGTGGGTTGCCGACATACCTGGATATGCCCAGACAAGACTTGGGGAGCTAATCGGCTACAGATGCCGAGACGGCATCTGACTGGTGCAGAGCATGGTATCAAGGGCCCACTGCGTGTAGAGACTAGTCTGTGTGCTGGAGCCCCCTGGCGACCACTGTCTGATCTTGAGGCATGGGTGCCACTCTTTCTGTGGGTGGAAAGGTGTGCCCCCTCACCAGCACCTGGGACACAGCGGTGGGGTCTAGTTTTTGACTGGGTAAATACCTTGTGGGTGATAGGGTTATCCTGTATCTTTCCCTACAGGGTGGTACAGCAAATAATTATCACATAAACACCATTCCTCAGAGGTAACTGTTGTTAGATGTGACCTTTTTTCTGCTATTCCTGCATTCCTTGGTGTATGGGTGGTTTATTTGGTGTTAGAGGTTAATTGGTTGGTTATTCTAACCAAAGCTATTAAAGCAGAGCCTTTCTGGGAACTTCCTGGGAACCTTCAACATTCCATTCCACAACCAATAACTTCTTACTTCAGTACCTCTTTAGTCAGGAGAATATTTTGTAACTGAAAGAGGGCCAGTATTGATGTGCCAGGATCACCTATCAAATCCTACACAGGAGATCAACAGACTGCTTAAATTGCATGACTTTACACTAGATGTCAGTGTGGCATTCGGCTCTCACACACAAGCTACTAAGATGCTTCCACGTGCACTCCTCACCCGTCTCCTTTCTTTGGGCCCTGCAGCCATGGCGTGTCCCAGTCTAGGCTTGAGACCTTAGCCTCACCTGTGGCATGCTTCTCCAGACTTTTCCGGTTGTTCCGACAACCTGATTGATGGAGTTTAGGCGCAGTAATGAGTTGCTGTCACTCTTTTGCCAGAGGTTAGTTTCATTTATTTATTTTTTGAGTTTAATGGCATATAAAGTGATGTCAATGTATCTTCTAAATGTCCAGGTTAGTCAGAACCAGGAAACTTTCTCTTATTAGCTGTTGGAATAATCATTAATGGTTGATGCGTCATCATTCCTCCTTTCGTCAACATGTATTTTGTGTTATAGTGTGATGAAGATGTGAGCTCCTCAGGTCAGTGACCTCGTTGTGTGGGTCTTGCTTTCATCGCTAAGAATTGTGGGAGTGAGTTATAGATTATTGTGAAGCAATGTGGATTTCTTGTTGACTTGGGACCAAACTCATAGCATCTGACCTGTTTCATTCCACCTATCTACCCAGCTCCTTCATAATCACTCAGTGTCCTTCTGCTCCTCTCTGTAGCCTCAGGCACTCCCTCAGTTAGGTTCCTTTTCATGCTTTTCTTGACAACCTGGCTACAGGCGCTCCTAATTCTTCTCTGTGGAGAGTGACACAGTGGGCCGTAGGCATTAACATATATGAGAATCCTCCACTTTGCGCAGACGTGGCTTTAGTCATAATGAGCGTGTGCCAACCACTCTTTGTAAGCTTTGGGCTACGGTTTGTTCTGAGACCTTAGTCTTTCATCACAACTGTCACTGCTGGGTCCGAACAGGATTAAGCCAGAGCCCGTCTCTGCTGGCCTCCGAGCCTGAACTTGCAGCTGTCTCTGTTTCACAATCGTGTTGCCATTTCATTTTGCTACCATGGGTCTGCTTTTTTCCTTTCTACTTCTACATATTCAACAAAGTATCAGTTCCACTGAAGGGAGCTCTGCAGTTGGTCCAGTTACCTGAGCAGCCTTGGGGGATAGGCAGGCCACGTTCCCCCTTCGAAGTTATACAGTAGCTTTGAAACACACCGGGTAGATGGAATTGGACCAATGCTGATATAATAGGCGTAGACAGAAGATTATAAGACTTGGCAGTAGTAAATGGCCACACGGTGGTCTGGTGTTTTAGGTGGGGCATACTGATAGTGTTTTGAAAGGAATTAGTGTGGTTTTAATGGCTTTATCATTTGTGACCCCAAATCCACCAGTTATGTGTAGACCCATTACTTGTCTTGTAATTTCTGAGAAGAGGTAGTGTGCTGTAGCATTATTCATTCCCAAAGATTGAGTTAATTCAGAACTTTCTGAAACGTTGGACAGAGAATGGCAGAAATCATAATATTAGGTATGTTATTTCAATCTTTTCACATTCTCCTTGGAAGCCAGCCCATGCAGAGCCCAAAATGATTATGAGAAATTCATCCATGCAGAGAATGCCGGCCTTTTTGAGGCCCATTTAATGTAGAAGGCCTGAGCATTCGCATTACAGCCCCTCTTACTGTGTTCTGGTTTATAGTACATTTGTGTGTGGTGTGTCCAAATGCAGAACACCACAGTGAACCCATGAAGAGCTAGGGAGATGACATCATTGTCCCACCCCCTGAGGGACACGGTTGTTCTTTGTGTGGCCCCAGCTTTGCCGCCTTCTCCTGTGCCCTCTGGCCGGCTGGCGAGCTTCCACCTTGGATATGCAAGCCTTCGGCCTATCTGGCCAAACACAAGCCCCGTTGTAACGTCTCACAGTTAATCCGGAAGATCAATAGCCCAAGTTCCCTTAATCAGAGCCGCCTCCCATGCCCGCAGCTCCATAGCCTTTGGTTACCATTCCTCTGGCTCACGTCCTTTTAATTTGTCATCTCTGCTACAGAGGAGATTATCGTCTGAATGAACTCATTTATTAGACTTATGTAATGTTTAACCAGGATCCGTGATATTAGTACTAATGAAACGGATGAGAGGTCACCCTAGATGGCACACCTGTGGCGGTGCCCTTTTCACGGGTGCTGCTCATCGGCCTTTATCGATTACTTCGGGTTGGTGGGGAGGCCCGGGTCCACAAGGCTGTGAAGGAAAAGCTATGAATGCAAATGAACTCACTCACTGTTTCTGCCAAGCCTGAGCTACTCTCACTGATGGCTTAACAGATCCATCATCCCTGGTTTGGGGCTCCTGTGGAGCAGGTTATACCTCCAGGCTTGATCTGTCGTTGTGGTTGTTTTGGGAGAGTGGCCATGATATGGTTTGTGAACCACTCAGAATGGGGAGCTTGATGAAGATCTGTGGAAAACCTGCTGCAGAAGCCTGCCAGAAGTCTTCCAGAAAAATTTTCCACCTGTCACTGTTAGGAAGATGGTCTTCCAGAATCAGCCAGTTCCTTTGTAAGTTTGCCTTAAGTCAGTGGGACACAGCCCATTGTCATTCTAGGTTGCTGAAGAGTCTGTGAGGTGAGAAGGGTGACAGAAGTCTGAGAGAACAGTCTGGAAAAACCCAGAAGGTTAGCATCGACGGTTTAGTCAATGGTAATTATTTAGTTTAGGTTCACCTAGTATGAAACTCACGTATATGAAAGGAGTTTTAGAGGAAGGGAGGTTGGAACACTTGCAGGGATATTGATGCTAACTTCTGGTTGTGTCTGTGCATTCAGACAGGATGGAGGAGGGGTGATGGGGTAGTGAGTGGAAGGTTCAGTCTGTGTCCACCTGGATAGATTAATGCTCATAGCAATGGTTGCTAAATAGCAAAATTGTGATGGATGATTTAAAGGCTTTGGAAAGATATCCTTCACTGAGCCAAGAGACAGCACCTCAAAGTTTTATGGGCTGTGCGTCCGGTTCTTAAAAAAACTCCCTCAAAATGTTGCCAAACATCTGTCTGAAGGTGTTTGAGGTAGAAAGTAGATAATATTTACAAAAAGACTCTTCAGCAATGGCTTGTTTAGATAACAACGATATTTTATGTCTTTTTCTGCGCAAAGAGAGCAGTAGTGGTATAAACAGCATTGTGTCACTTCCTCCTGTGTTAGTGCAGTTTGATGCTAAACCCCATAGACGCAGTTGTGAACCTGGAAGCTGAGGCTCTCAGTGTGCTTCTAAATGATATAAAAAAGAAAATACAGCCTCTGTGACCAGATTAGTCTGGTAGCATGGTATGGTAAACTAGTATTGTTTGGATGACCAGTGTCTTTCTGGGCCTGTGCTCTGCTCTTGTTCCCATATTGGTTTAGCTGTTGGGTTTTCTCGCTGCCCATGGAGTGTGGCATCATTTTACCAAACAAACCTGCGAGCGCAGCTGAGTGCAAGAATATTCTAGTGTGTTTTGGGAAGCCCCAATCAGCCCTGAATGTTTCTCCAAGTGGTCCATCCCCCATTCCCCTCAGAACTCGTGCAGGGCGGAGTTTGCCGTTGCAGTGCCCAAGATTTGTGTCCTGCCAAATTATGATTGTAACATAGGTACCTAACCAACAGACACCCTGGGTTTCTCCTCTGCTGCGTTTCAGTCGCCCTGAGATGCTGACCGATAGAGGCAAGATGGGGGGGCCTAAACAGAGTAATTTCAGGTGTTGCACAAGCTGCTTATCAGTGTCTGATGATAAGCTCCCAACAATCACAGCCTTGTGGGATTAATTCCAGCAGCAGATGAACTCACACAGATCCAGCCTTGTGCACCTGTGGCCTGATCTTTGAAAAACAGTACAAAGTATGACTTGAATCCTAAGTGGCCCTTTAAATGAAAAGTGGATTTCTCTCCACATCAAGGAATGTTAGTTAAATTCCCCACCCCCTTCCTCACACCATTCTTGTGGTTTGGAGATGTTGGCTTGGCCCTTGCTTTGCCTTTCTACACGAAAAACTGTGACTGATACTTCCTAGGACTCTCCTGAACCAGAAATCATGACCTAAGTGCTATTTATTAACATTTTCCTAGCTCACATGACTCACAGATTTTCGACTGGCTCCCAGCCTAGATTGATGGTGCACATAACACCACATCAGTTTGAATTTCATGGCTTGCCTGAGTTCGAAAGGTATGAAGTATGACACCGGATCGGTCATGTTTCTAGAGAATGTGCTGCTTTGTACGATACTGCTGTGGTGTCCTACAATGTTTAAACCCTTAAATTACATTACATTCGGTTTTGTGAAGCAGAAGCAAGTTGGTAACCAAGTGAGGCTTCACCTCAGGTATATAAAGGTTTGGTCTGAGAGGGCACCAATAAGAAGTGTGGCAGGATCCCCATGCCCCACTATCATGTGCCTATTTTTTTATTGTGAGGGTTGGAGCTGTCTGTGTTGCGGAATTTCCAAGATTTTGACTCAGGTGTATGAAGTGTTTGCTTGTGGCAGGGAGGGGCAAGGTGGGACAGTTAAGGAGTGAGACTGGGAACCTGGGGGCTTTTTCAGATGGGCTTCCAGGTTGTGCAGTGACCTCATTAACGGCTTCAGGAGACTCAGCTTTTACCAAGGAAGGAGCTGCTTTGTCTGAAACCCTTTTACTGACAGAAGGATGTTGAAACCGAAAGACAAACCTGCACAGCATGTTTTAGGTGAAAGATGATGATTGATAATATTTTATTGGTAGAATGATTAGTGAACTTATGAAAAGCTACTAAATATATCTTTATTTTTTCCCTAAACCAGAATGTTGTACATGTGTATAATTTTTTTTTTTATGTACTCATATCTGTATCACCACTACTTTCTGGATTCTCTGTAGCTATTTAGGGGGTATTTGAGTGCAGAAATGACAGATTAGTGAAAGATTATGGGTAATAGAGTTGACCCACTTTCAGTCCTCTTGGGTGTATTTGTAGTGTCCAGTCTTGATGTGAGTTATACTTCAGGACCTGTTTCCGTGTTTGCTGTCGCTTTTTCAAAGTGTTGGCCTGTGAAACGCTGTGCTTGGCAAGCTGCAGGTGCCCGGTTGGTGAATGTTGCAGGTTTTTTAAAAAACTGGCTAAGGTCCTATGATGTTGTTACGAATCTGGGAGCATTTCAAAACAGATCTGCACTCTCTCTATGGTTTTTCCTCCTAGTCTTAAAAGATTATCTGTCATTTCTTGGCCTGGGGCCTGGTTTCCAAGGTGCTCCATGAAGTGAGACCATCGTTTAAAGCTTTCATTCCCCTGGCCCCCTTGGGTTTCCACTCCTGGGCACATTGCTCTGTTTCTTAACTAAAGGAAGGATCCTGACAGAATCTATACACCGTATTCATGCTTTCCGCACGAAGGGTCAGCCCCTGTGGGCAATTTGGGCCGACGTTAAAAAGTTGTACAAGCCAACGGTTGCCCGGCATTCGCACAGATTTTCTCCCATCAGGTCTGTGTGGTGGTTCTGTTGGACTTGTCCTTTATGCAGATTTGCAACAAATAGACCCCCTTTCTTTTTGCAGTAGCTATGGGAACATCAGATGCTTGTCTTAGAAGAGAAGCTTAGCGCACAATAATGGTGCTTGGAGAGTTGCTGGGATTAGGGGGTTTAAAACATGTTTAATTTCACCTCTGTTGGCAGTGCAGCAAGAGGGTAATGGGAATATTAGCTCCCACTCATTTTAATCCCCTGTAGTACTTCAGTTTTGCCTGGCTGGATGGGGGAGGGCTGGATGGGGCGTGTTAACAAGACGGCTCATGTAAAATTCATCAGGCTTTTTGTGACCCAGACACTAGCGTCCACAAAAGTAAAACTCCGTATAGAACAGTGCTGTTTAAGGTCCCGGCGCCTCACGTACACGTACTACTTTTGTTTGTACTCATCAGATGAGTCACACAGCATAGTGACTCTCTTTGGCCTTATTATAGAGGCTGTTTGCTTTGAGGAAGATCAGTGGCAGGATGAATGGTTTGCAGGCGGTTTTCGTTCAGATTTGTGGTGAAGAAAGTATCATTCTGTCCAAATCGAGGCACTTAGGAGTTCCTTGGCATAACTGCAAGTGGTGAGATCGATGTGAAGCCAGCAGGACAGTTTGAGACCACTGACTCCCCAGCTCATGTCCCTAGTTTCAGGGACAGAGAGATTGCCTGAGATGGGAACCTGTGAAGGGACAGCAGGCTAGCAGACGCTGGGCCATCTTAAATGGTTTTTGTGGAAAGCTGCCAAATGTCCTGGTGGCTCCCTCTTCCCACTGGTGCTTCTGCTCTTTCTGATGCTGGAAGAAATGGAAAAGGTACTTCCTTGAGTGTAGTCTATTATGTACGCTCACTGGCACACTAGAAGCCTGTGGCATGAGGTCCTCATGACCTCCTTTAGTGGACCCTCCATTTTGGGTTACTTAACCCATCAGAATGACCTGTGGACTGTGTGTACATGGCTTCCTATGCAGACCATTGGAGTTGCCTGATCTGTGTAGTCCACCTCTTTGTTGTTCTTGTTTCACAAGGTGTTTATGCTTGCAGTATTTCCTACAGCCACTCCCCTCCCCCGTTTCAGTCTTACAGCTGGAGTTAAAGCAGTACCCTCACAGGCAGTACAAGATGGAGAGTGGCTGGAGGAGGTGCATGTGAAACAGAGTCATTGTGGAATGCAGGGGAGTTTTGAAGAATCATCATGTTAGACAGAGCTGTCCTCCCAAGTCGGTGAGGCTGGGGGGTGTCACGCATTAAAGCATGTGTTGTCAAACAGACACCATCCGCAGCATTGTTCACTTATGTAGCTGTGCAGGACAATGATGAACATGAAAATGATTTAGAGCATCAGATCTCTGGCCTGCTCTCTGATGCTGGTCCGTCTGTTGCGAGTGTTTATTCCTCTCTCCGCCATTCAGTGGTCTCCGATAGGCTCTGAAACAGGGAAGGCTTGTTTATCTTTTTCTTCATTTTCCCTCTATCCTGGACTCTCTGCCATGTTTTATGAATAAAATTGACTGTATGACAAAACGTTCTACACAGCCCATAATTTGAAAATAGAGGAAAACAACATGAGATGTGTTGTTGACAGGATTTTTCGTGGCTCGTGTTCAGAGGTATTTAGGCCTGAAAGAGCCATTTTTTTTGTCTTTGGCTCTAGCAGGAGCAACAGATTTATGTCCAGCTACAATAAGAATGTGTGTTTTCCAGGCGAATCTGAAGCAGAGTGGGTTTAACTGGTGCTTTTTTTCTGATATGGTGCTGCTAGCACCTTGTAATGTGGCTTTGAGTTCTTTGTTCTCTTAAGCAGTGAGCTGATTTTCCTTTGTGTGACCTGTAGTCTTTCCCTCATTGAACTTTCTGGCTACAAGTCCTCATAACATGGGACTCCCTGCCTTGGGACGAAAAGGTTTAACGTCTGAGTCAGAAAGCCCTTGGTCTAAAGGACATCACCAGACATCCCACCCACTCCTAACCTTTGAAGGGCTGTCAGAACATTACAGAGAATGCTCCTCTGTTCCACTGTGATGGGTCCTTGCCCTTTTGAGCCTGGTCACCACATCACAGAGAAGGTTAAAGTGGCTCATGGAGGTACAAGGTTTGCTGGTGTGGCACAGACTGCAAACCCTTGGTGGGATGGCTGTCCCCTTTGGGGTCTAGTTAGAACATCGCAGAACGTCATGGAGGAGTGTGATCAGAACATCACAGGCTGGTCACGTCCCACTGTTACGGGCTGTCCATCCCTGTCAGAGTCTGTTTAAGACATCAAGGAGAAGTGTGGTCAAAACCTAGCATGGAAGGCCTGGCTGTCCCACTGGGCAGAAGAGGCCCAGGGACTGCGTGAGTCACCCCAGCTTCTTTGTTTAAACTCTGCCTCATTGGTTAGTCACCAGCTAAACCAACATCTCGATTCCACTCCATCCAGCTGGCTCCCCTCCACCACAAGCAGCAGGCGGAGTCCTTGTTGAGATTAGGTCAGCAGAGCAGTTGGCTTGTGAGCCTGGTGCAAACCAGGCAGCCAGGCACTCTGCTTCAGGAGAATATAGAGCTCACTCTGAAATGAGTAGCAGTGTGTGGAGAGGTGGCCACACCAGGGAAATTTGTGTCAGTTTGTTTTAATGGTAGCAATATCAGAAATGGTTATTCTTTCAGACACCCTGTTATCTGTCACAGGGAGATGCTAAGCCAGGAATCGAGGCCTAATTCCATCATCTTTCTAGAGGAGTTTCTCATCCACTGAAAAGTTACATAAATGTTTGGGTGGATGATGAGTACACACCTAATGTCATGTGCCCCCAGTTCCCCAGGCATCAATGACTGTGGTTTCACGTGCATTTCCTTGACCACAGACATCTGCAGTCATCAGCCAGTGGGCTGTTTTCGCCATCCGTGTCCTCCTTGAGAACAACCAGGAAAATCAGGCGGCGGTACAGGCCCTGGAGCGGCAAGGTGTGGCCAACGACTCAGCCCTGAGGGATCTGGGCTTCCGGCTGGAGGAACGGGATGGCAGCCTGCTGCTCAAGCCCATCCGCAAGGACCTGTGATTTCAGCCAGGCCAGCAAGCTTTGTGCCGATAGGAAAAATCAGTGTAAATAATGTACCTGTATAGATTAAATAGACAACAGAAATTCTCAATTTATTAAAGGATTCCAGGATTTTTAGTGTTACATGCACCGGGTAGGGTGAAATTCTTACTTGCATGTGGCTGCAGTGTCAACAACAGAAATGAAAACAAGAAAATGAAGAACAACAAATAGCAGAACAATAAGTAGCAAAAACTGGCCCATTGACAAAATAGTAACCCTGGCACAGTATGTATAATACTGAATGTGCATTAAGGCATTAAAAAGCACTGACAGCATGATGTGAAATAAGTGATCAATGGACCATGAAATGAAATGTCCCTGCCCTTCAGAGGCTGTGTGTGTTGTACATGTCCTGTATTGATGGCAGCTATGTGCCAGTGATGGTCTGTGCCACTTTCATGTGCTATTTATTCAACCAGAGAGACATTTTATCATAAATATCGGTTGTATTTTTTTTTTATTTTTTTTTTTTTTTACATTTGTCCCACATGGTTTAGTTATTTGCCACTTTGATGACCATCTTGGCCACCACTCCCCTACAGCTGATGTTTCTCCACTCCTGGGTATCACTGCCTAATTCCATCCTCTCCAATGTCGTTCATTCGTTTTCAAGTTTTCAGCATCACCCTGCGTTCTGGGAAATTATGCCTCATCGATTTTTGGTAGGGTTTAAAGGCTGCAGATAGTTAACTGCTTGTTGTCACTTTAGACCAAGGGAACTGTTTGGAATGACAGCCTTTGAGCACATCAGGACTTTGCTGTGACGGACATTTTAATCAATTTTCTAAATGCTGCCCGATTGCTTCATACCTGTTCTGTCATACATTTTATTCAATTTGAGCACCCATGATAAGAGAGTGGCCTAATCCAGCTTCAGAAGTGTTTCAGCATCCACTTTTACCTTTAAATATACTCCCTTGAGTTGTGTCCCAAGTCTCCAATGCACTGGCGTTGTGTTCAATATTCCTTCATCAGTAAAACTAGTTCAGTCCCGTACGGTCATTTCATGGGAAGCTTTCTGTTCACTCACCATCCAGATGGTCCTTGTTGTGAGTCGTATGCCATCCTTTCATTCCTCACCAGCTCGCATTTCCCTGTATAAAACAACTTTTTGTTTTTTGCTCTTTGTTTCTAAAGCATGCAACTCTTAATCCTCCTATTAATTCTACACCACTGGAACAATTTGGCATGGTCTGAATTGTGAGTTTTGTTTTTCCTCATGGTACAAATGAAGTGAAATCCAGTTATAGCAAGCTGATTATAAAGTTATTTTTTAGATGTCTAAAAGTCTCCCCCCCCC
>JAACJT020000052.1:22879486-22911288 GCA_009936485.2 Gymnarchus niloticus
CTGCTCCTGTTTACTTGATCCAGCCCAGCTTCTCTAGGCCTCCCTGCTCCTGTTTACTTGATCCAGCCCAGCTTCTCTAGGCCTCCCTGCTCCTGTTTACTTGATCCAGCCCAGCTTCTCAAGACCTACCAGCTCCAGTCTAATTGGTCAAATCCAGCTTCTCTAGGCCTACCTGCTCCAGTCTAATTGGTCAAATCCAGCTTCTCTAGGCCTACCTGCTCCAGTCTAATTGGTCAAGTCCAGCTTCTCTGGGCCTACCTACTCCTGTATACCTTCTCTTATGTATCGATTTCCGTCTACCTGCTGATATGACACCTTCCATGAGCCAAGCTGGGAAGCTGTACACAGAGAATGTCCCACTAAGTTCCAGCAGGGCCACATGGACTAGTGGGCATGAGGAGTTGCAGGGAAAATGCTACAGAGGCCCAAAGCACTGACTGGATTCCAGAGGAACCACCCTGGGATGGCCTCATGAGCCAGCAGTGGAAAACTGGACCGAGTAGTGAAACCTCAAAGGGTTTGGAAAGACCTGGAGAGAAGAGGGGGAATATGAAAACAGATGTCTAATGGGGTTTAGTGGCAAGTGTCTGTGATGAGATGGGGTTTCGAGGCACCCTGGTGCCACATGGAAAGCAGGTACAACCCAGATGAATGGAGCGCTTCAATTCAAAACACTGACAGAACTTTCTCATGCCTGCTTATTTCATTAAACATGAGTCAAAAACTGCTTGTGTCCTTAGGATAGCCAAATGAAAAATTAAAGGAAAGAAGATCTGTCTACATACACATGTCAGTGAATACGAGTGGCAGCAGGGCTCATTTCTGTCCTTCAGTGTTTATGTGAAAGGAACGGAGATGGCAGACAAGTGCACTGTGTGTTAAACATGGAGCCAGATGACAGCTGAATGCGTTGTGTTTGTCAACCAAGAAGATGAGTGCACTGTGTAAGTTAAGCAGGGTGATTCATGTGTGTTTCATGTTGTAAATGGGGAGATGGCAGATGAGAGCATTGTGTGTGTTATGCAGGGAGATGAGTGCATTGTGTGTATTAAACGAGGATACGAGTGCATCGCGTACATTAAATGGGGAGTTGGCATATGAATGCATGATGTGGGTTTAACAAAGAGATAAGTGCAGCCCCTATATACTTAAATATGACATTACTATGAATTCATAACTGTATTGGTATTTCATAATTTAACATCAAATGACACCTTTAATGATTTGTAGGGAGAAAGAAAAAAAGTGACACCCACTGGTTGGACTTATGCACTGCAAGAAAAATTACTTATTAAAAGCAATGTTCACAAAGGGCATTTAAAAAAGTATCCCAAAAATCTCAAACAAGCTGTGACTTATTGGGGCGTTTTGTAAAACCCACCAATCCTCATCATCAGTTTCACACATGAATTCACTTAAATATATGCTGCTGTGTTATTTGTCCTACATCACCTGAGGCTTGGGAAAAGTCATCACTTATTGCCCCCTCTGTGGGAGAACCCAAGAGAACGTGTGAGGAGCCAAAGGGTCTGCGGAGCACCCATGCTCCATTTCAACACTCTGGGACACAAAAGCCATGCTCAAAATCAGAATGTGTAGAGGTGTCCTCGCTTTACCCATCCAGACCATGACTGGGTTCAGCTTCCATTCTCTAAGAAAATGTTCAAAATCTGAAAGATGAAATGCATTAACATACAGTGCAAAAAGCTAACTCCATGAGAATAGAAAGATCTGGCTTTTCCCAAGCTTGCTCTTAAACTCAGCACTGATCCCTGGGAACCATGAGGGACTCATGAAGAAAGACAACTTTAAACCGAGAAGCATCCTCTCATTGTCCCACCTCACCATCAGCCCTGTTCCCAGGCAGCAAGCCTGCAAAGGGGCAATTGGTGGGTCGGTGCAACTGATGTGCTGGAGGCCAACCCTCCAGGCACTGTTCATACTGTTCACCAGGCCTGCCCATGGCCACCTAGCCCCCCTTTATACTTCCGCTTCCCTACCCAAGGTGCTATGGCCTGCCGTGTTTGGCCCGCTATGTCGTCAAAACTGGTTCTCCACGTAGGTTGGGGTGCTTTATCTCCCCAGCATCTGCAACGTTCACACACACTTTCCAGGAACTAATAACACAGCTGCATTATTACAGAGGTTGTTAAAGTTAAAACTCTGCAAAAAGCTCATCTCCTTTTGGGCTACAGGCTCTGTTACCGATGGAGACCACAAAATAGTGATATCCCCATTCTTTAAATCCGGTTCTGCAATCACAGTTGTAATTGTGAAGTTCTTTTTCACAAGCACAGCAAAAAGTGTTTATTGTGGCTCAGTCACACGGCACTAGCTCCATCCCTCTGCCAGCTTTGGCAAAATTTACACCGGCCCAAGCAAGAACTGTGGCTACAAAGCCAATCTGCAGACATACTCCCAGCACTGACACCCAGCAGATTTATGGGCCTTGACTGGGGTGTGACCAACGCATGTCCCACTTTTTGGTTTTCACTAAGAGAGTAACATAAAGAAATTAAGGCGGCAGGCAAACATCTCATGATTAATTTTTCATTGTGATTAAAGGTTCTAATTCATAGTAAGCAGAGAGAGATTATCATAGAGAATGTCCCACGTCTTTATTAAAAACAATGCACAGTGTATGTCAAATTACCATGGAAACTCATTTATATAGTTATTTTCAGATTAGGCTTATAATGTGAATAAAAGAGATGAGTTTTAGAGGTAGTGAACATGTTGACGGCTTTTCTGCCATCAGTCTGTCATGTTTGTCTATTCAGGTGGTCCAGGCTGAGATGTCAGGGTCAAGGTTACCAAGGTTAAAAGGCCAACTTTCTCAAACGTGAAATCTATTTACTGTCAGTCATGTGTGAATAACCTTCCGATTACTGCCCATGCATAGCAGCGGTGCCGATTCTGGCTTACTTGACGCCTTGGGCAAAAACACCCCAAAGTGCATCCCCCCATCCCGAGAATTAAAGAAAAAAAACACAAGCAGCAGGAAATTTGTAGGCCCGAGGGGGTGGTGGTGAGAATGTTGTACAAGTGGGGGGGGTGAGTGTCCCTGGGCCATTGCCCACCTCGTTCATGCCTAGATCGGTGTCTGCACAGTAGTCTCACATTCCATGACGTAGAATATTGATTTCAGAGTAATACAACTCCCAGCAAGTATTTCACCATCATTGAAACGACTGTTTTCCTTTTCAAGGGATCAAGGAATTATGGGAAACTGAGGATTAGAAATAAAGGGACGTCATATGACAGACTTTTTTTTTTTTTTTTACTGGAGTGCTCATAGGATGGACCTCCACTAAACAAATCTTCAAATCTAGTAAAAAATCATTAAAAAAAAAAAACATTCTACCTCCACTGTTTAGATCATCTCATCTCCACTAGCACCACCTGATTCCTTGCATGATGTCATAAAGCACTGACATAACACTAATTCATCCAACTACTATGTAAATCAGAGCTGAAGATATCATACCCCTTTACCACAGCACTGGTGCCAGTTCCCAATTTGGAACCGATTCCACCTTTTTCCACTGGGGAAAAAAAAAACCAAAAAAACGTGGTGCCGGTATCACAAACTTGGCTTTGAACCGGCAACAAAACTCTGCTGGTCTGGAACCAAGATCCCGTGATGTCATCAGAGGAGGGTGGAGTAAGCAAGTCACCTTTAGACAATGATAATGGCGGAAAGCAAGTCTGTTGTTGCGTGGTCGGCTGAAGAAATCAATGCTCTTTTAGCAATTTGGTCGTCTCAAGAAATACAGCAGAAATTAGAAAGCACACAAAGAAAAGAGAGTACAAGGAAATAAGGGAAGAGCTTAAAGTTGCAGGATTTGACCGGTCAACGGAGCAAATAATAAACAAGCTTGTTGCTTTGTTTAGTAGGTGTGGTATGTGACGTAGTCGCAATGTTGTCACCCGGCTCCCACTGGGCTCTCAAGTCTGTGGAAATGTGGGCCGGTTCTCACTCGTTCCTAACTTCAGCACCGACACCAGCACCAGTGCTGTGGAAAAGGGGTTCAAGGGGTTCAAAAAAATCGGGAATACATGTGTGGATGTCAACATGGAGATCAGAAAAGTACCGAGCAATTCAGATTTGTATCGCTGTGATTCCAACACAAACCAAATCTCTCATAGTGAAATCATAGGTGAAAAGTCCAGTTCTCTCATCAAGCTGCAGTAATACGTAGGCTGATGAATTGAACAATTTTTGGGTGGAAATCCCCCTCACGCTGTTGTAAAATTCATAAACACAAGGTCCTACATCACCGCCCTCCCAGTCATGGCATGTCTACTACCCCGACCGGTGTCCTATTCACACACTCATTTCAGACACGGTGCTTCATGGAGCACGCAGAGAAGCTGGAGTTCAAAGATCATAAGGCATACAAATGATCTGCTGACTGACTCACTAACCATCCATTTGGGTTTGGCCTCTCCAGAATAAGGACCCCAAAATTAAAAGAAAAACACCCAGCTACAGCATGTGAAGGAAGCATTACATAATGAGTGGCATCAACACATGGCAATGCCATGCTGGAAATTTTCAGAATGGACTGTGAGATACAGTATGTTCGTGATAACATGATTTGGGTGGTTCTGCTTTCAGAAAGGTCTTTTGATTTGGGTAAGCATACAATGGAACGGAATCGGGTCTATGAAAACTACCACTGATTATGCTAATAAAATTTGAACCAAATTAACCACAAGAATGTGCATTCTGACAACAGCAACGACCATGCAAAACCTGAACCAGCATCAGTGCTCAATGGAATTAAGCTCCAGAGCCGGTGTCATAGAATCTCTGCAAAGTTTGTGCCTTCACTAACAAAAGAACACAATTAATGTTGGGTTTGATCAATTCATTCTGCAATTTCAAGTGGTTTTCGATGCTCTTACCGAATACTAAGAAGAGAGTAATGTTCCAGAAAACAGGCTTAACAAATCCTATAGTTATTCTTGAATTGTGATTGGAGAAAAAATAAATAAATAATTGGGGAGTTTTGGGAAATCAACAAATCCTGAAGTTGAACTTTAGGTATCAGAATTTAGGTTTGACTCTAGGATTTGTTAGACCTCCTTTCTGAAACGGGCCCCACATAAAAATATTCTATAGATATAAGAAAACATTTCAAGATAAAAATAAACATCAGCAGTATCTGCAAACAAATTCAAAATAATAGATAAAGCAGGAAATTGAGTTGCGTGCCAACATTCACATATCAGATAGAGAGGAATGCATTCTGAGACCATAAAAACCATAATTCATGTGCAGAGCTACAACATGTTCTCGGGGTTTCTTATGTTTTAGTTTAAAGCAGAAAGCCAAAATCTAGCCCTATTTTTGGCATGAGTGGTCCCAAATTTTGTAAAAGCTAATTTTTTCCACTAAAACAGAGAACCAGACCAAGATGTCTCACTTACGTCTAAATTAAACTACTGTGGACACGGTGTTTGAAAAGCTACTAAGTGAACACTGAATTTGCCATTTTGCATTCAGAATTATACACCAATACATAAATCTCTATGAAATCACTCATGGCATAACAGCCTCTTAAATCATGCTATAAAATAGTGGCACTGAAAGAGAAGCTCCCCCCCTTCGTCCCTGCTCTGTAGGTGCACTCAGTACCCAAGCCACACGCTCTCATCGGCAGTCACTTCCACCTTGGCGGCATCCCCACCCCGTTCATCTGACGTCTGTTTCTGTCGGCACTGACACATCCCCTCTCCAAGGTCCGTGTGG
The DNA here is from genome assembly GCA_009936485.2 of Gymnarchus niloticus. Lineage (NCBI taxonomy): Eukaryota > Metazoa > Chordata > Actinopteri > Osteoglossiformes > Gymnarchidae > Gymnarchus > Gymnarchus niloticus. The sequence goes on from JAACJT020000052.1 coordinate 22,885,245, forward strand.
GAGTTGGCTCACACGAAGGGGTGTGCGGCCCTGGAGCGTGTCAGAACTGCTCATGATGGATGTACGTGCGTAGTGGGGGGGCTCAGCGAGAGCAAACCAACCGCCCACCATCACGGAGTTGGATGGGTGCCACATACCCGCCAGGCCCACACCCCAGTCTCTGAGCTCTGACTGCCTGCCCCCTCTTATCCCTGTCTGCGTCTGCTGATCCAGCACTGAGTCATTTAGGTCATACAGACTGACCAGCCCATTATCTGGGAGAAACTTCAACTACACACAAATAGTTTTTTCAATCAAACTGCTCCATTTGGACTCTACACCCCAGTTGCAGACAAACTCAACAACTTGGCTTTCCTATGGCAGGGACCTCACTATGACAGCAAGGTCCAAGAGTGATTAATCACTCGAAAACCAGCATGTCTGAACGTAACAAGCAACATGTCTCTAATGCTATGGAATGCATTGATCCCAGATAAAATAATTCACGTCATAAATCATAAATTCATGGTTTGAATTTGGGTAATAAAATGATCATGAGGGATGGGTGGTAAGGGCTCTTCAATAATTATGCCTATATTACTCTGCGGCACACAAAATCCTTGTTGACATTTTGGGCCCACTTCTGCCGATATCCAACTATGGTTCTCAGTGAAGGTCAATTCCTTTACAAGTTACACTGGTGGGCCTTTGGTCTCCTACAGTATCCCCACTCTGGCAAATATGTTATGTTTCAGTTCTAAGTTCTCACCTGAAAAGCATCAGAGACTCACCACTCTCCACTCAGAAAATACGCACTGTCAAAGGGACCAGACCCATCAAACTAACAATGTTGGCACTGTCAGGTTTGAGAAAGACCAGATAAGGACTTGCTAACATGTTAATATCTATAGAAATAAATATTAATTTTCTAGCATTTCACTGATGAAATCTTTCCCTTGAATCAAGATTTCTTCGGTCATATCATATTGAATAGCCCAGCTATTAAATCGTGCCTTTATGGAAGTGTGTCCAAACTGACCAGTCTCTGTCTGAGTGGTGAACAGTGCAGATAGAGAGCCTTATCCATGTGCTCACCGATATCGATTCTTACCCAGGCTGTCGCCTTGCCCCCAGTGGCAGTTGCATTACTGAGAGCCAGCTGACCTTTCTGAAATACGAGGTACAGACAGATTCCTGCTCGGTCGCTGAAACCAAGAATCTTTTTTAAGTATCATAGCTTTTTCTATCATGACATCTCTGTATTGCACAACATCCAAACCCAAAGACATTTAATTGTATAGAACAAATCCTTCAGTTATAAATCATATTCATAAACATTTTGTATGTTTTAAATTGAGCTACACTTTTAATCGATCAAGCAGTCATATCATTTTCACTACATAATTTGGTTTTGGTACACTTTTAAAGAACATTTCTATTACAAATACTGAAAACATTTGGTTATTTCAAACCTGGAGCTCCTTGGAGCTCAGACTACTGAGGTATTTACAGTAACAGAAAAACCCAACAAATGTTACCATCACAACCTTCTTACCTGTTGTTGCTGTTAGCTGCCCATCGCGTTCAGTGATTACAACATTGGGGTCATGCGTCTTAGTTATAGATGGGCACACATACTGCAGGTTCCAGAGATCCTTTTCACTTTAGATGAGCCTGTATTGCACATTATCCTAACACACTGAAGCACTCATTACTGCTCCCTGTGAAGCTGTATGGATCATCTAAGCACTGAAATAGCTGCTGAAGAAGTGACTGAAGAGGCTTTAAAATGCCCCTCACTTCAAATTTATACCACCAGTAAAAAATTTCTCATCTCATGCTCACCAACATGAGTCTGCTAGACTCCATCAAGGATTGACTCACATTTGGTAGACAGAGACCGAAAGCACCATGCAGAATGTTCACCAGCTGAGACCATGACAAACCCCGCTGGCTTCTGAGCCCCTGTGATGAGCTCACCTTGGGCCGTTCCTCAATCACAGCTCTCATTAAAACAAAGCCATTTGAGGCGTGGCAGACCTACACTGTTCTGTGTTCCCATAAACGAGGTCTTCGGGATGTGTACTACGCACAAGGGAAGAGACAACGCAGGGAGTACTCCCAGTATACCCATTACCAGAACACCCCAGATGTGACATGCAAAAATGCCTTTGAAGTAACTGAATCATACAACCCTAAAAACCATTGATTGTTCTCAAAATTACTGGATTAAACAAACACTGAAAAAAAAAAAAAAAAAAAAAGTTTTGAGGCAACAAAGCAATTCCATGAAAATAAATTTCTGGAAGTCTGCTTTGAATCCCATTCCCCCAAGAGAGAGATCAGCAGAATGGGATTTTCAACAACAGTGACAGAGCCATTTCCCAGTAGCATGGAAATCAACCCAGGAATGGCAGACGAGCTCAGAAACAACCGGTCCCGATGAGTACCAAACGTCCCTGGTCTGTCTCTCGGTGTTTCGACAGGATACAATTGACCATGTTCTTCATTAGTACTTGAAGTGGACCGCTTCACAGTTTTACTGACACATGCATACTGGCCCAGCACTAAACATACATATTTCACTCAACAAAAATCAAACTGCTACAGGAAGTGCAGTGCTGCAGACTGGTCTGGGGACTTCAGAGACATGAGCCAGTCTGACATGCGCCCAACTGCATGATCTATTCCATGACACCAAGAACTCCACTGCAATAATGAATGTGTAGGACCTCTGTGCTTAGCACAGTGCTATGGGAGGGCAAGCTTGGCGACTCACCCACTCGGAGCTCCTGCCCAAAGACGGTCTTCTCTCCCAGGGCTGAGCAGTTCCAGCGCCCATAGCGGAACTGGTACTGGCACTCGTTGATGCCCAGCTGTGCGCCCTCACCAATGATGATGATGGCATCTGGGCGGCTCTGGCAGATGGCCCGCTGCCGAGGGGCCAGCCCTGGGATCTTGTTGCAGATAATATTGGCACCCAGGGCCACCACCGAGGACAGGGCCCTGGGGAGAGAAAAGGGAAAAGGGACACTAGGGATCAGCACTAGTTAGAATACGACCCTGGGGAAAGGAAAGGAAGAACAGACACTCAGGATTGGCACTAGTATGGATATGGTTCTATGGACAGTAAAGGGAGAACAGGTACTTAGGATCAGCACTAGTGTGGATAGGGCCCTATGGACAGTAAAAGGAGAACGGACACTCAGGAGCCGCACCAACGTGGCTAGAGCCCTATGGACAGTAAAGGCAGAATGGACACTCAGGATTGGCACTAGTGTGGATAGGGCCCTGGGGAGAGGAAAAGGGGCTCGGATTATTAGGATTGATATTAATTTAGACAGGGCCCTGGGGAGGAGAATGGGAACTCAAGTATTGACACTAATGTGGAGTAGGATTGGTACTAGTGTATACAGGGTCCTAGGCAGTGGCCCTTATCACAGGTTGTATCACTCGTGCCACAGATCATCACTGTAGAGAACAAAATGCACCTGCTCACGTGTCCTCTTTCACATTGCTACAATGAAAGGAAATCGTTAGATTTCTGTGTCACATTCAAAGAAGTAATAAAGTTAATGAAACATTTTATATTAACATCACGCCTCTGGGGCGCAACACAGATATCACAGAACGTAACAGCATATATGCATATCACATAGTACAAAACATCAGCCATGAGCCATGTCCGTTTCCAGGGTTCCCACAAAATTTTTCATTTGAAAAAGGAAAAAGTTACCAAATTGAAATATTATGGCAAACGATCAAAATATATCCCTTTCAGAAGGTCTTTGGAAATCAAATATCCAACTCTATAATAGAATAATCTCCAAAAACACATGCAGTGTGTTAAAATGGGCGCTTGGAAAAAAAATGAAAAAAATCATTTATTTTCACACGGACGCTACCTCTCCATGGTGGTTTGGCAATTGGAACATTGCTGGAATTGTTTCCAGGCAAGTTGTGCAAGTAATGTACATTTTTTTTTTTTTTTTTTTTACTTTTCCAATTTATTAATGTGCATCTCTCATATTGAGAAGTAATTCATTTCTTGGCAAAAATGCTACTCAAAAATGTTATCCTGTATAATATGAGATGTGTTTATAGAACGTGTGGCATAATGAACACCCCATAAATTGTGCTGTTTGAGACTTCCCTGTATTTTCTTACTCGATGAGAACTGCTCTTAGAACCATGTTACTGTCTGTCTATCCTGCTACTGAATGTCGTCTCCTTTTCTCAGCCTTCTCAAGATCTCATTGCCACCTCACACAACACCATCCAATCACCAAGACCACCAACAGACTGAACTCTTGTGTTTGTTCATCCTAATCACAAAGTCTGCTGAATCAAAGATTGCTGCCATTGAACCAATCATTGTGACAGAAAATGCTTCAAAAGGCAGCTAGGGTTTCAGGCTGTTAATGGTACCATATCAGAAGAATAAAGATATGTCAGGAAGAATGTCCATTTGGTCCATAAAATGTAGACTCTGCTCATCCTCTCATTGTCAGCGTAACACACCCGCTGGAGTCCCCTCCCTACCCATCATGAAGAGAAAGCCAAACTTCTGCACAAGAAGAAAAAAATTGAAAGAATCTTAGCTGGAAATTGGGAGAGAACAGGGGAATTATGATTAACTGTTTGCACCCTGGCAAAAGAAAACGAGCTTAGAAATGTAACACCACATATCAGTGCAAACAAACTGTCATTTGATGTGTTTATAACAGTTCAATTTTGAGTCCTTTCAAACATTATTATATTGCAATAGGTTTTTGCTTGGCAAACAATTTTATATATAAAAAAAAAAAACACATACAGTTTTGCCATTTTGCACTTTGTTGAAAAAACATACGTACAACATCAGCTCCTAAGGATTTAACATGCATCTTTGTGGCCAGGGGTTGAAGTTTATGTTTGGATGTGTTTGAACCCATGTCTCTGTGGTTTAACTTAGGCTAAATGAAACAAAACACCAAGACCTACCACACACTTACAAAGATAATGTGGATTATAACAGATGCTTAAAAAAGGCTACTTACAAAATTCTCCAAACAAGGATTCCCTTAACTCTAATTCAGTTTAAGTAATAGTCCTTGTGTGCTAGTACATGCAATATAATGGGTTTTGTAATGAGCGCCCCCTAGTTTGGAGGGTGAATGACAATCCCTTTGTGCCAGTTCACATGTTAATGGGTTTTATAATGCGCGCCCTATAGACCCGAGAGCACAGCACTACCACAAGGAAACCTCACCCTGAATGCTCAGTTCCCTAAATTAGCTTTTAACTAAACATAGTGAGAGAAAAAGGGCATAAATCTGTCCAATAAACTCCTGTACAGAGAATGTACTGTGTTTCAAAGTGCTTTTGAAACATTCAGTTTATTAAATAATTTAGAAACATAAAACAATGGAAAGGTATCCTTTCTGGAAAAAAACAGCACAAAGGCAAGGTTGGCTCAAAATAGAAAACAGCTTCTCAGAACAAACTGGTAAATTACTACCATAGTTATAATTCAGAGAAACATAAAACATATTAGTCAGCTAAAACTTCGCCAAACAAAATGTGGATTTATGCAATATCAGTTGCACACTGCACAGTCATTTGAATAATATTAACTTTAGAAATAAATTAGTTTCATGAAGATGGTTGGCTGAGCTAATAATATTTTGTTTTGTTGAGGTTTGCATTAAACTCTTTCAAAGTGTCTTCACTTACCTCTGTGTGTTCGGTTATTGTAAAAGAAATTCTAGCTATTGGCCTGGTTACAGAATATAATATATATAAAAATGTGTGTTCATCTCATTTAGTATAAATTAAAATGCTTTATTTAATGTTAGAATATAGTTAGCCAGTTTTGTTTGTATTCATTACCATACATAAAACATGTATGCTACCAGAACTTGTCCGCTCAGTTAAGCCACACTATCAAAACCATTTCAGGTTATTTCAAAAAAACAACATAAAGCTGCAGCTGATCAGTTAAGCCACACTATCAAAACCATTTCAGGTTATTTCAAAAAAACAACATAAAGCTGCAGCTGATCAGTTAAGATGACACAACTTGCTTGAACAGTAACTGTTCAAAGGTAACTGTCCCGGACCTTGGGGACTTTTTGGTGAAAAAAAGGAAAATTAAATAACCTACAAAACGTAGCTCAGCTGTAAAATCGCGAAAATATTAAGCATTTAGTAAAACGCCTCTTTTTTGACTGAGATTCTTCTTTGAGGTACGCCTATGTCAGGAGGATTTATTGGGGGAACGCATGAAAAATGTTTTTGCTTTTTTCTGACATCTAATGGGGCTGTGTTAAGTGCATTAATGCCGATATCAGGTTCCAAGTGGTTGGTTTAACGACGTGTGAGACGGATTCGGTTCGGCCCTGTCACTCGATTCAGCTCAGATTGCCTTCAACCCTCCTTTTGGTTTCCATGTTTAACGTTCAAGCAACTGAAAATGATGTACTCTGGAATACAGTATTGTGATCACAGGGATTTCAAATAACGAGGAATCATAGTTCACTGACACCTGTACGCACAAGTAATCCTCAGAATACCAGGCACATCGCTAAATTACACCGTCCGAATTTCCGTAGATGTGTCTACAAACAAAGTTTTACATTTTAGAAATTAGTTAAATCGCCAACAGACGCGTTGGATACTATTTCCTTAATACTATAGTACCATTTATTAAAAAAATGTAGTGATTCATAATCACCATCACTTTCCTACTGCTTTTCCAGATGAGGGTCATGGGAAAATGTGAGTATTGCTTCAATATATCAATATGGTTTTATCTATGTGAGTTACCTTATCACATCGGGAGCTTATGACATCAGAAAAAAAAACAAAAAAAAAAAAACTTGGTTTTTAGACCGAACCAATATCAGTACAATCCCTTTCCCTTCAGTCCACCTCTGTCCTTTATTTATTGATATTTACGGGGTCCACAGACACATGTACTAATGTGCCTTTTAATTCCATCTGCTGCCCGCTTAAACCCCTCTCACCTGTCACATTGCCTTAAGGCTTAGGGGTGATTAACCATGAATGTGGTACCTGGGGGTAACACATTCACCATTCTGATCTCTTCACTGAGGGGTACTCCATCCCAGCTTTTCTTCTAAGCTCTGGGGGACATGGACTTCATCTCCATGGTCTTTCCAAAATAGAAATTGGACAGCCCTGACAGTGACCACACTGAAGATGAACACATTAGCATGCTACCCTGCCAGTCGCCGCTATATCACTTATTGTCTTTTCTTAATCTCAATTAGGCCTGTCTGCAATCTGAAACCCCAACAATGTCACCACTATATTACACAAGTAAATAAATTTTAACCACACACACCAATCATTTTACTTGTTTCGTTTCCACTTTTCCACAGATCGACTTAAATGTGTGTGTTTTGAAGACTGTAGCTGAAATAGTAAGTGCTGGCCACTCGATTCACACAGGACTGCAACTCAATGATTTTGCTGATAAGCAGGTTATTACCTCTTGATTCTCCGCTGCAATTATATTTTATGGCAAATAATCAATGGTGCAATGCAGACTGCATTACACTAAATTAACAACAGCATCAATAGCCACATCCTGAAGTATTGATTGAACAATTTTAACAAAGCCTTCTGATTAAAATCTGTAGTAATTAAGGAAATACGCTGAGCTTCATCTTGCGAGATGCTAAACAGTTTTAATGTTACTCTGGTTTTTCCTAAATGTAAAATGAAATTCTTATTTATTGTATGTCATTGATCAATATTCTGACAAGCTAACAGTTTCAAGGTAAATTTCCATAGGCTACACTTAAGGCAATTCTCAAATAAGTAACTACTGTATTGCCTGCTGTACTCAAGGAAGGACTAAAAATCATTTAGCATATTCCCACCAAAACAGGGGCAAAACCGAGATCAAAGGTCTGTATTTCAGGAGCAGCATTTAATACAATAATGTGCACACAGAGTAAGATTGCATTAGTTAGCACTAAAGATGTCAGGCCATTTCTTCACAGAGAACAGAGGCTTTGCAGGTTTATGCCCGTGCTAGTGCCGGCTGCTTGGATTCTGGCATGTGTTCCACAGTAGCACACGACTCGTTGGTTTTCTTCCCAGCCAAGGTACATAGGTACACTGTAATAATTACTGGCATTACAACCGCGCTGATTCCACATCCAAAACAGACCATTTCCTGCACCGGATAGACGAAGAGCCCACAACAGAGACAAAACAAGCATACAAATAATGATACGATGTTATTCTTTATTTAAATACGCGTTCATAATATTGAAACCTAGAGAGTATTTCTAGGTGGAAAGCAATATTCAGTCGTGTGCCAGGCAATGACTGGTACTCCTAAATTAATTTTAATTTAACTTCATGACATTAAAATTACATGCTGTGCTTTACCGCATTCAGAGTGCAAGCAGATGTTCGCGAGCTGGTCACATATGTTCCCTATGTCGTTCACCATTTTTTATATTTATTATTTTATTCTGGCTTTTTTACTATATATTTTTTTTTTCCCCCAAACGAGAACAAATTCAGCATCTCATAACTGAAATCCTCGTAGTTCTTCCGCGCTTTCAGCAACGCCGTATTTAACCGCAGGTGCGTTTTATAGCGCCATGCCGGATTAGGAGTCCTTAAACCAGCACACCACAGTTTAAACGCTATGATAACAGCGCAGGGTACGCGGTGGGATTGCTTCGTCCCAGGTGGACGCCGAAAACCGGTTTACCAACGCATCCCCAGTGCTCCACTGGTTTAGCAGGGCATCCCCAGTGCTCCACTGGTTTAGCAGGGCATCCCCAGTGCTCCACTCCTTTGACTGGGAGCAGAAACATCATGAAGCATTACGAGCGTGCAACTGGAAGGGGATAGTTTGAGGCGCAGCAAACCCACATCCTTTCTTTTTATATTCCACGCACGTTTGAAACTACCCCTTCCCTAAAATGTATCAAATTTGCCGTAAGCCGAATAAAGCAGGTTCGAATTATAAAAACAAACAATGGTATGTCGTTTCTAATGCACTGACCAAAGCTAAACATAGTCGTGCCCACTTTTTAACTGTAACCATAAGCCGCATCTATTTTAGTATCAAGCCTGGGGTCTAAGCGTGAAAATAAAATGAGTGGCAATTATTTTAAAAGGCGAAAAGAAAAGTCGCCGCAAGCGAAATGCCTGGGACCTTTTAATTCAATTATGACGACGTAATTGTGACGATTTGTGTCAATGAGACGCAGCAGGTCGGTGGCCGATGTTTTATGACCGCTTTTCCAGACGCGGCTTTAAATTATATCCTCGGAGAGAAGCGTGTAAGTAGCTGGTGATGTAATGCATGAAGCCTAATCTCCATTCACAAGTCCCGACAGGTAAGTTTGACTGAAGAAAAGCACAGCGTCCGTGACCAAATACACCATGTTAAGTGGTGTGGTCTAAGTACCTCAGGCACTTTCTACCCAAGCGTCAACCCTTTACAGCTACTATTACAGAGTTGTGCAAAAATGCTAAGCCGCTCAGAAAGGCTACTTTATACATTACACATTTCAAACTGATCTGTCTAACAGAATCTTTAAAGCATTAATAGCCGCTAGGAAAAAAAAAATAATAAATAAAAAGCTCTGTTTCGCGATTTCATTTCTCAGCTAATTTCCACATCAGCCAAAAACGGTAATGACATTTTATTACTGTAATACTAATATATTGCCATATAGTCACATTAATACACAATAATGATCACCTTTTAAATCCAAACACGTATATTAGTTGCAAATTGCTCTTTAGGAAGAACTAATTCAACCACAAAAATCTTGAAATCCATACAGTAGTAAAGCTGCTCATCTAAAATATACGATCAAGTGATTAAGCTCATGTAAAATACAAAGAGAGAAATGTGTTATTTTAATGATTAAATCCTCAGTTTCTTATATATTTCCAAGTAGAAAACAAAGTATCTTTTAAGTATGTCGCCCTATGCCTATGTTTTATAACAGAACGCATATTTTGCATATTTGCTACAGCAGAAGCGATAATTCATATCAACCCGTCACATCATTTATAACCTAAAATATATAAAAATATGAAAAGAGAAGTAACATTTTTCCATCGAGCAGACTTACAGATAACTTCCACTTGTGAGGATGAGGAAGATCTGTGGGTAGTACACTGACAGCAGTACACTGCGTGACGAAAAGATGATCATGATGGCATTGAACAAATGGCCAGCTTGTGGTAGAGATGTTTCTAAGGTAAATCCTTATTCCCGCTTCCCGGGTTCAGTCAGAAGTGCCTGCGGTGTCTGGTCCACTTGCGGGTACTATGCAGCTCCGAGCTCCCACGGGCGTGAGCGTATTGCGGACGCGGACACCGAGTCTGTCATGTCTCAGCTCTGGAGGCAGTAACAGAGTGGGGTTCCTCAGCCGGAATGATGATGGTTTAAGGGATTTCGGATGGCAGAACCTTTCCTGCTCTTATAGGAGACGCGACTGCCATTGGGCAGAGACACGCAGCTATCCGCCCACTCCTATAATACAGCAGGACAATGGGGCGACACCGATCTGTTCCCCGAAATGACAACTTTTCATTCATCTGACGTAACTGGCGAGTAAACGGAAGGCTGCCGTTACACGCTCACTCCTAAGTGGCATTAACTTTCCATTCACGACATGTTTGCCTTCGTGTTGTGCCTCCACGGTATTGTCTGCTTAGAACTATGCACTTGTTACTAAACCCTATATATCAGTAACTGTGCGATCCTGGAGCTACCGAAACGACTCCGGCGAGATTAATCATGACAACGAAAAAGCCATGCCTGCTTCACGCGAGCGAAAACGGACCGTTTGGAGATGCGGCGCTCGGCGGTTGGAAAAGCGCAAGCGATGCATCGCTGAAACCCATGCATGTGCGCTCGTTTTCAGCGGGTAATCAGGGGGTGGGCAGACATTATTGACAGACCCTGCACGGATCGAACACCGGCTTCTGGAAATATCCGCCTGGACATCAAGTCGCTTGATATCGGTATAGACGCTATAAATGGAAGTTAAAAAAAAAAAAAGGACACGTGAAAATTCTATATGTATACCTAAAACTTACACACCCTCCGGGCGTTTCTTGGTTACTGCAAGGTGTGATGGCCCTTAATGCACATTCTCCACAACATTAAGAAGCAGAAACACGTATACACATTTGAGTTACTTCGAATCTGTAGTGATTTTTACAGCACATTTAGACACTCGATTCAACAACATGTCACGCTTTACTAAACGCTCATATTCTAAGGTTAAGTATTAAAAACAACTAGCAAGTAACGAGACCAGTCATAAACGCGGAGACCTATAGACGAAAAAAAAAATACACAGACATTTACGTATTATTAGCCATATGAACATATTATATGATACTAAATCTTATGAGTAACAAGGCATTTTTATTCTAGAACGAAATGTAATATAGCTACTCTACAGTCTTGCTATTGTTTATTTACAGAGCTCGAGTAACTAACTATATACAGGCGCTTCAAGCCGCTTGTTGACAGTTTACTTTATATCTAAAGTAGATATCCTTAATGAAAACCCACGATTTACTTTTTAGATCACAGTCAGGGCCGGGTCTATTTTTCGACACCCAATTATTATTATTATTATTATTATTATTGCTGGCTAACCCCTTGGTAATCCAAGAATGAAATGGAAATACTGCGAATCAGGTACGAGCTTTGGGCTGCGGAATGTGGAAATATTTCTCGCCCTGTCACCATTAATGAGGATATACGGGGTAATCCTGTGCCAGGCGAAGACAGCAGGCACAATACCGCAGCATAGCCTACGTTAGCCTGGAAACAGAAACGAGAGCAGTGAATGAAAATTAAAACGGCTATTAATAAGTTCATGCATACTACTTTTTGGCTGACACAGACATCCGCATTAACACGCTTTCCCGACCAGCTGCTGTTAAACTTATTCAAACGCATTAATAGAAAGTATTAATTTATGTGAACAAAAACTCTCATATAGATTAATTATCAGATCCATCAACGTCTGGGTGCTCCAAAGGTTTTATGTAGGCTACACTGAGAATGTTACCTGTATTCAGAGCATCGTTAATCATGGCAAATTGAAACAAACTACCAGTCGACCTGACCACGATTCTCGAGTTTTACAATGACAGTGGTTTCCTTATTTTTTTTTTTATTATTTTATTTATTTTTTTTATTTTCCTTTTTGCGGTTCTGAGCCGCTTCGTTCACCGGGAACACCAGCCACTTACCCGAGCCTCAAGTAGATGATAGCGAAACACAAGAACACGTAGAGAATGCACTGCTGAAAGGATCTGTGCATGTTCTTAACAGCCTGGAAGACCAGCCATTCACTAAATGAACGCCGTCCGCTTTCCGCTCATACCAGGGCGCCCGCAGACGTGATTCTGATTTTCAAAGGCCGTTTATGCGAGATCTGTGCCCCTTTCAAATCCATGTTCGGCGAAGGAAGATGTGAAGCGAGCTTCAGGTGGGTTCAGCCGGAGAGCTAAAGGCGCCGGAGAGGGTCGAGAGATTTCAATTATTATAGCCACTTTCCTTCCAAAAATGTAGCAAACCGACGAGTTGCGCTTCTTAAATCCATCCAGATAAAACGGAAAATTGCTCCGCTGCCATGGAGGATGTGTTGCCTGCTGTCCCTGACATATGTACTGCTGTCCCACTCATTTGACGACATCTTAGATTCTTTTCATGTAGCTGCAGGTATTTTAATCCAGGTAGCAAAAAGGCCCTTTCCACGCCTCCTGCTTTGAATCTTTGTGGATATTCAGAAGGTGGGATGGGCCCCAGAGTTAGGGGCTTGACACACGTCTGCAGTTGTCTAAGGACAGTGAAACAACAGGACGAGTTTTAATGTCCTTCATTCATTGTCTCTAACTGGTGTAAAATGATACTTTTGATTATTAGGCTATTCGTTTGTTTGTTTCTGGGAAAAGGAAGTTTATATTTCAACGCGGGTGATGCGAAGTGTTCTTACTTACCCTATAATATCTGATTACGGAATGCGCATAAATTAAGTCGAACTTAGAGCGATTTAAAGAAACGCTTTAGATACGCCAGTGAGCCAAGCGCTGTTCAGACTAGCATGTAATTTCATTCAAAGAAATTATTTGTCCATGATTCTCACACTAGTCGTCACTTGTAGTTGTGCTTGCTTCTTTTTCCTGAAGAAGCGTGGCCGAACACGATGAGAAACCGCAATGATTTATCGCAGTTTAATGATAAAGAATGATAAAGGAGAATTTCAGGGAAAGGCTTTGATATCATAACGAGTCTCCCCCGTGTGGCGTGCGTTGGCATGGCAACATCATTACAGGACTACGGGGAAACCAGTGTCGAAGTGAAGCCCTCAAGAACCCAAGGGGGGCAAGAGGCCATGCTATCCGTATAAGGCAATAAAGTGGACATATATTTAAATATACTAGTCCAAAACTTATGTATGAAGGGTGGGAAGTCAGTTGAAGCTGAATGATCTTTAAAAGGGATTTTTCAAGCCCCTGACACATACATAAGTGAAGCTAACTTTAATCAGCCTATTAACCATCACTGTATAAAGCAATACTTTTCAACAATATAACAGGCCCAATAATTTAAATTCAACATGTTTATTTATATTTAATTTTAATTTATTAAATGATGTCTTCTAACAAGGTTCAATGTTTAAGCAATCCCTATTCAGCTATATTAACCAGTCAGTCATTCTGTGTATCTAGTATGTATATGACAAAGACTGCCGTGCAAAGTACTGTACAGTACTGTGATTTATAACTCGGTACTAAATAAGTTATAAAACTTTTCAAGGTCAGGACATATTGTATATTGCAAGATATTACGTTGCACCCAATTTAACTTATTCTTCTGGCTCTGTTTTACGCCAGCATGTGCTGTTAACGTATTTAAAAATAAAAAAGGCAAATAGTTTCAGTAGTTGCAACAAAAGTCCCTGAGAAAAACACTACCACCCCATAGACAGTGGGTATTGTTATTTGCAGACAAAATGCAGACATGGCCACAAAAACCTTAGCTGAAACACATATTTGTGCTTTACAGACCAAACTTCAAAAGTGCTCACATCAAAAATAACTTCAATGGATTTTTTTGAAGTAATAAAATTTTACATCAATTCCACAGGGGAGGAAATAAAAAAGACCATATTTAATGCTTTTGTTTAAAAAGATGTTCTTTTCAAATAACAGCTTGTTTGCCTGAAAATATGAGCCGCAGGGGAACGCTGGACGACAGCTGTCCTGTTTGGTTAAATTAAAATGTTCAAAGACTGTATTTTTTTTTTTTATGGGAGCTGTTCCCCAAGGGGGGGGGCAGAGAACATCGCACTGTAGACTTGCTGTCATCACGTGAAGCTACGTGATCTTCCATGTACGCATTACTGTTTGTTGGTTCATATGCTACGGTTAATAATGTACAAGTTAATAATGTTTAATGTACATGTACATGTTCGAACTTCATGTCACCCTCTCCTGTAACGGCACTGAAAGTCTGGCCGAAAAGTCACCTTTTGGAGACATAATGATAATAATAATAATCATAGTGGATGATGAATAAATTAAGATCACAGCACCTGGCATTGTTGCAGTGGACAGCAGCTATCAAACCCAAGATTGCCGTTTACCAATGAGAAAACCATTCAGAATGTTAGGCAGCGGTATCTGCTTCTTCTCACTTTCATTTACGTAAAGCAAGGGGAGTTCAAATGGCTCTTTTTTTTGGCAGGTACTGGCTGATATATCTCACTGTCTTTTTAAATATTATTAAGTAGTCTTGACCGAAAACTAAATAAGAAAACCCACCAGGCATTGCCGTGTTTGTGTGGGAGTCCTTTCAGCTGGAAGGAGGCCGCAGCAGTCCAGCGGTATGGACTTGTGAGTGGAGCCAAACCAAGAAGTGGGAGCCAGGGTCTGCCACATCTACACAAGGCCTCAAGTTGGGTGGGGTTGGGGGTCGGGGGTGGATGTGGGTGATGAGCCTGGTGGGCCATGGGAAGCCTTTTTCCTCAGGCCCCACAGACTGCTGTGGCTTATTTCTCCAGCTTCCTGAAATTCTTCTCAATGAGCATCCCTGTGATTTTCCATATAGGCAGAACATCTATGTGAGCTACCAAACCTGCTCTTCAACACCATTGCCTGACTGCCTCCATCAGTACGGTGTTGTTGATCTGACCGTTCTACCTCATTGTGTTAATGAACTTATCCTGCCTGGTGCCAGCCAGAGGAGGATTGGCTTCTCCCTTGAGTCTGGTTCTTCCCAAGGTTTCTTCCTCCTAAGGGACTTTTTCCTTACCACTGTTGCCCTTGGTTTACTCTCTGGTGACCTTGGGTCTGGAACTATGTAAAACGCAGTGATCCTTGTTAAAGGTGCTATAAAAATGAAACTGAATTGAATAGAATGTCTCCCTAGCTAAGGGTCACTGCTCAGGAGAAAAAGAGCCAGGCTGGAGCCTGGAGAACGATACAGTGGGGATAACATGAGTGGATTAAACGAGCAGTGCTTGTTCTAGAACAGTCAGTATCTGAATTACCGAAAAGCTGGTATTTAGATCAATGAGACTGGAGTGGAAAGAAACACGGGTAAATTACCCAAAACCCACTATTAGAAAAGTAGTACAAAGTTACCTTACCTACAGGAGACATTTTTTTAAACAGTTCCACCATTTTTCTTCCTAGCAATTCAAACTGTGAATTGATTTGAAAGCTGGCTGTTTTCCACAGTCCGAGTTCCAATTGCAGGTCTACCATTCCCAGATGTCTTTCAGTAAATGGAGGGCCATCACTGCCCCCTTTATCTCAGTGCCTTGATCCTGCAGCTCTGTTGTCATTCTGGGGTAGTGGGAACTGGCTCACGCAGAGGAGCCTGACTATACAGTTTGTACAGCCGATGGATTAAAGGAAGAGAAACACGCTCTACCATACAATCTGAAAGGAGACTGGGATTCTGAGGTCCCTGTCATCCTCCAAAATCCAGCACTGCAGTGGGCGTTTGGATGGAGATTTAACAGAAGACTCAGAGAAGGCTAAGTTTGGTTCCCCAGGGGATCCACGCACTAATACAGGATGTCACATTTGGGCATCTGCTGATCTGATCATGTGTTTCTCTGCTCTGCAGCTTTACATTCCCATGGAGCAAAGGGTAGGGGGAACATGCGGGAGTAAGTAGAACCATGAAGATGAGAACATCATGGACCACATTTATATTATTTTATATTATTTAAAGTTAGGAATAACATTCACATTTTCAGTGATAGCCCATAATATACTATAGAGGACTGCAGAGAAACCCAAGAATGGAGGAACATACAGGGGAACTTAAAGGGAAACCTGTGGAAAATACATAGAAGAACAGAATGGCCTGTGGAGGAGAGCCCAGAGGAACATGAAGAGAACTCATGAAACGTCACTCAGAGGAACAAATGAATACTACATACAGGATCCTATAGAAGAATACATAAAGGAACATACATAAGAGCAAACACATTTAGATCCATATAAATAAATGTCAGTCTGTAACCAGTGTATGTTTCTAATTTATTTCATGCTGTCAGCTCACTAACAGGGTTATGCTTATGAAATCTATTAATGTAAATATAATATGCAAGCAGAATCCTGGCTGTCGGATGGGCAAGGTACAGTGTGTGCCATACCTGGCAACAGAGTGTAGGATGAAATCTCTTTCTAGGGCCATCAGTAAGTGTGGACTCCTTCTCACATGGCAGTGTCACCTTACAATTATATCGATAGACACGCCAGCATTCTTATCAGTACCATTAAAGTCTGTGGGTGAAGTATGGGCTTTCCGTCATCTCCTGGTCCCATTACAAAAAATGAAAACTGCCAGTTATTTGCCAAAGTAACTGAGAATTACCTAATTAATCTATAGTCAAACTTTACACCTGTGCTTTCATGAGGGAATGATCATCATCGTGGACCAAAACAACATGCCCTTAAAGACAGAGGCCACCTACAGCACCTACTTAAGGACTCATCCTTAGGACTCACTATAATGACTACTGGCTTGATTATACCAAATGCTCACATGCAGTCAAAGGAATGACTCTTTCAAAGGGCAAGATTTTATGGTTGCTCTTCTTGCTTCTGTAGCACCGTCTGCTTCGTTTATCATAATCGTAATGCTCAGGTATCTCTGTGAAATTTTGCTACAGTGCATAAACCATTCATTATTTCCACTCAGAGGCTCACTCTGAGTTACTTTTGCAGCAAAAGCCAGCTGGTACCAGCCTGCCTCCTTATTGGGGGTGGTGCTGTAGACATAGCCCAGTCTCAGTTTGCATGTTCAACCCAGCAGTTAGGGATGGTGACAAACTTACTCGCTATGCCGAGTCAGAACCAACACCCCCACGACCCAGATTAGTCAGTTTAATCTGACGCGTTTCTTTTCATGCAGGCTATGTTCAGTGGAAAATAGACAGGCCTATATATTAAGCATTAACTCCCAAATGCAGCTATTACTACTGAACCTGGATGATGGGCATAACCACATCTGTCAGCCTGTCATGTTGGTGGAATCCAAATCCAGCTTTCAGCATGGCATTTCCACCATGCCCATCACAGCTTTCCCACACTCTGCCTCACTTGAATACTTACATCACCTGTATCTAATTAGTCCACACATAAATACACCCATTTCTTCCTTTTGAAACTTTGTCAGTCTGGTGTGATTCCCATTACCAAGCTATTGCTGTTTTTGCTTGTCTGCTTGTCTCTTTTTGGTGATTCTGATTTTGGGTTTCTATGAGAACCTTATTTTGCCTAACATTTTTTAACCAATTTATCAGCTTTGCACTCGAATTTTGATTCATTCTCAGTTGACTTGCCTGTGTTTGACCCCTGCTTCCTGGATTTTGACTACAGTTGTAGATTGTGTTAATAAAGAGAGAACTCTGCATTTGGTTTAAGTCTCCTTATTGTTACACAATACAGTGAGGGAAACAATCTTTCCGTTGCACGTGTGTGTTGTTTTTGGGATGTTTGGAAAAGTAAATGTCTGTGTCAATGTCATGTTGTGTTTGTGTTGAGTTCCAGTTGGTTTTTTAGATGATGAGGTTCAAAATGATCTTTTTGCATGCTATATTTAATCTAATGGCTTTTAAATATTAGCCATGGAAAAATATTTTTACCATAATAGTTGATGGCAAATGGCTGATGCTTGACAGCAGATCCAGCATGGAGATTACTATGAAAATACGTTTTCAACTATAGTGAAGAAAAATACTAAAAACTCAGTATCTCCCAAGAAGAGCTGAAAGTGGCAGAGCAGGAAGGTCACTTGAACCAGAGATACTGATGCCAGAAAAAACAAACATCTTAATGATTGTCTTATCCCCTTGAATAGAAGACTGCCTTTGCTATTTGTTTTAATTGCCTTGATACGTATTTTGAAGAAGAGAATTGTCATGGTGAAATCTACATTTAAATTTCTTGGCCATCTCATAGTGTTTTTCCAAGTTGCAGACTGAAAATGTATAAGCAATGTACTACTTCCAAACCAAAAGGACGCTTCACAAAATATGTTTTAGTTTAATATTTCTTTGCTTAAATATCTTCAGTACAGAGCAGATATATGTGGATTAAACACCTGAAGATTTAAATGCACTCACAACAATAAATGCAAATCTTCATGCAGACCTTAGGGCAAAATTATGGTTGCTCTTCTTTGGTTTAATCGTGTCTGTGCTCAGTCTTCAGCCTTGTAACCTGGTGGTGTTTATCCTCCTAGTTTTTTCCTGCCTGGTTTACTTATGGTAATTGTTTTGTTTCTGTAGATTCTCTGCCTCATGTGGGTTTTTTGAGTGATCTTACATGTTAATTCTGCTTTGGAACTTCCATTAAATATCCTTCCCCATATGTACATCTGGGTCCTTCCTTAATCCACCACTATGACAGCTAGACTGAGCCAGATAATGAAGCCAGCAACTACACTGGTAGAGATATTTGACAACCAACAAGGGATGCTGACCCACCATCAACAATAGCCTGCTCAACTAACTGAGACCCTTCAGCATTTCTCAGCAGCTGTCACACTGATTGCTGCCACTGCAGTTACAATACCTATGCCAGTTCCTGTACCGACCCCTGGTGCTCCTCATTCTGCTCCTATGGCTGCCTCATCTACAATGGTCAAACTACCTTCCCTGAAATGTAACCGTGGGGACCCAGACAAGTGAAATGCCTTTTTGATTAAATGTTCCCTTGTATTTGAGATGCAAGCATTGTCTTTTGTGTCAGATTGTTCTGGAGTGGCTGATGCGGTGGCACTGCTTTTGGATTACACCCTTGCCAGGCTATGGCTTTATGGTAGAACAGACCAGTCTTGTGAAAGCAGTATGAATCCTTTGCTGCAGAGATTCACAGAGTACTTAACAATCCAGTCACTGATTAGGAAGCCGCTACTAGCTTGACAATCGTCTCAGAGAATATCGTTGGGAACCTAAGAGGCATCCAGCTACCCAGACCTCTCCAACTCCATCTACAGTGCATGTTTTGGAGCCTTCACACAAAGAACCCATGTGAGAGGGGAGATCCCCACTCTGTGTACTGAAAAAGGATTGCATGGACACCTCTACATCACCTGTCCAGGGCTGGCAACAAATGCTCTGGGACATCAGGGTACCAAATCCTTCAACTCTCAGGTGATTCAGCTGCTGGTAACAGTTGGCTTGTCCAGGTCCTCCTGCACAGTGAGAGTAGGCCTTTGTGGACTCTGGAGCTGTCAGGAACTTTATGGACCAGACTTTTGCTGACCTCCATCATATACCTCTGCTTAACTGCAACATCCCCATGAATGTACGATCCCTGGATGGATGCCCATAGGCTATGGTCAAGTCACCATGCAGACAATCCCACTGTCTCCTGGTACCTCTTCATCATGAAGAAGAGATATAGTTTCTTGTCTCGAAACACTCCGCATATTTTAGGCAACCTCTGACTAACAGCACATAACGCATTAATTCAATGGTCTACTGGCCACATCATTGACTGGTCCCATAATGCTCTGTCCATTGTTTTCCTTTGCTTAGAGCCTCAAAACCCACTTCAGCTCAACCACTGACCTCAACACTCTGCAGTCTGAGGGAGCATATTTTGAGCTAAGGGAGTACTGCAGTTAGCAGAGAGCCTCTTCCATTCCCCCACCGGCCCTATGATTGTGTTATTGACCTACTGCCAAGCTGCTTTCCCCCATAGTGTCAGGTATTTACCTTGTCACCTCCAGAGCTGGAAGCCACAGATAGCTATATTCGGGATGCCCTGCAGCAACAATTCATCTATCCCTCAACCTCAACTGTTGAAGCAGGTTTCTTCTTTATCAACAAAAAGGATGGAAGTCTGCGTCCCTGCATAGATTACTGTGGCATTAGCAAATATTACCATCAAGAATCGTTACCCTTTGCCCGCTGGGGTCCTCTACCTTTGACCGACTCAAGGGAACCCACATTTTTGCCAAGCTGGACCTACAGAGTGTCTACAATTAGCTGAGAATATGAGAGGCCAAGGAGTGGAAGAAAACTTTTAATACACCTATACAGCACTATGAATACCTTTGTTTCACCATTTGGTTTAACTAACTCACCAGAGTTAGTTTACTCATGCCTTTGCTCGGTCTTTAGTCTTATAACCTGGTGGTGTTTATGATCCTAGTTTTTCCCTGCTTGGATGGCTTGTAGTAATTGTCTTGTCCCTGTACATTCTCTGCCTTCAGTCCCTAAGAGTTTTTTTAAGTGATCTTACCTGTTTGTGCTACTTTGGAATTTTCATTAAACACCTTTCCCCATATGTTGTCGGCATCTGGCTCCCTCCACCACCATGACAATTCAATAGTAACAGATTACTGTTTGAAGATATGTCTCATACCAAAGTATGCCTTCATAGAATATATTCATGCTCTTGGAATGTCATACAGTATATTGCTAGAAAAATTGAGTACTTCAATACCTTTTTGCATTATCTGAATGGCCATTTAAATAATGTGATTTCTGATAATGGTTTAAATTGCTCCAATTCTGCCAGCATTTAGTTATTAAAGAACCAGGCTAACCAGATGGGTTGAATGTCCTCCTGTGGCTTGTAGATCTTGTGAAAAGGATAATGCTTTCAATTATTAAAATTTGACTATTCCTGTCACATGATGTTTTTATTGTTATTATTTTAATTATCTGCTATATCAAGTAATAGACTTTTTGCAAATGCAGAGAGGACTTCTTACTTCACTGTGCACAGAATTTCCAGGTTGCCCAGGATTTTGTCACTGGTGCATTTGAGTGTGCTGAGAAACATCTATAGACCTACTATAGAGCTGCCAGTTGACACAAAATAAGTGTTTTTCTAGCAATAGCTTAATAAGACAATAACTCTCATACTGTAATACGCTTCAGTGTTTCTTTCATAAAAACCAGAGTGTAAGGTGTGATTTAAAAGGTCAATCTAATGCTACATAAACCGAACAAAAGAGGCAGTGATTTATTTATAATTACATTTTGAGAGGTTCCAGAGCAGAAGAAATTTGTTGTGTTTGGTAGGTGCTGCTTTTATTTGGTTCATCCGTAGATTTTTGACTTTATCCATCAAAAAGATTGTGAGATTTCCTTAAACACCTCAGAGATACTTAGCCTTAGCCTCTCATGGCAGAATGGCACAGGTCATTTGACCTTCAACGTGGGGTGAATATACTGATGTATATATACCAGAACATATCAATAAAGGACTCTCAAACTAGACTCCCCTGTGCCCTATTCACAGCCAAACGACTGCATTTGACCTGATACTCAGTGCACAATCCATCCTTTGTCATTTCCCAGCTCACTCGTCCTTTCTGGAGCCTGTTTTTAACATTGAGGAAGTGTTTATTGGTTTGGTTTTGTGCAGAGACGCTGCCTCTTCTGAAAAGCCCTTCCTAGGGCTTGCCAGCGTTCCCAGTCTGCATCCAGTCCCAGGGTCTGGCGCGGGCCTGCAAAGCCAAACACAAGTTGCCTTTGTAGCTTCTTCCGGAGATTCCCTCAGGCTGGCCTCCTGCACAAAGGAGCGTTTAGTTCCACACGTTCCCCTCCCACAGTTTTTCCCTGCGAGCCGTGAGTCGTTTCAAGCCTGTCCCTGAGTTTCCGGTCAGAATATGTCCTTTCTCTAGTGTGTCTGGGGCTGCTCTCAGCACACCATGTAGACACTCCAGAAGCATTTATATTTTGGGTTATATCTTCGGAACAACTGACTAAGAGAGGCAAAAATAGTTTGCTCTGACAAAAACTATAAATATACAGTTTTGTCTGAATATTTTTGTAAAGGCAACAGGATAGAGACTTAGTCATTTTGAAAATCCTGGACATTGCCATGTTAGCCAAATGTGTGCTGATGTAAATAGCTTCAAATGAATAGCCAGAGTTTTGATTCATATCTACTGTTGGCCTGAGTTATCAAATATATTTATAACCAATTAATATTAATGCTGAAACTTGGCTTGGTTTTTACTGTTAAAGTTGTGAGATTTGTCTACCTGAATTAATCATGTCAAGTAATGAACACCACACCCAGTCCTGCATCTGACTCTTCTGTTATTACACAAGTGGGGGTTGTGGGAGTGGGGTGGATTTATCATGCAGGTCCTGGATTTACCCTCAGGTTCCAGAGATCCTGAAATTGCATCCCTGCTCACAAGTCATATTACACTATTGTCCGTCTGGCTGTTCTACCTCATTGTTGTTCATATTATATTACTTAATGAACTTGTCCTGCCTACTGTCGGCCAGGGGAAAATGGGCTCCCCCCTCGAGTCTGGTTTATCCTAAGGTTTCTTCCTCCTGAGGGAGTTTTTTCTTGCCACTGTCACCTTTGGTTCACTCTCTGGGGACCTTGGGCCCGGCACTATGTAAAGCGCTTTGTGACAATGCTTCTTGTGAAAGGAACTATAAAAATAAAAATTGAACTGAACTGCATCATAAGTTTGAAGCTAACCTCCAGCAGTGGATTAAATAATGCTTGTTAGTGCTCAAAGAGCTGTTGCTACCCTATGCGTTCATCAAGGTGAAGATGGGGCCATCGGGGAGGGCCCACAAAGACCTGGTTTAGCTCAATCTTTAAACTTGTACCTACATTTTCGTATGACTGAAGCAAGTGCATTTCATTTGCAGGTCTTTAAGTGCATTACACAGTATTTGTTTCTGGTAAAATGGCTGTGCAGGTTGCACTTGTCAAAAAAGTTACAAAAAACGTGAATGAGTGACGGGCTCTTGTGGAAAGTAATGCAAAATCACTGTAAAATCATGCTTGACAGTGGGGGCTGGAATGAGAAGGAAAAGTAGGATTAGGGTCTAAATGGGGAGCTGAGGGTAACTGCCGTGGAGAGAGGCTGGGCAGAAACGGGGTGTGATTTCAGCTTGAGTTGGCGATGCTGATGGCCTCAGACTCCCCTGTTCCCTGATTCAACGTCACTCCTCAGCGGCCGTTTATTTGTCTTAGGCCACAGCTTGCCAGATCTATCTGTGCATGAGAATACTCCCAAGCTGGGAGGACTCCGACAAAGTGACTGGGTGAGCGTGGACATTATGGCGGTTACAGAGGTTATAATCTTATCCCCGTAATGCCTTTTCCCGGCAAGGCTGTGGAAGTTGTCACATTCCGCTTTCCGGAATCGACTTGGAGGTGCTGGCCGGGTGCTCTGCGGCCCGGTCAATGCGGCATATGGTCCTTCAAGACAATGTGGTCTCACCCTTTTCTTTTACGAGTCAACTAAGCAACAAAGCATCATTTTTTAGTTTCGTAATAGACCTGTAATCGATGGAATAATGGCCTGGAGCCACATTTTTTACTCAAATTTTACTGGACCTGAAAAAAAAACTGGCTATGTGTACAGAAAGCGTAGATGGTATGGTGGCACAATGCTCACCATCTTCAGGACTAAGTGCTCCATTCCAGGCCCTGTGTAGTCTGAGTTTCCTGGGTTTGGATTCCCCCAGGTACCTTCATTACCTCCCACACTACACAGGTATGTTTTAGATGGATTACCGTCTTTAAAGTTCCACTGGTGCCATTTCAAACAGAACATATAAATACTTTGTTTCACAGACCCCATCTTGCTCTCCATAAGACACACACATATGTAGGCAAGAGCAAGTCTGGGGTCAGAGCATATGGTCAGCTGTTTACCCAGCACCCCTGAAGCAGTCTATGGGGGGTAAAAGGCCTTGTTTGAGGGCACAATGTGCGATATTCACACTTATTGTCAGTCAAAGGTTTTGAACCAAAAATCTCCTAGTCATAGGCATCTAACCTGTAGAACCATACACTAGCCTGTGTGTATGTGTGTGTGTGCACTCAATTTTTTACAAAAACCAAAGGTCTTCCATTTTTTTGGGTTATTTATGGTTAAGATTAGGGCTTGGTAAGGGTTAGGGTTATCATAATTATAGTTAGGATTAGGATTAGGCCCATATGAAAGAATGGAATTTCCTCACAAGGTCAGATACACAAACGTGTGTGTGTGATCTCTGAAACCAGGTTGTTAGAAAATGAATACATATATATAATTATCGATAGTTATACATACACAGTCATTGACGTTTCATTAAAATTAAGGTATTCACTCATTTGACATGGATGTCTTACAAGCACTTTAACTGTCATTTGTAATTCTCACTTCAGTTTATACGAGAAATAAAAAAATCGACGAAAACAAAAACATCAAGGAAATACTTAAGTGACAATTTTTACTGGGAAGCCGTTTATCCTTAATATTACAACTACCTGTGTCACATCCCCTCCGAGAGAGGAGAGACGTTTGAGTGAGTCAGTGCTTTAGTAGTTACTAGAGAATAGTGGTTACATTCCCAGATATACCAGCAGAGGGCAACAGAGCTAATGAAACGGAAAAAAAGTCTCTCTCAGCGATTAACGGGAAACAACCAACAGAGGGCACTTTGGCAATTCTCTGTGTTCCAGACAACTTGAGGAGGACACGGCTTGCAAAACATAAGAATACCAAAATACACGGTTATCCCACCACGAAAGAGGATAAAGTTTTTTTGTTGTAGCGTTGCACACAGCTGTGCCAGGAGTACTAATTCAGGATTGTGAGAGGGTTTGGTATATAATGCAGTCCAGGGGTCCTTTAACATCACTGGTAATCTTAGTAATTAACGCCCAGTAGCATGATGGATGGCACAGTATCGCAAGAGGAACGTTACCACTGTTAAGACAGTTGTCAACAATGTCACAATTGCCCTCATACAAACATGATGGTCAGCATCAACTATTTAATGCATAAGAGAAAAAATAATTAAAATAATTTGCAAAATATTAGATGATAATATGTGTATTTTTATAATTTACCACAATATCAGCCAAACTTTCTTATCTAATCTCACATTAGAGTGGGGAATATGGAGTCTGCTGTTTTCTCGTCGCAGCAAGGCACTCACCTTGCACCACAAATGAAAATGACCACATTCATAGCAAACCGTTGTCTTCAAGGTCATTGTAATTTTCAAAAAATTTCAAAAATGCCACTAGAGGGCGATATACGATCATGATGCAGACAGCCAATAGAAGCTCTACCATGCTGTAGCTCGCTGTGATTTGCCTCATCATATCTACCATCTTAACTATTTTCACTTTGGAAAGAGGGCATGTTGCTATTATCTGTGACCAGCTTGAAATATATATAGGTCTATGTTTAATTTGTTCAGGATCAACAAATACACAATAAAATTACATCAGTTTAGACATGTATTCACCATTCACTTTCTTTGCGTATATACACTCCCTGGCCACTTCATTAGGTACACCTGTTCAACTGCTTTTTACAGCAGACATCTAATCAGCAATCATGTGGCATGTAGACATAGTCAAGGGGATCTACTGAAATCCAACCCAAGCATCAGAATAGAGAAGAAAGGTGATTTACAGTTCTGGTCACCATTATTCGACGCCCTTTCATTTTTTGCATAACCTGTACAATATCTTCTGAAATAAATGGAAATGTACCAAATTTGTATCATCAGAATATTTTAAGTGGATG
>JAACJT020000052.1:22911388-22930945 GCA_009936485.2 Gymnarchus niloticus
GGGGGATGAGAGCATCGATGAACAAGAAGCACTCTGGATGGCTGCCTCTGTACTCATGAGGCAGGCATCAGCAGCATGGTAAGTTCTCATTGGACAGGTGACTGGATTGTGTGGGGGTGGGGGGGTTGCTCTGTGTACTGAGGACGCGTAGGGGTGAGCAGTGCCCAGCAGTGCAGGTGACCGCGTGGCCGGACTGCATGTGGTCGATGCAGTGAGAGATGAGTCATCCGTGCTGTGAAGGAAGGCTTGTTGGCCTGGAACATGAGCTGAAGAAAGCAAGTGGTGCATTCATGTTAAACAGCAGATAGGTACAATGGTGATAATTCTGTTTAAAATGATAATCCCTGTTATGATTACTCTTTTTAGAAGTGAAACGAAATGCTACTGTACTGTCCACATGATCCTTTAGTAATATTTTACTCATGACTTAAAGGATTTTGTTAAAAGGCACCAAAAATTTGAAAAAAAAAATCCTTCCACAGCCAGCCCCTTTAAAATGAAGCACAATGTTGTCATTTTGAGTACTTTCTTACACACATGCACACTCTCAAACACACATGCTAACATTTCCTTCCACATTTGATCCCATGAGTTAAACCAAAGTGGAATGGAGAAGAGGGGGACAAGGGGAACATGGGGCAGAGGAGAGGGGAGGTAAGATGGGCATGTGGGAGGGGAAGATGGATGCAGGGAGGGAAATTTGGAAGAGGAGATGGGGTAAGATGGCAATGTGGGGTGGGGTAGGACACAAAAATAGAGACAGCATCAAAAGTACAGAGGAATATGTCAGAAAGTCCATTATTTCAGTGCATATTTATGATAAGCAGGAGTCTGCATGTTACACTTGGATGCTAGATGTAGCAGGATTGAACTGAGCATAAATGTTGCATTACAGCTAACACAAAATATGAGAGTGAACAATAACCACTGGACAAAGCAAGTAGGTCTAGGAGACAACATACTGACACAACAAATTGCTTAACAGGAATAAAGTGCATGGCATTACGTACTGGATAGTATGTCTTCTGTGATGGGAACACCAAAAATAGCATACCTGAAAAGGCACAAAAGATATTGTATAATTAACCCTTCCAACAGAAGGGGGCAAACAAGGATTTCGTGCAATTTTGGCTCTTTCACTCTTTCACCAAGTTTTGTTGTGATTTCTTATCAATAATAATAATAATAATAATAATAATAATAAACATTTATTTAACCAAGTTAGTCCCATTGAGATTTGACGTTTCTTTTACAGTAGAAACATGGCCAACAAAGGGAGCAATAAAAAGTTTCGGACACAAAAATAAAACACTGAAATGAATTACTGGTCATTTGTATGTCTTAAGTGTTGCCATGATTTGTAGTATAGATGTGGATGTCCAAGAACAAGCTTGTCCAGCTTTCTCCTACTTTAGTTCATTTTTGTTGCAAAACTATGATCAAGTTATGTTTTGACTAATTGTAGAGTGTGGCTGATTTCAGCCAAAAGAAGCAACTGATTGTCTGCTTGCACAAGACGCGGCGGTAACAGTGTTTTCTTACCGCTATGTACTGAATATCAGGTAAAAATCATCTTTCTGTTATTTTTTGATTGGAGTCCCCCTCAACTTAGGTTGCTGCATTGCAGACTAGTCGTCTGTAATTTCTCAAAATCTAACTTTTAACTAACAGATGTGAAGATTTGATGAAATTACTCGTTTTGTTGTGATGAATAAATGGGGTATAGGGGTGTGGGGGCTCAGTGGCCAGCACTATTGCCTCATATCTTGTGGTTTGGGGGTTTGAATTTGCCTTCCACTCTGAGTGTGTGAAGTTCGCATGTTCTCCTTGTCCATCGTGGGTTTCCTCCGGATACTCTGGTTTCCTTTGCAGTACAAAGACTTGCGGTTTAGGCTGTTCGGAGTTTTTAAATTGCTCATACTAGTGTCTGACTATGACCTGCAATGGATCGGCACCCTCTCAGGGTGCCTCGTGCCCTAAATTGCACCAGGTAGCCCTGCATACGATACGCAGTTTGGAAAATAACTGGATGCATAAATGCCAACGTGCAGGAGTCAACAGACCAAAAATAATGATCAAAGTGGCCACGTTTTGTGATTTCAGCAAGCCATTACTCAACGTTTCAATGGAAAACTCCTTAATCAAGGTTCTTTTCCATGAAATAAATGCTTTACATTGTCAGAGGAAGCAGAAATGAACCACACAGTCAAATGTAACTTGATAGAGAGAAAACATAGCCACTAACCCCATTGCAATGTTGGTAACATTACTTTTTTCACCTATATTATGCTAAATTGTCCTAACAGGACTGTCGGAAAGCCAAAAACAAAGTCACTGTGTGACATGATGTTCCCAATATTCGTGGTCATTTTAAGTCTTATAGGACCTTCCATCAGGAACCTAAACTGTTTTCGCTAACAAGAATTCAGGGTGAAGATCAAGCTAAGAAGATAAAGCACAAAGATGGAAAGTTGGGGTGTTAGATGGCTCTAATATTCAATATCAAACTTTACATTTCTTCTTTACTGTAATTTCACCGGATGTTTGATTTACATTGTTCTTCACATGCATAACAGGAGTTAACAATCACTCTTCTTTAATCCAGTTTGGTCATCAGCCAGTATTACAACTGCAATTGTGAAGTAGCTCGGTTGAGTTAAGAAAAGACCAACATGAATGTACTTTGGTTCATTCAAAGACCGTTGAAAGCCACTCCACCTATAACCCCACCCATAACTTCATTTGCACCCGTCTCTCCGCCCAGCAAACACAATCGGAAGCTGTAACTTAATTCAAGGTGGTGATTTCAAATGGAAAGTGTTGCTCTGGTAAATATTTAACCAACAATGCAAATACATTTCCATAGTTTCATGTCATAAATCACTGACAGCAAATTCTTCCATCCCCAGAATGATTTCCAGTGATCACAAAAAATGTAGTAGACTTCACATTGGTGAAACCTAATTTTATACATTTCTTGTAATGTCATCCTTGCCCCCTGATCCTTAAATTACTGAGGCAGTGCTAATTAACACATTACTTCTGACAAACAGTATCATCCTGCTGAGCAAAGAAATGACTACTTGTGGTGAAACTGGTTTCTAAACAAAACAGTTGTAAGAACTTTGTCGAGTATGTTGTAAAGTCGTAACATTTTCAGCAGAAGAATCTCAACGTTTCCTGCAATTTGCTTTGTTGCTTTTGTCCAGGAAACAATTTCGTAGAACTTTATGCCCAGTACAAAAAGCAACAGTAAATGAATAAACAAGAATAAACACAAGAAGAAGTGTTTAGAGGACTTGTGTTTACATTTCTGTAAGCCATCAATAAACATGCCTTGAAGGACCCTAGCAGTAAACACCCCTGGTAAATGTCCATTTCACTAGCACGCAGGTGACCTTTCATACCGTGGGTGTTGCTTCCCTCGTTCTCAATTTGATTTTTGATAAATCCTGAAGTTGGGCTTTCAGTTTTCTCCAGTCAGAATTCAAGTTTAAGTTTAGGATTTGTTAAGCCCCTTTTCTGGAATACCCCCCTGGTCTCATGTATCACATTGTAGCCTGGAAGGCTTAGGCATAGAGAGAGGGCTGAAACTTCATGGAGCAGGCTGAATCTGGCTCTATAGGCAAAGAGTTGACCTAGGAGAAAGACTGTATGCAGGAAACATTGTACAGATGCTGACAGGGTCACTGTAATGTTTATGCAGTAGTAGACAGCCCTGATTTGTTGAGTGATATTCCTTTCATTCTGGCCTAATTTTAGAGATGCTATTTTAGGATTACTTCTAGTCAGTGACCTTCTGAAACACATTGTAATGTGAAGCATTTTAAACATTTCTTTTTCATTTCTGCTGTTTCAGCAACCTTCTTTTTTCACTTCCATGCATCCATCTATCCATCTTCCAACCATTTATCCATGGGGACTCCTTGACCTCTTTCTTTAGATACTTTGTCAAATGTGTTATTGACACTGTAGTCCAGTAGCTTTAGCGATAACATATGCATGCCTGCTTGAATGAAATTGTATCCCACTGAGAAGATGCTGCCTCTTGGAACTTTTGTCCTGTCAGGTAAGCCTTTGAGCCTCACCACTGAATCTACTCACCTCCATGATGGGTTCATCTTTGTGACAGGCAGCAGTCAGAGGGTAATCACTTTGGTGGAGTTTGTTTAGAAAGCCTGCTACTCGATATTGGACATTATCTGCTTGTGACGTTGCGAAGCCTGGAAATTTGCTGTGGAGGGAGGGAACAGAACCTCTAGAGCTAAGGTGGATTCCATAATGTGATGGGCAACACAATATCTTGCTAACAAGGTGTAATGTCACTTTTATTTTAGCAGCCTATTTCTACTGTAACTCAGACTTTGAAGTTCATAGAGTAATACATAGTGGCCACATACTTAAAACATACTGTTGTTTGTTTAAAGATACAGTTTTAAAATTCTTTTTATTTAAATTTAGTCTATGTTTTGAAGTGCTGAATATGTTTGACGTTTAAGTTTAGCATTTTTTTTTGTTACAGCCTTGCTTTTTAAGAAAATATGTTAAAATAAGCTCAGTTTGATGCTTAAACAGATGTGAAAATAATTTATTTTGCTGTGAACCAGCAAAAAATGTTATTTAAGTATAATTCACTGAGGGGGTTATTAAAAATAAGAGCAGAATTATGCAACATTTTACTTTTGGCTGAGCTACTGAGATGTGAATGCATAAATCATCTGATTTATTAATAGTCAGAGAAGCCTGGAACTAACTTGTCTCTTTGTAAACCTGGATGATGTGATTTTTCAGTGCTGTGTGGCTTAGGACGGTTTGATTTATTTGCCACGAATTTCGTTTTGTTTCCCATGACCGCTGAATTGTCAAAGATGGGGTTTCAGCTGTTGTATCACGGCAACTAAGAAGGGAATTTGTTAGTTGAGAGAGAGGGAGGGAGAAGGGTAGACTGAAGGACATCAGCAGACGAATTTGGAAAAGCTCAAAATAATGGTATGTTTTACATAAAAAATGGCAGCTTAACTTGAGGTGATCTTTGATTTGCCTGATGTAGGCCTTGAGCTGCATCGGTACTTTGTTGAGGTCCTGGGCTGATGTTGAGCCCATCGAGCCGTTGACGGCATGTCAGCAGACCCGCTGCTCGATCTCCCTTCTGCTCTTTCTTGTACTCTCACTTTGTACCTACTTAATAAAACCAAAGGTAAACATTTACATGTAAAGTACCGTAGATAGTCTATACAGGATATGTTGAAAAGTCATCATTTTCAGTTTTCATTTATGTCAGCCTTGTTGGTTTGTCGTTTGCTGCAGTAAACTCAGTTTTTAGTAATTGTTACCAATCTGAGCATGTGATGTTATTGCATGCTGCTCTTCCTGATATCTTTGTGTATTTCACTGTTACCGTTTTAATGACAAAAGTCTGAGTTAACCAGCAATCTTCTCCAGTGCAAATTTGCTTGAACCTGCAAATTAAAGAACATGAAGAAGTGGTTGTTGTGGTTTTCCCAGCACACACACACTGTAATACTTCATAAACCGTGTCTGCATTTGTGCACACTAGTTGGGTGAGAATTGGCCATTCATGAATAATTCATAAATAGTAACCTGCTGTTACGTCAGTCGCATAGCAACCGATACAAGATCATTGGAGTGTCCCTAAATGAGTTTGAAAATAATAGAGGAAGCAGAAATCTTAACGTATCATGTTCAAAATAGAGTATATTTAAATGAGAGCAAATCACAACGGTGGTTCTGCAGTAGAATCAAAGTTAGTGGACTTCACTTCCAATTTTAGGATTCCCAACTTCTAAAAACGTTCCCTGGTTTATTGTAGGCCGCCTGCCTGTTTGTTATACAATATAGCAGAAGAATGGTGTGAAGTAAACATGACACCATAAGAACAACTGGAACTGACCTTGGTGAAGTTTATGAAGCACTATTTGTGAAGCAAGTAGGAATATTCTAGTTGTGCTTGATCTGGGAATATAACCTATTTAATAATCTTATATATTTATCATCCAAAACATTTACCGAATTATTTGGCCAATGTTTTTTAAACATGATTTTTATCGAATGGTAGAATTACCACTGCCGGTCTTAAGAACAGCATTCTTGATGGGATGGCAGATTAATGCATAACATCTTGACTAATTAAATATGTTTGTTGTCTCACTAACTTCTGGGCAAACAGAGCCTCTAACAAGTACTTTAAGCCTATAAAACATCTTTCACATTGTTTGTCTAAGCTAGACTTTGATGTAACTTTTTTTAAACTGCGCGGAAACATGACTGAGTACTGTACTGTTATCGTTTTTTACACACTTATTTAAAATGTCTTCATTAAAATGCTTATCAGACTGACAGTGTCACCAATTGCAGAAGCTTTCTTTTGGAAAATGGATGTCAGACATACAGTATAATTTATGGGTTTACTGCAGCAGCATCAAGTTGGCAATGTTGTGGCAGTGATCTGTAGCATTTAAGAATTGTTTTCGTAAAACAATTAAAAAAATATTTAAAAATAATATTAATTACGGAGTCATTTAGATGGGGGCCCTCTCACAGACTGACATCAGACTTAATAAATTAAAACAATAGCATTGGTCTGTCTAATTTCATCATTTATAAATATCCGGAATTAATAAATGAAATGACATTAAAGATATGATTATTAGCATAGCAATGATCAATGTTATGATTAAGTGTGACATTATGTATTTAGCTATCCAGGTTACTTCTTTACATTTAGCAATAAAGTTCTGGCTAATGCCATATGCATCATCACTCTGGAATAATGTTTTAATGAATTACGTGTTTTAAAAGATGCGTTTTCAAGTAATTTATTATCACTAATAGAAAAATGCTTTTCAGCAATTAATGTACGAGAAGTATATAGTTAGCAGACCCGTATTTAATGGACACGGCACATTACAGAAATGTTCAGTAATCACTAAAATTTCTCTACTACGGATTCGCCTAATTAACGTGCTGCTCTGGTGGGTCGTGACGTCACGCCCGAGGTCGCCCCGTTCTCGATAAAAAAGGGCCATGTACGGTTATGCACATGGATGTCTTCTAACTGAATGAAGCACAACTAAACATAGTTTCAGCTTCGAATGAGAAGCAGAGAGGAGATGAATGTGGAACGCAGAATATGGCGAAAGAAGCGACGGTCCGGTTCGTTCCTCGAATGTGTGCCCACTTCGAGTTAATGTTGACTCTGTTCCTGCCTGTTTACACTGCTGGCCTGGGTAAAAAAGACACTATCAATTATTAAACCAGATAAGGCAAGCATGAGCGGTGTATGCATCTCTAACAATTTTCTTTTTAAACCCCGATTTTTACTGTTTAATCTCGCTGGTGGTAGGCTACATATAAATTTTTGATATTCGTGTCTCAAGCAGCTGTTTATATGACGCACACAGCCTGTCTGTCTATTACAGTTTTAAAAAGTTGATATTCTATTTTTCTTTATTCTGTAAATAGTGCTTCACAAACTATATTGCACAAAAACAACTGAAGTGTGCCAATGGGTGCTTTATGTTTGAATAGACTTTAGTGGGTGATAAATAGCTTTGGAGCATAAAAGTATTCAATGGTACAGACAGAAATGAGTAAAGATTCTGGTATCCCACGCTGTGTGACTCTCATCTTCATTTCGAAAGGTCTTAATTCATTTCTCTCCTCAGTTTCACTGCACTAGGTATTTTTTGAGGGCAGTCAGTCTTAAATACCGTTTAATTTAAAATATGTCATTCAGATATCTTATCTGATGATTGCATTGCTGATTTAACTATTGGATGTGCTGTTCATCTTTCTTGTGGTTTGCCTGTTTATTACTGCATTAAGGTAGTGATTGATAGTGATCACCTTTGCCAGGCCATCTGGTCACAGGCAGCTCTTTGTTAGGTGACGGCCATCCCTGATCCAGACACCTTCTTGTCTGTTGCCATAGTTACGCCCGCCTGCCGTTTGCGGCTCCTGCTTGGCTTGACCTGGGCTCAGCTGACCCTGCCCACAGAATGGGGAGGGCCAGTGCAAGTCGAGGAACGGCGGTGGATGTCATGCAGCAGATGATGCGGTAAAGGAGATGTGTGTTGTGTTGGATGTTGACCCTCTTTGACAACATGATCGCATTTCGAGTCACTGTTTTTTCCCATTTGGATCTTGGGATCTCACTTACAGTTGAGAACAATGGTGATTACACTGTTGAAATAGGAGAGGATCGTTTTTAACCTCTGATTTGCATATTAACAGGACTTTTCTGTCAGTTAAACAAGGGCGTTCCAAATGGATGATTTTTTCCTGGCTAGAGGTGTAGAAATTTTTGAACGAAGCCTTCAAACACAAAGATATTTATTGTTATGAAAAGGATTTCAATATCTCTCATGGCCATAAGAGGTAGTTTTCCTAAAATATGTTTTGTTTAATTTTAGATGTGAAAATGTGTTAGGCCTGTCGTTTACATTACAAGCAGGACGCATGTTTAGTAGGTGTGATATCTGAGAAATCCTGTTTTTGGAGAGTCAGGAGTGAGGGGAGCATTTCCTATGAGAATCCAGATTGAGCCATCATGCTAAAGCCAGGGGTGGGATTGTCCTTTTCACTACCTGGCTGTTGGAAATGCCTCCTGTTTTTTCGTCCCTTTGCTCGAATCCTGCCAGGTGCCGTTCTATCCTCCGCTTTTGTCAAGGTCATAAATGTTTAAATCTTGAAAGTGCCACGCTCGTTTATTTTTGTCTTAGTGAAAGCCACAGGCAGGACATGCTTCATGAGCATCAAAGGCAGAGGGAAGGCGTCTGAGGTGATGCTGATTCAGGGGCCGTCCAGGATGAGCGTGTTTGCTGTGAGACTTTGCTTTAGGCTTATTTTATTATAGCATACATTATATGTGTACGTGTTTCCATATTACATGCAACAAAACATAAATGTGTAAAGCACTCATCTCTGCTTTTTTTGATATTTAAAATGCGAATATCATGACCCTGTAGCAGATAAGTGGCATCGAAGATGGCAGGAAATGATGTGTTTGTTTATGTATTATTTAAAAGGGTGGCATAGTGGAAAGTGATCACAGTCACCATTGAATGGTTAGAACAGGTGGAACCTGTGCAAGGAAGGCTTGAGTTTGATCCTTCACTGCCCACTAAAGTGGAACGTGTTGCTAAGGGTCCCGTCATTGGGTTTACCAGCGTGGTAACAAGACAGGTGCATTTCTTCCTTTGACGGGCTCAGGTTTTCTCACTAATATCTGTTTTACCATATCATCCACGATTAATACAGACCTTTTTTCCGTTTCACTCTTTGTATGCTCTGTTGGACTTTTTTCCTCAGAGAGTGAATCTGTTCAATCTTCCTACTGTGCTCCTGGAATTCCACAGGGTTTTCAAGGTTCCGCTTTTTCGTGCGGAGATCGGGAAAAATGGCTCTATGAAATCTCTCCAGTGTGCTAAATCGCCTGGTGCTGACAGATTTCCCGTTGAGTTTTTGAGAAGGTTTTGCCCAGCTGTTACTTTTTACTCTTTTGTGTTTTTAATGAATCCTTTTCTTCCCTCTGCCCCATATTGACTCAAGTTTCTGCATCCTTCCTCAGGAAGAAAGGTGTTTGTCCTTTGTAATAGAAGTTTCTCTCCTGAATCCTGTTGTAAAAAGAAACACTCGCAAAAGGCAGCAAATGTGGTGGATGGAATTGTTCCTTTTTTGATTTATATTAGACAGGATGCTGTATTCAGGGTGGGAAACATCGTTTAAAATTCATTTAATAATGTAGAAAGGAGTTTCATCACGTGGAGGGTTTTTGCTGTAGAGAATATGTGAATCCTTCTGGCCTTGATGGATGGGTCAAGATTCCGTCATTCATTCTGAATGGGCTCGGTTTGGCCTGATGACATGTGATCTGTTTTCTTTCACACCGCTCTAAAAGAAAACAGGGCTGATTCCTCTGCCCATTGTTGTCTGCTGTAGCTGTCAAATGCCCATGGATGCAAGGAGCATGAAGTTTGACCACATGCAAGCGACCTCCCTTTATACAGTACATTCCCAATCAAATGTCCTCACGCTCTCATATTGTAGCACTGCTGGAGCGGTATTGTCCAGGTGTCAGCTACAATTATATTTTCCTGATGTTTTTTCAAGTCTTCTTTCTTACTGCATGGGCTGTGAAGTGCCTGCTTCAGTGCAGAAGAACCTTATCAGTGGTAGAATCACCCTTTCAACTTTTTTTAAGCTCCTGCTAATGTTATATATACACTATATATACGTGACAGCCTAACTGATGTTATAAATACATTTCATACAGGACGGCATGACTGCCGATATGAGTGACATTATAAGTACACTTTATATACAGGATGGCCCGAATGACATTATAACTACACTTTATATACAGGGTGGCCCGAATGACATTATAAGTACACTTTATATACAGGGTGGCCCGAATGACATTATAAATACACTTTATATACAGGATGGCCCGAATGACATTATAATTACACTTTATATACAGGGTGGCCTGAATGACATTATAAATACACTTTATATACAGGGTGGCCCGAATGACATTATAAGTACACTTTATATACAGGGTGGCCCGAATGACATTATAAATACACTTTATATACAGGGTGGCCCGAATGACATTATAAATACACTTTATATATGGTGACGGCCTGAATAACCTATAAATACAGATTACGTATACTGTATGATAGCCTGACTGATGTTATAAATACACTTCATAAACGGTCTGACTGATGTTATAAATGACATTCTCATTTTAAAGGACCGCTTCCCCTCTGTCTTGTACTGCTTGACATACTTCTGAGCAGCTTCACTTTTCCTTTTACAGCAAACTTAGTTTTTGAATGCATTTTCAAATGTTTTAAATGCTTTCAATCATATTGGCCTTCTTTTCTGACCATACATTGTTTTTGTTATCAGTTCATCACTATTTGGATTCAAGATCACAAATATGGTATATATTTTGACAGCTGAGGACAAATATTTAAATGGTGTTTCCTTTAACATGACAGTTTAATACTCCCCTCAGCCTGTCCTGCTGGTGCAGTGTTAGCCCCAATGCCAAACTGTAATTGTTTTCTCATATTTACATTGCAGCACAGCCCCTAAACACACCTCTCCTTGATGAGTTTGTCAAGGGGGAGAATCGGCCGAGCACTGATCCAGAAGGCATTGGCCCATGTAATGTGATAGTTAGTCCCCTTTAAATTAAGCAGAGTTTTCATTGGCCCGTAACAGAATGGGAAAGGTTTTATCCAGATATTCACTCCAATGTGGCTATGCTCTAGACTCTGTCCAGCATTATGAAATTCTGAACTGGTTCTCTTTCTGCGAATTCTGTTCTTTTGACCGTGGTGTCGTCATAGCAATTCTTGATGTGACATCTTCTGATATTGCTGTACCAAACAACTGTGGTGCAGAAGCTTATGCGTGCATATGCAACCAGTATTATTACCAAATTAACTGAATATTGTATTAATGAATTTGTCCAACTCAGTGCTGGCCAGAAGAGGATGGGATTCCACCTTGAATCTGGTTCCTCCCAAGGTTTCTTCCTCCTGAGGGAGTTTTTCCTTACCACTGTCACCTTTGGCTTACTCTCTGGGGACCCTGGGCCCAGGACCATGTAGAGTGCTTTGTGAAAATACTCTTTGTTAAAGGCTCTTTATGAATAAAGTTGAATTGAATTTAATATTTTATTATTATTTTTGAAGCGGGAGTAGGTTCATGAATTGTGGGAAATATAAGGGAGACTGGACTTTATATTACCGGAACAGATTCCTGCTTGTGTTTCTGTCCCTGTGTATGTGCTAATGCTAATACTGCCCAGCTGGTTCTAGTTGGGGGATCTGATTAAAGACAGTTTAAAACCAACTGGGCTAAGTGCCTTAGGGAGACATATTTGAAATGAAAGGGAAGGTAATTGGCTCCAACTGTGACATGGTGCCTTGGGAAGTTGGTATTGTGTAGCCTTTCAGTTTCTCTACTTTCTATTTTGTTGTGCTTTATTTAGTTGCCTCTCTTAAAGGGTGTGTTGTTATGATTATGATTGAGTTTCTTGCGGATTAATTTTCTGGTATCACTGTAGTTCTAGGTCTAACAACTTGAAACATTAATGTTTTTTGAATGTTGATTCTGTGGCATCTTTATCTCACAATCTAAATTGGGCTTGTTAGCAGTGCTGCAGTCTAGCAAGATCTAGACATTTTAGCATGGGTGTTGCTGGGAGGTAAATCCTCTTCCTTTCTGTCGATCTCCATGTAATGATATGATTAAAATGTCACAGTTTATTCCTATTAATAAGTCTTAATGGATACAGTGAGTCATCTTAAATCATCCACCTGTAATCTTGACATATTACCAACCAAATTTTTTTTAAAGTGCATCATTCAATTTCAGCGGACTTGCTTCAAATTATAAACATCTCACTCATGTTGGGCATTTTTCCTAACACATTAAAAACTGCAGTGGTGAGGCCTCAAAAGAAAAACCTAGAAGCATCTTTATTATGTAACTATAGGTCTATTTCAAACCTACCTTTCATTGGAAAAATCATTGAGAAAATCGTCTTCAATCAACTCTCTGGGTTTTTGTATTCAAGATGTTTAGAAAAATTCCAGTCAGGATTTTGGCCCAATCACAATACTGAGACCACTCTAATTAAAGTGATTAATGACATTCGCTTAAACACAGACTCTGGAAAATTAGCTGTTCTATTACTGCTCGATCTCAGCGCTGCTTTCAATACCATCGACTATGAAGTTCTCCTAGATAGACTTGAGAGCTGGGTTGGACTCTCAGGAACTGTCCTAAAAATACCTGCAAGAAAGGAACTACTTCATACAAATAGGAAATGATATTTCTGAAAGAGTGCCTGTAACATGTGGTGTGCCCCAGGGTTCGATTCTGGGGCTGCTCTTATTTAATTTATACTCGCTTCCTTTTGGTCAAATCATTCAAGACTATGAGATTTCTTACCATGGCTATGCTTATGACACTCAGATTTACATGGCCCTCTCTCCAAATAACTATGGCCCCCTTGACTCACTGTGCAAGTGCCTTGAGCACATTACTAATTGGATGGGTCAAAATTTTCTGCAGTTGAATAAAGATAAAACAGATTATTCTATTTGGAAATAGCAATGAGAGGTGCAGACTAGTTGCTTATCTAGATTCTAGAGCACTAAAATCTAAAGAACTAGTTTGTATCCTGGGTGTTCTGTTGGACTCTGATCTTAGCTTTTGCGGTCACGTCAAAGCTGTTAACTAAACCAGCTTTTTATCACCTTAAAAACATTAACAAGATCAGAGACTTTCTAACTAAACCTGACCTAGAGAAGCTCATCCATGCCTTTATTTCTATCAGGATTGATTGCTGTAATGGTCTCTTAATTGGACTCCCTAAAAAGACAATCAAACAGCCTCAGCTGATTCAAAATGCTGCTGCCAGAGTGCTCACTAGGAGTAAAAGAAGGGAACATCACTCCCATTCTAAAATCCTTACACTGGTTACCTGTATGTTACAGAATAGATTTTAAGGTACTATTACTGGTCTATAAATCACTTAATGGTATCAGCCCTGAGTATTTATCTGACATGCTGCACCAATATGAGCCAGACAGAACTCTCAGATCATTAGGAATGAGTCAGTTAGTCCTGCCTAAGGTAAAGACTAAACATGGAGAAGCAGCTTTTAGCTTTTACGCTGCTCTTAAATGGAACCAGCTGACAGAGAGCCTTAGAAGAGCCTCGACACTCAACATTTTCAAATCCAGGCTTAAAATGTTCCTATTTGACCAGGCTTTCAGCTCCACTTAGCTAACTTGTTACCTCTGCTGCATTTCTATTTTTCTATAATAGTCTTTTTATTTCTAATTTATTTTCTCATTACTTTTTATTATCACGTTCAATTTCCTCCCTTTTAAATGTACTGTTTTAATCATGTTTTAATCTTATTTAGTATATTTTAAATTTATTGTTTTAATTACATTTCATTTTCTTGTTTATTTTCATCTCTGTAAAGCACATTGAATGACCTCTGTGTATGATAATGTGCTATATAAATAAACTTGCCTTGCCTTTCTTTTAATGCCACTTGTGCTTCAGTGGATAACACTGTCACCTTTCACGCCGAGGGTTGGAGTTTGAATCCCACCCCTGCTCTGTGTGCATGGAGTTTGCATGTTCTCTCTATGTCATGTGGGTTTTCTCTCTGTTCTCCAGTTTCCTCCCGCCTACCTAAGCCACGTGGCTTAGGAGTCACCTGCCTCGAGTCATGTGCTTCCTGGAGTGGCTCACTGCAGCTCTGTACTGGATGGGTGGCTGAAGGTGAAACTACTTGGACCTACTCACTGCAGTAAAGGAGACTGCAAAAGAAAGTTGGGTTTTTGACAAA
The DNA here is from genome assembly GCA_009936485.2 of Gymnarchus niloticus. Classification (NCBI taxonomy): domain Eukaryota; kingdom Metazoa; phylum Chordata; class Actinopteri; order Osteoglossiformes; family Gymnarchidae; genus Gymnarchus; species Gymnarchus niloticus. The sequence goes on from JAACJT020000052.1 coordinate 22,925,799, forward strand.
GGGTGGATTTTTCAGTTTTATTTATCTGTGAGTATATTTAAGTAGAGAGAGTAATAAGAACAGGTTATCTGGGTTGCCCTTTAAGAACCTGAAAAAACAGACGAGCGAGAATGTCCTTGCTGAAAGCACCATTATGTTAGATGTTTAACGTTTCATTCGGATTAGAGGGCCAGTCTTCATTGTCATGAAAGGCATGTCGGATTTCAGCGGTGCTCTTGAGTTTCTCACAAAGTTGTTAGAATTTCCCAACTTTTATAAAAATGAGAATACCGCAAGGCATGATGTGACTGCAGCATTAGCCCAGAATGCACACAACCCTTTTTAAAGATGTCTCTGCACAGCACTAAATATCTAAAATGTTTTGGATATTTTTACTGTTTATTTACTAAAAATCTAACAGAGTAGGTGACGTAGTGGCTCAGGGGGTTAACGCACCTCCAGTGTCTTGGGTTTGATTGCAACTGTCACTGTGTGTGTCTGTGGCATTTGTATGTTCTCCCTATGTTTGTGCAGTTTTTTTCCCGTGTGCTCTGATTATTTCCAAATACATTTTCTTAGGCAAACTGGCAACTCTAAATTGCCAGTTGCGTGTGAGGTGTCCTATGATCGGCTGGTGTAATAACGATGTCTCTGTGGAGTTCCAGTGCAGGAGATTGCAGTACATTAAATTGTGCAGAATTAACATTTTAAAACGATTATACTTACAAAATGGATTGCACTCAACAAAGAAATATATTGCTATCTTAAATATACAAGGATTTTAAAGTGTTAAAATTCCACCTGGAGAGAAATACTAATGTCATGCCTTGACGATTTCACCCAGTCTGGTACACCTGGAATACCTATTTGTATGTATAATGAAAACTTACAGGCAAATAAATCTAAACAGGCAAAAGGAGGGTTCCTTTAATCCGTGCACATGTCATGATGAACGACTCCCCTGTCGCACCTTAAAAATGTATAGTCATATTTAAGGAGATCAGTTAAATAAGAAACGACACCCATTGTATAGTAACAGAATGTTCTGTATATGTTATTTTTAAATAAAGTTTGCTTTTTAAACGATAGCGGGTTAGTGTGTGGAGTTAGCTTCTCAGTCGGTGTGCAATGTCATTTTAATAAAGAGGGTGGCTGCCCTCTGTCTGCAGAGCCTGAGGCGATAGCCAATTGGAGAAAGGGGCCAGCATGAGTCTCCGCCCTTGAGCCATGATTGCTCCCGTTGCTGGCGTGGCTACTCCTGGCGCCCCCTGCAGTGTGGCGTGGATCAGGTGTTGCCCAGATGTTGCAAGGCATGAGTACATGACCCAGCAGAGAGCGTGAGATGAGGCCTGAACCCGGCTGGACTGACTTCCCCTGCAATGGGAACCAGCTAAATGGGAACCAAATGAGCAGAGCCTGCAGAGCACCTCTGTGCGGCACCATGCTCCGATTGGCATCTAGCATGGCTGCGCACAGTGGGCCCAGGAGGGCCGATGCCTCAAGCTGGATGAGAAGATGAAAAGCTTCCCGAAGAACACTGCACAGAGCAGAGTGCTGGTAGAGAGAGGCAACATGGTTAGTGTAGCACTTCTGGAATGCTGCATTCATCTCCTCTGCTTCCCCGGGTCCATAGATGGGGATTTGCTCAGTGAGCCAGAGAGGCTATTTCTGTGTGAGAGGGAGCTGGGCGGTGAGGGCGGTACCGGGCCTGCATGTAAGAGGCTCTGGATTGAGGTGGGGCGGGAACATGGAGGCATGCGCTAAGCCAATCACGAGTTCTTTTTTGATTCCAGAGCACAAAGAAATACGTTTCTGGGCACCAGGTATGAGTGTCCTGGTGTTTTAGATTTTTCTCAAGCCAACAATAGATAATACTCTACCAGGAGCACTTGTAAAGTTCCTTAAAGAGCCCATTGGGTGGTAGCAGAGGGGCTCCCCTGAGGGGAGACCTTGCAGTGGGGATGCAGGCAGGGTAATGGCATGTCAGGTATGGGCACCTCTGTGAAACTGTAAACCAGAGAAAGCCGTTTTCCGTGATGTACAGCTGCTGGAAGATGGAGCACATTACGGAGTGGAAACAGCTCTCGGCCTGTTGGACTCTGGTTGCATTTTCCATTCCCTCCATAGTGAGAGGAAGAGGGGGGAAAGGAAACATGGCTCAAAAACAGCGGCTGCATCACAAAACATCAAAAAGCCTGTCTCTCAGTGCTGCTCCCCTGCGTGGCTGGTTCCGAAAGGTGAGGGTTTGTCCCGTGGGTCCTGGGCCCCACCCTCTCGAATCCAAAACCAGTCAGAAATGGCATGCTGTGTCTTACAGAGCAGCATTTTACATGCAGGTTTCCCCCCATGGTCCACAGATTCTATAAACAAGGCATCATTATTAAGGAGAGCTGATTGCAAAATGAGCTGGGAGGGCAAATGCACCATTTTGTAATTAATGAGCCTTTTTGGCTTCCATGTGCAGCCAGACAGCTGAACAATACATTTTACAATAGTTTATATTTTAACGAGTTACTCGTTTGAAAGACAAATGGCAGTTATACCACCAATTATTTGACTTACAGCTGTCTTGGTATAGGTAGATGTTATATGTAATATTTAATATTGTAATCTGCCATCTGAATAGACTACAAAAGGGGAAAAAAAACAAATTGCTTCTTAGGAAGGAGTTTACGAAGATACCGGTAATTTGGTTAGGTCTCTGAGCAACACCTGGCTACTCCTCTTCCTGCTTCTGTTTGATGGGAAGCAGCCTTTGGTATGCCCGGCATCGGATTATGTGACCAGCCCACCATGGGTCCTAAAGGAAATGAAGGAGTGTGAAATATCATGGGCTCGCACAGCATGTGAGGTCCTCCGTGATGATCGGCGTGTGCAGCTCGGCAGGCCACCCAGAGAGCCACCTGGGGAGCAGGAGCACTGCCGATCACATAGACGATTGCAGTTCCCACCTGGAACATGAAGCCTCGGCATTCTAGTGTTTATAGACACTGTTTGTTTTACCAAAGAGAAATTAACGCTAAAATGCTGTGCTCTCCCCCAACACGCACAGCCTTGGGCCGTGCAAGAATGTGAACCATGGGTGATCGGTGGCTGATGTCCAGGCATTCTGCTCTCGATTTCGGAAGCACTTCTGCCGTTGTGCTTTTCAGGTGGTCCGTTACCCTCAAACTTGCTACTTCTGTCTATACTAATGAATAATGTAGCTGTGCTCCAGCCCCTGCTGTGACTATGGCCAAGATAAGCTGTTAGAAAGTGGATGGATGGGTGGGTGTGTAAAGTACCAGTTACCTCTGCTGAGCAGCTGTATAACACTAGTGCTCCCTCCCCAGGCAACACTTGGTACACTCCCAGGTCATATATTTACAGCCGGCGGACAGGGTGCCTCGCTAAAATTGGACTTAATTCAATAACTCTGTGTTTACTTTGCACAAGTCAGCAAATTTGCATGTGTCCCAGTCGCACTGGGTCAAAGGTCAGCTGAGGCAGGCTAGATGTACGTGACGTGCCACCAAAGCCTTTAGCTTTCTTTTTTCCTTTTCTCCCTCTGTCTCTTTTCTGCTTTCCCCTCTTCATCTTTTATGGTTGTCAGGCCTGGCATTATGCATTAAACCGGTCTTTTCACCCCCTCCCTGTGCGCTCGCACCCCCTCGCTCTCTCCCTCCATCTCGCTGTCTACCAGGGATGAATATATAGCACACAGTGTGGGACACCTTTGTCTGGGTCTGGGCAAGACAGCTGGGGATAAGATGGCAGCACCCGGCTGTGCCAGCGTTTTAACACAGCACTGCTGGGTGGGAGCGGAGCGTGTGTGTGTGTGTGAGTGTTTGTGTGTGTGTGTGTGTGAGAGTGAGATCATGTTTGGGAATACCTTGGGCATCTGTGAGTGTTGTGTGGTATAGGCATTTGCAATGTGTATATATGTGCAGTTTGCATGTGTATGTACATATGTGTAAACGCTGTGTATTTGTGTATATGTAACGTGTGTGGCATATATGTATGTTTCAGTGAATGCTGTGTATGTGTGTGTTTTGTGTGCATGTGCATGTTGTATTTATCTGTCACTGTGTCTTGTAGAAGTATGATTTAATTTGTGTAGATAATACTTTTGACAAAGATATAAGCTGTTAAAATTAAAGTCAAAAGTGTAAAAACATGTTTTAATGTTTTGATGTTTAGGAATCATTAAGCAAAGTAAAATGGCAGTCGGTAACATGTCATAACAAATATTTAACATTGCGGATATGTTGATGCGTTTGTCAAATGCACACCCAGCTGGTGTGGAAGCACTGGCTGCCCACAGGTGAATGCTCAGGTGTATCAGACGACTTTGTCTGGGTAATGCTGCTGTGTGGAGACTCGTGCAAACCAACAATGCAAAAGCACGCACACTCTATCTGACAAACGCGCTCACAGGAGCAGGCAGAGAAGATCGACAGACTGCAGAAACAATGAAATGTATGTATTTTGTCTTTTATTTTTCAATGCGATGCATTTGGTTATCAAGGATGATAGATTATGGCTCCTTTAATCTGTAACCCTCTGGAGTAAGATGGATGTATAGATAGATGTCCATTTATAAACCTTAACATTTCACAAGAACAGTTCAGATCAACTTAGTTATAGATGCTCTGTGCTGGGAGTTTACGGTAAGTAAACATTCATGTGCATTCATGTGTCAGTATACCGTAAGTTCTGTAGTTTCCTGTACGTTCATGTGTCAGTATACCATAAGTTCTGTAGTTTCCCGTATGTTCATCTGTCAGTATACTGTAAGTTCTGTAGTTTCCTGTAAATTCATGTGTCAGTTTACCGTATGTTCTGTGGTTTTCTGGAGATTCGTGTGTCAGTATACTGTAAGTTCTGTAGTTTCCTGTAAATTCATGTGTCAGTATACTCTAAGTTCTGTAGTTTTCTGTACATTCGTGTGTCAGTATACCGTAGGTTCTGGGGTTTTCTGTACATTCATGTGTCAGTATACCATAAGTTCTGTAGTTTCCCGTATGTTCATGTGTCAGTATACTGTAAGTTCTGTAGTTTCCTGTACGTTCATGTGTCAGTATACTGTAAGTTCTGTAGTTTCCTGTATGTTCAGAATCAGAATCAGAAGAATCAGAATATCTTTATTGTCATTGTAACGAGTACAACGAAATTAAGTGCAGTCCCTG
>JAACJT020000052.1:22931269-22972419 GCA_009936485.2 Gymnarchus niloticus
AAGTTCTGTAGTTTCCTGTGAATTTGTGTGTCAATTTACCATGTGTTCTGTAGTTTACTGTACATTCATGTGTCAGTATACCGTAAGTTCTGTGGTTTTCTGTACATTCGTGTGTCAGTTTACCGTATGTTCTCTGGTTTTCTGTACATTTGTGTGTCAGTATACTGTAAGTTCTGTAGTTTCCTCTATATTCATGTATCAGTATACTGTAAGTTCTGTAGTTTCCTCTATATTCATGTGTCAGTATACTGTAAGTTCTGTAGTTTACTCTACATGTCATAGTATCCCAATACAGACTTGTTTTGTACAAATATGTTGTACAACTGGTGGATTTGACTCAAACAGTGCCAGACGACAGCCTTTCTAACCTTATTGTTTTCAGCACAATATTTTTTAGATATCTTTAGCAGGGAGCAATGCAGGCCATGTCCCCCCCCCGACACCCCCAAACACACACACACACACACACACACACACACACATACTCACTCACAGGGCAATGGCACAGTCTTCAGAAGTCCCTAGCTGTGCTGCGTGTATCTCTGTGCTGGTGCAGCCTCCTCATCAGGAAATAAAAGGGCCTTCTGTTGTGAACTGGCTGTGTGCATGTGGCCCCTGGTATCCCGGTCTTCAGATCGCCCTGCACCCACAGAATCTTCAGTACTGTCTGCACCCCCCAGCCACATCCCATCTGTCAGCACACCCTAAGAATAACTTAATTTACTTGAATAAATTCAGATTTCTTTAGTTCTAACATAGCAAGGGGCTGTATTATTCTCCACTCCTGTCTGGGCCTGGCAATATGACCACCTTCCCCAGTTTGGACTTCAGGTGAAGTAAGCACCTTACGCTGATTCCTGTCATGGCCAGTGCTGTTACCAGCGGGCAGCAAAAATAGCAGAACTATATAAGCATCAGCTCTCTACAGAGTGGAGGACCTGAGTCTTTAGCTTTTAACCGTCAGGACCATGAAATTGATGAGGTGCCATTTTCAGCATGTTGGGGTGTGCTTCTTAGGGCCACCAAAAAGAAAGGCAGCATTCCATCAAGGTTCAGATCACCATGGATCCCAAAACTGCCATAATCCATAGTAACTGAGGCTTTCTTATATTTTTATAATGTGCCCAGATGGTAGAATACAGACTTCCTGTACTGACACAAATGGTCAACGGGAAGTGCTGTTCTTACATATCAGCAGCAGCGAATACTGTGCTTCAGTTCTCTTAGTATTGGTCTGGACTGCTTGTTAGCTGTGGCATGGTACATCATACAACTGATATAAACCTCGTGCATCTAAGGCTCAGGTTTGACCTCTTAAAGATAGAAGAGAGAAAGCTCTCATAGGTGGGTTTTTGACTGTGCTGTTAAGCTCATAAGTTGTTTTACTTTATACTCGTGCAGTTGTCATTTTTTGATGCAAATTCTGAAATTTACATCAATTTTGCCTCACACATGTAAGTGATGGGGAGGTGTAAGGCCCAGCTCCACCTCATCCATGGTCATGTTTCAGTCTGGACTTTTCCATGAAAATGATCCAGATGTAAAACGTTATAATTGGTAACATCTACATTCAGTAGTCAATAATTCTCCTCCATACACACATATATAACATTAGAGAACTTGCTTCTTCAAAGTCTTTTAAATAAATTTATCTAAATGAGTCCCGAAGTTATCCAGTGACAGGGAATGGCTTGATGTCTAATACTCTTCAAGTGCTTCAATTCTATATCATAAGGAATTATTAATGAGGTCATGAACAGGCATAGAAAGCATTTGTTGTGTAAGGTCATATATGTTAACCATAACCACCATTTGCCGGTAAACAAAAAATGGCACCCATGATTAAAATCTGGATTCTGTGTTCTGTGAGATACCTCTTGGGTCTCTCTGCAGTTTAGAGGAGGTGTATGGTTCAGCTGTTATTGAGCCGTGTATCAGCTGAGATGGGAAGGAATCTCTGGAGGATGCTCTGATGCCATGAATTTGGAGTTAATTAGATTAACAAGGATTCTACTGCTTGCTGAACATTGGTTTTGTGTATGCGTTTTGTTCCCCAGTTTTCTTAAAGGCTAAGGGCCTGAACTGTGACATCTGCAGGGGATAGAGACTGTGTCTGGTTAAGCAAAACACTTCATGACCGTGTTCTGTCTTTATTTTTTGAGAACCCTTGAACAGGATCATTACTACTTCTTACTTTGAGCCTCACTGCATTTATTCTGTCTAGTTCTGTGACTGATTGCCTCTATTTTTCTTTTGCTCTGTATCTCACTGCTTCAGCTGTATCCTGTACTCTGTGTCCTGCTGCATCGAATCCCACTAATGCTTTGTGCCTCCTTGCCTATATAGTGGCAAGCTCCATTTGTGTAGGCAGCAGGGGCAAGAAGGGCGTGGCTGGCAGTGTACGGCTCGGACGGCAGAGGGCTTTGGTCCTCGCCTGCCTGGGCCAAGGCCCCGACGCCCTCGCTGAAATGCGAGATTGTGAAACACCAGCATGCCTCTCTCAGGGTCAGCCGCTAGTGCAAAGAACACAAGAGCAGACAGGCAGGATATGCCTTAAGGCTTCAGAAGGAGACCTTTTGAATGTTTAAACTTTCTAAAAGATATCTGCTGTATCTAAACAATGAAGGCATATTTCCATCACATTTTTTAACTGTACGGTTTGGGTGTTTCATTTTGATATATATTGTTAGGTATATTGTTTTCCTGCTCTTCATATTTGATGTTGAGTATTCATTTTTAGAGTCTGTAGCTGTCTTTTGAAAAAAGAAAAAAAAAAAACGCATCATTTTTTATATGTAACATGCAGCTGAGGTGTGGCATGTTCAGTGTGGCAGAAGTAATAATGGTATTATTATTATTTATCTTCTCAGAATCAGATGTATCTTCTGGGAATTGTAATAGCTTCCACAGTGGAAATGCAGTACCCTGGGTTGGCATGAGCATTAATACAACAGTATGGAAGTTTCAGTTGGAACCAAAGCCTACCTCATCGGGTGCCTGCCCGGTTATCAATTCTAATGTTTTTTTGCTAGAACATTCATCTGCGAATGAGGGTAAGATGGAGCCTTCTCAATAGCTGCCCAGAGAAAAAGGGGAACTAACAGAGCTGCAATTGCAGAGAAGAGAAATGAGTATATAACTCATCATTCGAACAAAAGTAACTCTGTGATTCCATTGCGATAGTCACACTCTGGAAGAGTCCAGGCCTTGTAACCCTCCAGGGTACTGGAATGGGTCAGAACCAGTGCAGGATGAGCTCCTGTCAAGCCTCCCGTGAGTTTGCCTCTGAGGCGGTGGGACAGAGCAGGAGTGGGATGGAGATGTTATGTCTGTCTTGTGTCCTCAGTTATTCCGTATTATTATTCTTGTTGTTGTTTTTCTTGTAGTCATTGCTATTTTTGTTGTTGTTGAATGACAGCTTTGGATAAGTAATTATTCACACTAAAGCCTTTTATTCAGAACTTTTTAAATTGTATATGTCACCTCTGCCCTTTAAGTTTTACATTTTTTCTGTTTCAGTTAATTGTTTAAATTTTAAACAACAGAGGAGTATTCATAAACCCTTAAGAGGTATTGAATATTCATGCAGGCGGGCATGCAATGTAGAGGTGAGAACTGCATTTCATTTAGTTTAAGGCTTGAAAAAAATGAATTTGTCTACTGTATGTACTCCATGTGTAAGCTGCCTAAGAAATACTTTAAATTATGTATTTTTTTTTTATGTATGCAAATATTTTGCATTTGCTGTTTCACTTAATCATTTCTAAAAGCATAAAAATAGGTTCACAGAAAAACCCTTTTCAGTTTTTCATATTTCTCATCTTAAATTACGGCAGATATTAAGCATTACAATTTCGTTTTTAATAAATAACTTAGAATTTGGAGCATTCATGGAATAATATTAATTTATTTTCAGTCTTAATTGAAAACATCGTTCTTAACTTTCGTCAGTTCTTTATTCTTTCTTTGTTTCCCAGTAATGTACGATTAAAAACAGATGAATGATGGAAAGTGTAAGCTGATTTTTTCAGCAGTGAAATATTTTCCTGTCATGTAATATAAGTGTTTACTTGTAGGAGCAAAATCACATCTCATTTCTGTAAATAGCATCTGAGAGAGTAACAAAAAGCTAGAGATGCAAAATGTTAAACATTACTAATATGGCATTAATAATGTTAATAACAGATTATGTTTAATATAGTGCACATTTTGCATTTTATCAAGTCATGTGTGTATTTTAATCAAGTTCTATTCAGTATTAATGCATATGAAAATGACCATGAATTCCACTCCCCATGAGTGAAAAATAAAATCTTTTCAGCTTATAATGGTATGAAGAATTAAATAATTTTTTATACTGCAAAAGAATTGATTATAAATACTGAGGGCCTTTAATAACAGGCTTTCATTAACAATTCAGTTTATACGTGAAACATAATTTCACAGTAAATTCTTCCTTAAATTCTTCTTAATTTAACTTGTTTTCAGTGATGAAGGAACAGCCCTCAGCAGTTCCTCCACAGCAGTTTGATAACCGTAATGACGCAGAGATGTCATGAGCAGCTCACTTGCGATGAAAATAACCTGTGGACCCAATTTCACGATATTCTTTTGTCGTATTCCACTCCGAGTTTACAAACGAAATCTGTGACATTAATATTTCCTTAACCCGGAGAGCCCTGAGTTAATGACATTAAACAGTTGGCATTTTCAGAGCCCCATTTTTAGATTTAAAATGTCTGGGGTATATATTCAGTTATTTATTTTTTATGCCAAAACAAACAATGCTGTCCACTATAGAAATTAATAAACATAAAAACTTCACAGACACACCAACACACATGCCATTTTGCACAGTACTTTAATTAAGATTTAATTTAGTTTAAACCTTGAGCAGATAAAATCTAAATTAAAGTCGTATAGTTAACTGCAGCTGCAAAGGTTCGTAAAGTCCTAAAAAGAAGGCTTCAGTGGTCTTTTCTGCCTTTGGCATGATTCAAACCCCGTCAGATATTTTCTTCTTATTTATACATGTTGCCTGGCAAGAAATTTTCAGTTACATTTAAAACTTTTCTGAAAATAGTAGTTTAATAGTTGATTTATCATTTAAAAAATTCTATTCTGCTAGATGGCACATATAAAGCAGTTTGGATAAGACGGACAGAGCTGTGGTTGGACGTGGGTCCAGAAAAGCATTCTTAAGCAGTGTTGAACTCCCTGATCACTTGGTTTACACTGGCTTCTTTTATTGTTTTCAACTTCACTAAATGTGTTCGCCTTTGATAGAAATGATTAAAATGCACGTTGTAAAAGGTACAAAGTATAACCACTAATAAATAAATATTTACTGGAAATGAATACAGAAATCAATATTTTCAGATTGCCGATTTGTTTCATTGTCATAATTTAGGACATGTTAATTGTTTATGACTATCATCTTTCTGAAAACAAAAAATGTTTGGCGTGTACTGACCACAAAGGTTGTAGTTATATTTAAATTTTGATTTAATAGTTTTCCACTCCTACTAGTATCTTAATTATTAAGAAACAGTTCATCTCATGGCAAATATATACACGTATAATCAAATTTCTGAGTCACACACCTGTTTTTTTATTTTTATTACGAGGTAAAATGCATTTTATTTTTTAACATTTAGTTACAGACCAGTTTCCGGTACCTGGAAAAACATCACTGCACTCTCGTGCTTGTATGGATTCAAAAAAATTGCATCCTTTGCTAACGTTCGCATTTTCCTCAGAGAATTAGACCGACTCCTGAAATGCCGTGGCTGCCGTAATCTCCTTTCAGTGTCAGTTGAAGCAAAAGCACTTAATCCACTGCAGAGGCGTGGCTCTTTCATGTCCTCCTGTTTGCTGGCACCCCATGTAAATCAGCTCCCTCTTCTCATCGTTTGTTCATCACATTTTAAAGCAGGGATAAAACACTGATTTTCTCCAAATTAAGCCACTTGGCCTAGCATACCTTTTAAATAATATATTTTATAGTCCTATAAACAGTTCATAAAACAGAAGTAGGTCTTATTTAGAGTTTATAATGTTGATAATGTGAAACGGTTCTTTTGCTGCGTGATGTGATGGATTTACTTTTTTTTTCTAATTTTTAATTATATAATTCTAAATAATTTAAAGTGCATATTTTCATTTTGATTAGCAATGATCCCTTCCTCAGTTTTATTATATACCTATATGAAGATGCTGACAGATGATTAATAGTGAGGTGCTTGTTTTTATTTTCACTCTTCAGGGTTAGGATACGTTAATTTTCGTGTCCTGTTCGGAGCTGACAGGTTGGTTTTTACATTCAGGGTGCCGAAATTCAAGCATGTTAATGCTCTGTTTTTTCATATTTTTTTTGAATGGCACTCTAAATTTGATTGTACTGCAGTCGGTCACCACAGTTCTCATTTGTGAAGAGCCTGGCTCGGTCAAACGGTTTTGGCCCCCAGCGGTGGACGCAGGGCCCGTGTTCACTCTCTGCCATGCTCGATCCTCCATTTTGTGACTCATCAAATATGGCCCCATTTTGTCACATGCACTCATGCAGCTTCAAAGAAGCTGCTTGAAACCCATAAAAAACAACCTATGTGTGTTTCTTAATAATGAGTCAGTGTGACTTTGTTTAGATTAATGATAAAGTCTTCCCACTGTGACTAGTGGTGATGGACAGCCAGTGCTGCGGTCTACCATGATCTTCATTAAATCACTTTAGATCAGAACGATGTGCAGAAGTTATCTCCATTTGTGTCATGTTCATATTTCATTCTAGGCAATTTTTCTTCCTGAAGTTACCGTGTGTCTGTGGATGTATGCGATGTATGTGCACATGCCTACCGTAAGTGTCTGCCTTGTGTACATACAGCAGATAAGTACACACAGCCATATACTGTATATGTGTATATATACGTCTGTGTGTATGGAGCCCATGGTTTTCTTTGCTGCTGTGCTCCCGGCTTTAAGTGGGAGGTGATATATGTCACCCAGTGGGGATGGGCCCCTAATCTCCTTGAGTTAGTGTGTTAGTGCTCTTTACCTCCTCAAAGAAAACACCACCCCGGCACTCAGCAGGCCCCCCTGCTCCAAGCCAAGCACTTTGACCCTGGGGTCATGCCCTTTGTTCCTCTCTCAATGGGGGGTGACCTCCGAGGTCCTGGCAGTAATGGAGAAGTTGTTCAGACACGTGCGGGGCACAAATTAGATCACCAGAGTGACCCCGTCACAGCTCTTTCATGCCAACAGAGCCACATGTGCTACTTGCTGTACAATTTCCCTGTAATTATTACTCCATCCTAATCCATTGCATTCTCACCTAACACCTTTCCTCTGCACATTCCCAGCTTTTTCTTCTCTCCCAGCTGCCCTGAGCATTGTTTCCTAATTTTTTGTAGCTCCTGTTTTTCCAGGAGTCATTCTGGATAGATGAGTGCATGATGTCATTATAACTGGGGTTCGTGTGGTTCTCCACTCGGTTGCAGATTTAATCAGAGTGGAAGCTGAATTTTTAACTTTCAAACCCCAATTTACATTTTTGAAGAACCAAAGGAGATGGATGAAAGACCAAATAATAGCATTAATTTTTGGGACATATTTTTGTTTTGGATCTATCAGGAACAAATTCAGCATTTCCTTTAAAGTAAATCAAAATGTGCTGGATGAACTTGGAAAACAAAAAGTGTTGTAACACACCGTCCCTCGCACAGCATTTCAGAAATAAAGTAGGATGTAAAAAATAGGTTGTAGCTTGTTCACTCTGGTTGTACAGTATTTTAAACTGCCGTCAGCATTAGAACAGGTCAGTCGGGCTTTCAGAGCTGTCGTTTAATAATGGGAGTCCACTTCTCTCCCTTCTCCTCTCTTCACAGATAACCTTCCAAAGAATTTTATTACGCCTTCTGCATGTTGGGGAGGATTCATTTGACAACACAAGATTATTAGTCATCTAGTAAACTTCCGCTTTCATAGATCTCCCCTCTTACTGCATGCAGCTTGGGTGCATACTTTGCCTACCTAGAATAAATAAACACATTTGTTTCTTCATTTTAAAATATGTCAATGTAACCAAAACTCTTTTTACCAACATACTTTTTTTTCTTGACAGGTACTTAAAAATGAGTTCTGAGTGGATAAGTGTTTTTCTGTTTGACTGGAGAAGCATTAACATATATTGTTAACTACATTCCATCTTTTACCGTCACTTCACTTCAGCCTTAAAATAGTGATTAAAACAATATAGACTGTCATCTAAAATTACTTTTTTACTACCAAAGAAATTAGAAGCAGTAACTACAATTAAATTAATTGCTGCCTTATTGTTTCACTCTGTATTTAATGTTGTGGAATCGCCTTACTGTTTATAAAAAAAGGGTTTTTGTTTAATGTAATTTAGTAGAAGCTAATTCCATTGTGTAAAAATCCTAAAGTTAATATCTTTATGGGGTTAAATGTTTATTTACTTATCCAAGTGTGAAAGATGGAGCACGAAGCAAGTTTTGTCTGGGTTTTTATTCTACACCGTGTAGAATAAAAAAGTAAACTCATTTTATTTCTGCAATAACTTACTTGGTCCTGAGCTGAATTTTTGGCTGAACGGCTGCAGACCTGTGTGAAAGCTAACAGAAAACACTTAGAACACTGGCTTTAACTGTATGACTTGTTTTTTTTAATCAGTGTTTTCTGACTTGACTTGTTACCTGACATTGCTGTCTGATTTTGACTTTATCATTCTGAACATTAGTCAGATTCGTTGCTTGTCTTACATGCTACAGTAGGAGCACATAAAAGAGGTTTGGTGGGAAATGTGTGTTTTGCTACAATTTTCTTAAGCTGTATTTCAGGCAAAAATATTAAAAATCGGCTCAGGGTTTACAAAGTTATCGCAAAAATCCAAAGGTTTTTTTTTTAAAACGCTGTGCAAGCTGTAACTCCATAAATGTATTGGTTTATTATAAATGGAATCAGCGTAAAGAAGTGGATGTGGGCTTTGTTTAATAATAATAAATATTGACATTGTGCTGATGCAGAGATTTCCCGTCGGAGATAACATGGCAAAAGTCTGCCATTTTCTTCAGGGGTTGGGGCACTTTTGTTCAGGGCTGCTGGATTACAAAATCCAGATCTTTCTTTCTGTGATAGAAACCTGGGGTCAATGTCTTGCTAACCAGCTTCAGCTATACTCGTATGTGGAGTATGCTGGTGTGCAGAAACATACCCTATTGGACATTATGTTGTGTTGTTCTGTCTATGAGTGTCCTTGAGTGTTTTTTTTATCATGTTAATGCTTCTGTGTTTATTACACACAAACCAACACACACACCTGATATAGACATTTTCGGTTTTTGTTATATGAATATTTTTTTATCGTCTTGGAGTGTGTGTGTTTTTTAAACACAAACGCGCGCACACCTTATTTAGATGTTAATTGTCATTTTTGTTGAGTTTATTGTCATGTGGAAATACTTGTGGGTTATTTTTAGTTTATTTTAACTTCTGAGTGTTTCTGTCATGTTGCAGTCCTCCTATGTTGTTTTTTTTTGTTTGTTTTTACACACACACCTAATTTACATGTTTATTTTTACTTATGATGAATGAGCATTTTTTGTCATGTTGAAGTTGCCCGTGTTCTTTACATACACAAATACAAGTTTTTCTGTGATATGTAAATTGCTCTTACGTTTTTTTTTTACGAAGCATTTTTCCATGTGAATAAACACCTTAATACTAACTTGCAAACTTAAGAAGTTATCCCTTGGTGCGCAAAGCAAAGGAACGCCTAAACAAGGGCGATAAAGGAATTGTCTCAGTTAAAATGTTGCGAAAGCACATTCGATCCATGCCTGCCAGCCCTCTCCGGGGAGGAGCAGAGCAGCACACTGTCGAGAGTTGGCAGCGGACCCAAAACCAAAAGTGTATCCTTAACTGAACTTCCTGCAATGTACAGTGCACAGCCATTGCCAAGGTTATAGATTTCAGCCTCAGATTAGTGACTATACAACTAACGGGGTTTGTGAAGAATGAACCGGTTAAGCAGATAAATACCTTCTGAATGCCTACTCCTACGAAAGCCTAGTAGGGACATCTGGAATTTCTTCCTTATGTCTTGATGCCGATGTTTTTTTTTTCTTTCTGATTGAATGTATATAATATTCCTCAAATCGGTTGATTTTTCAATTGGTTAGGAGGTATGGCGAGATGTGACGTAACACCGCTCCACTCGGGAAGAGCTTCCTACTTCATGCCAAACCCGGCTTTCAGTCGAAAAAAAAAAAACAAAACCAGAACAAAACCCGAGAAAAAAGGCACAGTGCATCAGTCCTTCTGCTCGGCTGCCTGTCCCGTTCTGTCTTCTGCGTCCCAGGCACCAATGCTGGCTCGAGCTGGACAGGCGGTGCGAGGCCGTAAAG
The DNA here is from genome assembly GCA_009936485.2 of Gymnarchus niloticus. Classification (NCBI taxonomy): domain Eukaryota; kingdom Metazoa; phylum Chordata; class Actinopteri; order Osteoglossiformes; family Gymnarchidae; genus Gymnarchus; species Gymnarchus niloticus. The sequence goes on from JAACJT020000052.1 coordinate 22,941,688, forward strand.
AGCTGAGGAAGGACCCCCTTCTCCCAAACCCCCCGCCCCCCCACACGTGGTTGGGTGCAGCCCCAGCTTCCTTGGCCCACAAGCCTCCCGAGTCGGCAGCAGCGGCCATGTTTGAGCTCCGAGCAGACTCTCTCACCCCGGCAGCTCTCCTGACAGATGAAGAAAAGGAAGCACGAGCCCCGAAGTGCAAAAAGACAGTTGCCCCACCTTGTTGTGTAAGGCATGCTGGCCCTCATCCCTCCCCACTCAGTGGAAGAGGCTTGCTAACGCAGTCAGCAACGGGAGGTTTTTCCACATAAAGACTTTCCGTTTCTCCCTGTCTTTTGTGCTCTCCCTGCTCTGGGGGAGAGAGCCTGGAAGCCTACCCTCTTTGCTTTTTTTTTTAGAACTGCAGCCAAAGGAGGCAGGAAGTTGTTTTACAATAGTGTTACAGTAATCTGCCACAAATGGAAAAAGCCAAGCGTTCATAGCTGAGAGCAGGAGACAGTGGGGCGGTGGGGGGGGGGTGTCTGAAAATGTGGATCACTAAGAGTCACATTTCTGCGATGTGTTATTAATGCTGTGTTTTCAAAGCTGACAGAGTATGTTTACAGGGAGCCTGTTTTTTTTTTTTACTGATAGCTGAGTGACCCATAAAATGCCCCAGTGTAGGGAGAGCAACACAGCACCCTGTGGGCCAGCCGGTCATAGAGTGCCATGGGTCTGTTCCAAACTAAACACGATGATCAGTTGTACACCAGGACCGCATTCAGCTACAGTTCCCAGCATCACCATTGGTCAGACAGGACCTGCAGCAGCTGCGTTTCACAACACAGCCATGTTACTTCCCCAGACTAGCTGTGCAGTGGGCTGCCAGTTGAGCCATGAGAGGAGGTCACCTGCCATGCCTTCGCAAATGGGGCAGTTTTCTGACTGGCATATGTGCACATTGCCTGCCAGAGCAGTGCTTTGACTCTCAGTGCTGATGTCATGGTGTCAGAGCTGTTGTACAGCTGTATGAACTGTTTTCCGGCAGTCAGAGTTGTTGTCTGGCTGTCAGAGCTGTTGTCTGGCTATCAGAACATTCCTCTGTCTGTCAGAGCCATTCTCTGACAGTCAGAGCTGTAATCTGGCTGTCAGACCTGTTGTCTTGCTATCAGAACATTCCTCTGTTTGTCAGAACCGTTGTCTGACTGTCAGAGCTGTTGTCTGATTATCAGAGCTGTTCTCTGGCTGTCAGAGCCGTTGTCTTGCTATCAAAGCCGTTTCCTGGCAGTCAGAGCTGTAATCTGGCTGTCAGGCCTGTTGTCTTGCTATCAGAACATTCCTCTGTCTGTCAGAACTGTTGTCTGGCTGTCAGAGCTGTTGTCTGATTATCAGAGCTGTTCTCTGGCTGTCAGAGCCGTTGTCTTGCTATCAAAGCCGTTTCCTGGCAGTCAGAGCTGTTGTCTGGCTGTCAGAGCAGTTCTCTGGCTGTCAGAGCTGTTCTTTTCTTCACTGTTATGAACTGGCCGTTTTTTGCTTCCCTCTCCCTCTGTGTTGCTCGTCGGCTGGTGATTCATGAACAAAATGGCCTCACTGTTTACTTTCCCTCCTGACTCTGGATGTTGAGAGAGTTGTGGAATAATATGCATTATCTAATCTGCTCCCCCAGCTGAGTTTTGTTTTTTCTCTTTCTGCTTCTCTTTTTTTTTTCAGTTCACTCTCAAGGTATAGTGTGTTAAAATGGCGTGAGCCTGGATACTGCGCCTGCGTCAGCCAAGAGGGGCGGATTCTGTGTCCCCCCCGGCTTCCATCCCTCCACCTTTTCCTGCATTTTTCCCGCCCTCTCTCTCTCTCTCTCTCTCCCTCTCCCTCCCTCTCTCCCTCCCTCCCTCCCTCCCTCTTTCTCGCCGACGGTAACACAGCTCCTCGCTGAGGAAGTGGCACACTTGCGTATTCCACTGCACGCCTGCCATCCGTCCCCGGCTGGGCTCTCACTCTAGCTCGTCCCTGCCTCCCTCCACCTCCCGCTTGTCCGCTACCCCTCACACGCGGGGAGGGTGGGGGGCGGGGGAAGCAAGCTCGGCACGAGAGAGAAAAAAAAAACACAAAAAGAGTGCTGCTATTTCCACAGCTGGTTCCTCCACCCTTCAGACTGACTGAGAGGGAGGGAGGATTTCTTTTTACTACTCGCTGGATTTTAACCCTCTGCCTCCAACCAGCTGCACACCAAGCCTAAAACAAGCCCTGCAACAAGTAGCTCTTTGGGCCGACTCTTCCTTGCCGTGCTGTGGGTTTGCTCCTCTTTTTTCCTCAATTCGCCGCTCGTGTACTGCCAGCGCTGCCGCGGCCCCAAGCTCTTTTTTCCCCTCCTCCTTCTCCCTGTGATTTTGTGACTGTGGGTTGCTTTCCTGTAATGCGACCACATTGCATGATGGACTTCTCCCTTCCCGGACCCCCACGTTCGTCTCAGATCCTACGCTGCCCTGCCACCTTTCACAGGGGACTCATGAATGGTAACGTACTTTTTTTTGTTCTTTTTATTCTTCACTCTTTCACTGTTAGTTCTGTTGGTTTTCTTCCTTTCTTTTAGCCTGGTACAGCGAGCGGGCTGCATATTTTGGGGTGAAAGGCACGTACCGATCCAACCAGCCCTGCGGAAACTGCGGCACCCCTCTCCCCATCCTATCTCTCCCCGTCTACCCTCTCTCTGCCGCTTTCCAACTCTGCCTCCCCCCCTGCCCCGGCTCACCATCCTCATGGGCTAGCGGAGTGGAGGGACTGCCAGTGAGACCAGCGCCGCCCGCGTACAAAAGGACAGAGGATCACAGGGGGTCGGGAGTGTGGTCCGGCCCGTGTGCCCATGGAGCCCCGATACACGCATGGTTCCCTGGGACAGTTCTGGGGCCATTGGTCGCTGGCCGCCCATCGTCGCAGTGTGGGACGTGTCTCGTCAGGGCGGGGGGCTTGTTTTCCAGGCTGCTGAATAATTGATCTCCTCTCCAAGTGGCGAGGCCACACTGGTGTACCATGCATCTCCATGCTAACACGTTTCATCCAGAGGGGCATCCTGCCCTAGTTGAGGTCCACGTGCGCAGTCCCTTTGATGGCCTCGTGGCCTTAAGCTGTTCCTCCAGTGGCCCGCTGGATCCTGGGGTCGGGGAGCCGCCTTGCAGGCCTCCGTTTGGTCTGTGGCCACCCGTCTCACCATGAAGGTCTCCTTTTGCAGGGATGCAGACCCCATTGGCCGGTTCTCAGGGACTATGCTGGACCCACCTAGACCTCCGGTGCCCCCAGTTTCGCCTTCTTATGCGGCAATGAGTGTTTCTTGCATGTCGGTGAGTAGCTGCATACGTGTTGTTTATACATACATGCAGACTTGCACACACGGCAGCTGCATAGCATGGTTGAACATACATTCAGCTCTGCCGCACATAGACAGAGCAACACCTTGAGATTTTATAAAATGAAAACATGTTACTTTGCATAAAACCGGAAAAAAATGCAAAAATCACTTCTGCAAATATGGTTTTCTAGTAACAAAAAGAAACTCCAAAATTATGAAATGCATATTTTTAAACTACCGTCGATCAGCTGTCGTGATATCTGACATTGTCAGGACTGCTAACGTTCCAAGAATAGAAATTCCAAAAAAATTGTGGCGTAGTGGACCTGTTTTCTCATCCATCATGCATAAAATGAGTTAGTGCGGCTGTAATTAGAACAGATGAAGAGAGGAGGAGATTGTAGGCAGGCATGCAGAGTAGGACAAGTCAGACATGCAGGCACTGGCGTTATTCTCTTAGCTTTTTGTTTAATCATCTGAAGCTGTTATTCCTAATTATTATGTCACGTAAGTCCTTTCTGTCTTACCAAAGGGTCTATGCAGGTTTACTTTGCCCCCAGATGAGCTATCATAAGTAATAGCGATGTTTTATTTTATTTATTCCTGTTGTGAATTTCCTTCATGCGGCTCTTAAAGTGTTTAATTCAAATAATATTGGAATGATAAATTAAGAAAATTTCTGATTAATTACCATTGTAAATATAATAGCGCAAGAGCATTTTACTCGAATTTATAAATTTGTTTTTATGTCATTTTGGTACTTGATTATATTTTAAGGCATGCACTTTAAAGTTGTATTTATTATTTTAAAAACTAAGTAACAAAATCGACTGTTAGGATATTATCTTGAAAAAATCCAGTGTTTGTAATTGTTTCATAAGTGTATAAATTATGTATTTAATTTTAGTTTAAACATTAATTATTTGTATTACTTCTTGGTAAATTTAAATTATAAATTATTTAAGCTGAGTGATTTCTTATACATGGATTTTCAATTGCCTGTTTTGTAAATACCCGTTTGGTGATTTTTACGACAATTTTTTTAAGAGAATTTTTGTGGCATGAATATTTGACATTCCCATTAGCCTTTTGCTAAATATATAAAACTGCATTTATTGCCGTTTAATTTAGCTTATTTCTGTCAGCTAACATTACGACTGAGGTTAGAAATCACCATTCAATGGATGCATTTGACATTTTATGTTAGTTGAGATGTTTTTTTTAAGTTTTGAACTCCTGGTTTTATGCCAGTTGCTGTTTTTAAGCCTTAAGTCTTCCGAGGGTCTCTGAGAGGATGAGTTGTAATAACTGACTTTTGCAGTAACTGTAAATATGTATATTGGGGCTCAAATCACGTGTGCTGTCCAGTTATTATTGAAGCTGGTGATGGGGAAGTAGACTCCAATGTACATATAAGTGCAAAATGCATGAAGGCAGGTGGGGGTATCTGTATTGGGCGGAAGGCATGCCTGTGAGGGCCGTGTTAACGTCACTCTCAGCGAGGTGTGATCTGCAGGGCTGTGTAAGTGCAGGGAGGGAGGTTCGCTATAGGCGGGCACCTTTGTGTGGCCATGTGCGTCACACTGCCTCTTCACACACGTGGTGCCTGGGCCAAGGCATGCTCACGCCCTCAGACACCTAACACCCCCCGCAGCACACATGCGCTGTCATGCACTCTACATGAGGCCCCACCCTAAAGCCCTCTGTGGGAGGAGACGTCTTGAGCAGTGCCCACTCCATTTTGCCAAACTGAACATCCAACAGTCCTAGCTACAGCCTTCTCTGTGTACTGGGCATTCTGTGTGTGTGTGTGTGTGTGTGTGTGTGTGTGTGTGTGTGTGTGTGTGTGTGTGTGTTTATTATCATGTTGTGGGGACACAATGTCCCCTAGAGGAATGAAAACCTGTTACTTTTTAGCTTGTGGGGACAATCGTCATGTGCCCCACAAGGGAAATCTTGATTTTTTTTTTTTTTTAATGGCCGAAAGTTTTGTATTTTGTTGAGTTACTTATGGTTAAGGCTATGGCTGGGGAAGGGGAAGGGTTAGGGTTCTCATAGTTAGGATTGGGGTTAGGTCAATAGAAATGAATGGAATATCCTCACAATGTTATAACGACAGAACTCTGTGTGTGTGTGTATGTGTGTGTGTGTGTGTGTGTGTGTGTGTGTGTGTGTGTGTGTGTGTGTCTTACATTTGTTCCGAAGAAAATTTTAGTGCTCTGGGGATCTATTGTAATTTGTTACATTCTCTAAATTTTATGTTATCTACCAAAATATGTAAATATGATTAACTGTATTTTTACTTAAAAGTTACTTTACATGAAAAAGATATCAAGATTTTTATACATACACAGAATTGTGTATTTAAGAGGTGAACTAAAGAATATTTAAAATTCTTACAATACATAAAAAATACTTGTTACAGGAATAATTATTATGTCATATCAGTGTAATAAATACTGTTTATCTGATAATGACTGTTCGTGCGCATAAATGAAATTGTCATTCGTTTTAATGAATTATATTATTTTAATAGCGGTCATCAACTTTTACATCTTTAAAGGATGTTTTGGAGTGAAATAATTTTTTGCACTATGGTGTTAATTCAGAGAAATTTTTAAGAACTGATTAAAGTAATAAGGCCCTGTTTTGCTACAATATCCAATGTACTTTTAGTGAATATTTATTTGCTTATCATCAGATAATCAACCAATTGGCCTGTGTATGACTGTGGTGGTGCAGACTGTGAGGGTGGGTTTGGGGGGGCATTGTTTAATATTCTACTACCCCGCCATACTGGGACTGAGGCATTTGCTTTGTGGGTGCTCAAGTGAGTGAGCCACTGAAACAAAGGAAGGTTTCGCAGTCAAAAAATGATGCTGTTGCGTCGTTTTTGCGCTCCGACTCGCAGACGTTTGGAAGGGTCAAGTGGAATGCAGTGTGTTTTGGAATTATCCTGTTAGGAGCCCAAAAAGAAACAAATCACTGTGTACTTCAGAAACTATTATTGTTTATATTGCTATAAATCTAAATACTATTATATAGTAATAACAATAATGATAATAACCATTTTATTATGCCTGTATTTTATATGTTTATTACAGTATAGATGACGGCAAAATAATCATCGTTAATAATTATAGAGGATAGTACTCATAATAGTGCTAATAATATGAGTAAAATATTTTAGCAATAAACTGAAACAGCAAAATAAAAAGGCCTGCGTGATAATCATTAATTTTATTGAAGGCTGCTTAATTCTGTCTTTTCTAATGCATAATATGCTTTAAAAAAACTGTATTTTAGGCTTTTTATTAGTACAGTATAAATATGAAATGTGTTATATTAATATCAAATTTAATAAATAATTCAGGTTTTCCTGTATGCAGTATCATTAGGTCATTGTTGTATTTTTATAAATAATTTGATCCATGCGATCTTCTACTTGTTCATTTAGAATCTTGAACAATTCTGTGAACCAGTTTAATGGTTTTCGCAGGAATCTGGGAAAGAAAAAAAAGACTAAAGAGCGTTCTGGTTTTTGAAAAGAACTAGAATATTATAATACTTACAGTTCTCTAAGTGTAAAGAACAATGTCAGCTTTTCTCGTTTAATTTTTATTTACTTAATTCAGTTTGCGTTTTTTCACACAGAATGGCTCAGACATTTTTACTTTTCACTGAATTAGGCGAAATGCCTAACTAGGTGTGTTAGCAGAAAATTATGAGGCTTGTCTATGTACCATTAATCATTAAGTGGGAATTTTGGCTGTAAGACAGGTTGTGAACATTATTTAACAAATAGTGAAGCGTAGCTCAGGTTAAACAGTGTAATTCCAACTGCCTCACACCGTGTGTGTGTGTGTCTGTGTGTGCGTGTGTGTGTATATTCTATCCTATTCTTTTTGCAGCTATTACAGAATGAATTTCACATAATATTAAAATTATTAAGCTCATTGATTTCTTCTGACTCTCTCCCATTTTAATTGATTTTTACCTTTACAAAACAGTTTAAAACTGGCTACAGTTTAAAAATTTTTTATGTGCAGTTTTTTTTTTCCCTATCGTTTTTCCAATGTCATGGAAATCGACTATAAAGGATATTTTACAATTTGTTGATAACAATTTTGATTGCAGGTTAAATTCTGAGAGATGAGTTTTAATCACAGACTTGATACAGAATCATCACCTTTGAATGAAATTTCATGAACAAAAGCAGGTTTAAGTTTCCATTTTCATTAAGTCGAACAAATCAAAAAATGATTTTCAAATTGTAGTTGGTATTAATATTTAACTATCTCATTTTACGCTGTACTTTCTTTTCATTTTATATAGAAAAAGAAATTATTTTAAAAAAAAAAGACATGGAGTGGTTGTAAAATGTGTTGTAACCAGCAAATCTGCTGCCAGTCGTCTCTTTCGTAAAACTGAAGAAAAATAATTAGTTTTAGGATTCTGACAACGCTTCTGTCAGTGTCACGAAAATTTATCTGTATAAATAAATTGTGAATAAATGAACAATGCGATTTATTGAAATGAATTTCATATGGAACAGGGTTTCTCTCAGTCACACTGACTGTTTTTGGGAGACGCTTTGCTCTCTGATCTCTAAACAGGTGTCATTACACACACACACACACACACACACACACCTGCACCTGCAATTACATGTTTACCCCTACAGTTTTTCACATGGTATTCCCGGCATGGTGGAAATCCTTTCTGATTACTATGCATTGTCTGATGACCCTCCAGTAATGCATACATCGCATCTGAAAAACCAGAAACCATTAGCAGTCTTTTCAAATAAGCATCATGCATGCTTAAAAAAAAATATACCGGCCAAGTAGGTTGTTTTTTTGGCGAGAATTAATTAATTTGTGTCATTTCTGTATGAAGTTGACAAGTTTTAAGAACCTTTATGATTATTCTAATTTTTTACATTAGAAATGCAAATACAATAATCATTTTTTTAGAATATTTAGAATAAGATAAGCAAGCTTGTGAATGATACCTTATAAAGTAAAGGTAAATACGTAGAAAGTACTATATCGATCCCCCAGGGTTAAATTTCCTTTGTGCAGTAAGAGGGGTAGCGAATACAGAGAAAACAGAAAATAAACCATGCAGAATGTATTGGTAATAGGTTATTTCTAGTAATGCAAAATTAAAATTTATTGCAACATATTAATGTAGCATTGAGTCTTTAAGAGCACTAAATAAATTTTAAAATTCATTGAAATGTCAGTTCCTTTAAGAAAGAGAACCCAAAATAAAATTCCAATAAATAAAACGTAAAATCAAATGACTTGATGTGAAATCTTTTGTGTTATATGTTCACCTCTTACATAATCATCTTGGTGTTTTGCGATTTTCCCTCTGGCGCTGAGAGCTCCTATACTTTGCAAAAAAGGGGCCAAGTGATGTAGTAGCAATGTGGGACGGAGAACCCAAACGCACTGCTGCGGAGCTGCACGGCTGCCTGCTTGTCGGGTGACACCTACGCATTAAGGCAAAATGGTGATAAGCAGCAGGGGTAGGAGACCCAGTGAACCAGGAGCAGTCAACTGCACTTTGCTTTTATAATGCTGTGCATAAAAGTAAGGACTGGTCACATGGCACAGAAAATCAAAAATAAGCAACCCTGCATGATAATCAGCTATCAAATATATTTCAGGGAAAAGACATCTGATTAAATGGCGTGTGGCTGACAAAGTCCCTGAGCTTCTGTCAGCAGTTAGAGCGACAGAGCCCTTAACCATATGCCTCCGTGTCATTTGTGTCTAAATGCCGGTGCTGCTCTGCAGGGCATACGTCACGTTTTTGCTTGGATAGCTAGTAAGGCGAGCTGAAGGCGGGATGGTTCCAGAAGTACTACACTGTGTCCCCGCCCACTCACACATGCACTGTCACGTTCCTGCACCTGAGAGGTGTTTGTCCTTCCTGCAGCTGTAGTTAGAGTAACAGGCTGCGTCTGGGCAGAGACACAAAGCCTTATTTTTCAGTGAAGGTTCTGACCATACTTATTTTTTCAAAATGATTTAAAAAATGTCTCCATTTAGGCTCAGTCATTTGATATTATGTAAAAACATTTTGCTTAAGGGTACAACAGCTCGGTGCAGTACTTGCCCACCTACTGCTCCAAATTGTTACGTGCCAAATATTTATGTTCTGTTCTGGTATACCATCTACTTGCACATTCTCTGCATTGACTGTCATTGTTTTTTGGGTTACTTCTGGATTCAATCCCATGACCCTGACTATTCAGTTGAGATAAGATGGATGGATGATTGGATTGTTGGTTGGTATTTTTTGTCTAACTGGTAAACATGAAGACATTTTTAGTTAGGACAGACTTAGTGTGTCTCACTACCCAGTGTTTACATTTGTTTATTTGTTTCTGTGCATTTGTTACATCTCTAAGTCTTTTCAGATGCCCAGGTTAATCTTGATTGAAATGCATTTAAATGGAAGCCTGAGGGTAAAATTCCGAAAGACTTTTATGTATTTTAATATTATAAAGCACTTTGGTCAACTTCTTTTGTCATAAATGTACTGTACAAATTGACTTTATTTAAAGATTTAAATGAACAAGGTGGTCAAAGAGGGCAGCATGTGGCACAAGGAGATTACAGCACAGGATAATGCCGAAAGGTTGTAGGGTTGAGTCCCGCTTGTCGTAGCTGGATATAGTGTTGACCATGGAAATATAAACCAATGTAATACTGTAAGCTATCATGCATATTTTACATTATCAGTTGGGGGTGGAGAATTTGCCTTTGGAATCTATATAAGGCATTATTGCATGATGTCAGCATGTGAAACAGCAAATTGGCCAATGCAAAAGCAGTTGAGGATTATTCGCATCCACTGTTATCTTCAAGGTTTACACAAGCGAAAGTGCAATTCAGTGGTTGCAGGTTCCCTCACTAGATAAATGAAGTCCTATCTATCCATTTATCTTTTAACCACTTATCCTGGTCAGGGTCAAAGGGGGGCTGGAGTCCATCCCAGGCAGCTAGCACAGTGCTCAAGACTGGGGAACACCATGGACCTGTTGCCAGTCCATCATGGGCACATACATGCACTACAGACAACTTAGCGATGTCTTTGGACTGCAGACAGAAACACATGCAACACAAGGAAAATTTGCAAATCCCACACATGGACAGGAGAAGCAAGATTTGAATCCCCAGCCCTTAAGGTGTGAAGTAACAGCACTACACACCGAGCCACCCTCTAGCTACCTAATATTTGTGAGTCTGACTAAGAGCAGGTAACAGCAACCAGTATTGGCAAGTTGTCATTGCACGAAAAGTATTAATTGTCTCCCTCTTAAGCATTTTTTCCACAGGAATCAGGGATTCAATATGATACGGGGCAAACCAAAGCATGTGCAAATTTAGCCAGGTCTACATATGGAAATAATCACCCTGAGCTGCTGACCACTGTGAAATGTGGACCATTTCATTTTAAATACATTTACTTAAATATTAGCTGGGGCACCAGGCACTATTTATAAATGAGGTCACTTTAAGTTTGGAGCAGAGATCAGCGTAAATGTTATTACTCACAACTGTGTTTTAAGCTTTATCATTGTTTAAGTTGTAATATTTTCAAAGTTTTATTATAAATAAAGCAACTGTCCAAATTTTGGGTGCTGTATATGGAGGGAATTATTTTATAAAATGTGAGAGGTCAGAAATGATACACCTGTCCCAAAGAGTCTGGTGTCAGAGAGACCTTGGCTCTGTCCTGAATATAAGGGAGAGAAATGGGCCAAGTGGTAAAGGATGGCAGCTAGTTAAGCCAGTTAAGGGAGAAGAGATGCTGGATACAGAGCCATGTTGTAAACCTGGAGTTTAACAGAAAATGTTGATGCAATATTTATCATCTGGGTTTACCGGCTTCATCCAGTAATTTCCAGACTAAGATATTTGCACAGTTTTTGTTTGTCTTCTCTTGCCAGGAGAGTGGGAGGGTATTTAGCATGACCTGAGTGTGAATGAGGACATGCAAGGGCCACAGGCAACACCTGACCCATTGCAGCGGCCGAGTGAGCACGTTCCTCTGGGAACCAGGGACACCAGCCTCCCAACATTTCTGCATTCAATTGTTTCAGCCTTCAAGGTGACAGCAGTGGTGCTGATGAAGGCTCACACATCCTCTTGTGTTAGTTTTGGGGAGTCCATATAAAGCTTTTACTTTATCCACTGTACGGTATCTTAATGAGTGAGCATACGGGGGAAATCTGTCTGGCAGTTGCAATGCTAACACTAATACCTTGGTGATAATGCTCATAGCTATCAGTTCACATTCTTTCCATATATGAAACCCTTTTATTGATAAGTGGAACATGTTAAGTTCTCCAGGTCAAAGGAGAGCACCAAATTTTAATGATTTTTTTTTTTCTCCTGTTGTTTTTATTCAAGTGTAAAATTACAATGGGAATTGGCACAGGGAAGTTGGAGTTGATTCTGTTTTTCCGGAAAGGTTAGGTCTCAAGAGGGTCTTGTTCACGAGAGTGCCTTTGTTTTCTGTATTCCAAATGTGAGAAGCACAGCAGGACATACTTCAAGTTTGACTTGCTGGAACAGGATGTTTGGCCGAGGAGAGCACTCCACCGCTACGCTCCGTATGCTCTGTCTTACCTCGACCGCCAAGAGCTTTTACAAAATGGCCGCCGCTCTCTAACTCCCATTTTGTGTGTCTTTGCCAGAGCTGCCAGGTATCAGTCAGAGAGGGAGGAATTTGAATCTTGCTTTTAGGTGAAGGGTATTAAGGGGGACTGAAATGGTGGTGAAGCTGGCTGGAAGCTGGCTCAAGGGGGGAAGCCCAGGACTGTAAGCGATGCCTTTCTTATTTAAATGCTTAATTGTTGCCAACTGACCACATACAAAAAAGCCACTTTACAGTTCTGGGGAGTCTCCAAGATTTGTCGTTCAAGGCTCTGGACTTGGACACACATTGTTGTTTCTCATTAGACTAAAATACACCAGTAGAACTTGTACCAGCACTATTGGACTAAACTAACACTGCACAAAAGTACCAAAGTCTTAGGGTTAGAGCTTATTTTATGTGTTTCTTTATAAATGGGGGACTGGAACAGTGGTGCTTATCTGCCTTAAATTGGGTAAGACATTGTCCCCTAGTCAGTATCTTTCATTTATTCTGAGTACTACTGTTACATTTTATTTGTGATACTTTAATCCAAAGAATCTTCCAGTTTGCCCACACATACCCATGTGTAAGCCAATGGGACATGCTGAGAGATCCTACAGTTTACCCTTTCGGACTCTTGGGCTTCTAAGAGAATCATCTGGGGTTCCTTCGCTATATCTAGATGTAGCCTGTTTTTGCTGGTTATTTGTCTCCAGAACATATAGTCTGTTGATCTGTTGATTTATAAAAAGTCAGCAGCAGATATGTGTCTGTGTGGCTGGAGAAGACGTGGTCAATGGGGTGGCTGGAATGAGAGGCTGCTAACTGCCTGTCAGTTACTTCAGTCATTACCTTGCTGCATAGGTATCATCTATGTCACTAGATTCCTGCTGACTCCATTGCTGGTTACTGTTTGACCATCCCACTGGCTAGCTACCTAATGCTATCTGCTGGCTATCTGTTGGCTATCCAGATCAGTCCTGAGGCAGTCGTCTCTAGAACTTTGACATGGCGAAGATAAAAATGATAGTGGTTGGGAGGGGCTGAAAGGGGGTTGCAGACTGGGTTGTTTTGGGGAAGGCTGCTGCCTGAGACACAGAAGGCAGTCAGTTCTAAGCTGGAGATGACGGAGGCTTATTTATATCACTGGGGGAAAGTAGCAGGGTGAGAATTTCACCCGTTTCCTGCTGGCTACAGGCTCCCAGTAAAGACCATCTCCGGGGAGTCTGTCATTCAAACCTGGGATGGCTCCTGGAGCTGGTGGCATCTGGAGGTCCCACTTTAGAATCCTTGGGGGTGGGGGGTAGGAGAGGGGTCAAATGCAGGATTTCCAATGTCCAAACACTGTTGACCTAGCAACAGTCCACCGGCTGCTATCTCCGATACTGGCATTCCTCCAGACCAGGGACATTTTTTGCCACCTGTTCACGAATGTCTGGATGATTCCCTGAGAATGAAATATTTCAAGGTATATCAACCTGCACCTCCTCTCCATGACAGGAAGACTGAATATTATGCCTTGGCTGAAGTAAGTTTATTCTATTGGGCAAAAGAGACCATGGGGAGATCACTCCTAGTTTTTAATGCTGTCCTTTTTCAAGATTTCTAAACACAGGCATAGTATGTGTGCTGAGATGCAGATCTCAACATCTGTTTTTTCTGTGGTCTGGGGACTTTGCTGTGTGACAGTGTTTGAAACCTGCACTTCAACCCTATCGATTTTGACTTGTTTATATCAATAAGAGCAGCCAGCCCTTACTGGGCTAGCAAACGTCAGCTGAAGCGGCTAATCATTTGTCATTGCTGAAGAGGTCGATGGGCAGCATCCAGTTGCACAGCCTCCATGCACTTAGAGAAAGTCACATATAGCACAAGGTTCACATAGCTACGTGGCCCACCAGCTAGTCGTGCTCATCTCAACCCACCACTGCTTTAGTTTTCATTTTGCACAGTTCATGGTTGCTTGTTGTTGACTCTGCGGTCTTCCACAAGTACCTGTGTGCACAGACATTTCTGCAGCATTCTGTAGCATCCTCATGAGCTCAGAAGGGGTTCTGCCCTGGATGAACCCCACCAGCCTCATGAAGGCCTGGGCCCTATCCAGTGCTTCTGCACATTCCTGTCTGAGTCGGAACGGGCCCATGTGAATGCTGATGAGTGAGACACCTCCCCCCTTGGCCCCATCGGACTCGTGCGAGTGGCAGAGGTTACTGTGAGGTCACAGTGTCTGCCTCTGATACCCCCCACTCCCGTCTGGACTTGCTTTTGGCCCTGTTTGCGTAACTGGACCTCATTGCCTACTGGCTCTCTTATAAATAGGTGTTTATCCCAACTGTTAACCCAGATGAGAGGCTGTGTTTCCCTTTTTAAACTGACTCACACGCCACTTTAGAGTTCTTCTGTCTGCACCCTGCCCCCCAACAGTGCTGTGAGGCCATGAGGCACCCGGGGATGCTCACAGGGGCTAAATACAGACAGGGAGGGCATACTGGGGACAGTTCACTCCGTCTGGGACAGCTAGCTCTGGTTGGCGCTGCTGTTTTATTGTTCGGGAGTCAGGGTTGCTAGTTAGGACTATAGCTTTGATTGCTAACTGGGTCATGAGTTATTAGCTAGGATTTGCACTGCTAGCTGGTGCTAAAGCTCTTGTTAGGGCTTCAAGCTACTTGGGGTTGGTGCTGTTGTATGAAGCTGTGGCTCTGGCTGATAGCTGGAATTACTGTACTCGGTTAGACCTGCTAGCTGGAGCTGCTCGTTGAGGCTGAAATCGCAGGTAGAGCAGGTAGATTAGCATGATAAAAAGTTCATCTTTCTCAGCAGATGTCCCTTATCAACTTGAGATAATGTATTCTGGGGCTTAAAGAAAAGTGATTTATCTGTACATCCTGTTTTCTTTTCATTACAATGCCTTGAGATAACAATTATCTGATATTTATTTCAACATCCAATGCTTGCTTGAATCAAGAGTTAAAGCTAACACCTGATGTGAATTCACCAGTATTAAGATGTAAAATAATTTTATTGTGTGACTCTTAGATGTTCTTTCATTGAACACTGAAATTACATACCATGCAAGTGCACGTAGAGTCCTGGTAATTTTTTCTGTTCTCTTTCTACAGGTCATATGGCTGGGACAGTTGGCAGTATGTGTACCTTTTGGAGAAATAAGGTATGATATTCACTGCAGATGTTGCAATGAGAGATGCTGGGAGATTGCCTCAAATTGTTTCTATCAGAGTCAGAGACTATTACAGTGTACAGGAGTCAGACTTGGAGGCAGTTTATTTGGTGTTAGAGGGTGTCAAGTCTATAAATTTGTGTGTCAAGTTAAGTGTAAAGGTTACATGCTGTTAGAGGCAGTGTGTAGCAGTTGAAGGTTTCTGGGGTCTGTTAGAAGTGTGCAGACATTATAGGCTGTTTCAGTGGGGTTAAAGTATTAGGATATTGGGGGCTATTAGATGCTGTGTGTAAATGTTAAAGGATTTTAGGGCCAATACTAAGGAATCTAACTCTTAGATGCATTTTGTAGGTGTTTAGACTTTAGAGACTGTTTAAAGTTGAAATTAGTAGCTGTTAGTTTCTGATCAGTATACATTGCCACTATGAGGGGCTTTTTGATGTAATGCGTAGGATAGACTGTGTAAAAATGGATTGGAACCACCCCTCAATAAGGCAGTAGTGCAGTCCACAGTGGATTGATGACTCTAGTGACCTGACAGCACATATACATGTTGTCACTCACATACCACGGACTCTAGGACATTTTATCCGTGTGTCCATGACGCTGTTTTTTCTGTAGTAACAATGGAGTGGGTTAAAGAGTAACCAGTACCGGTGATCATCTCTGTATAATCCAAATGTCATATATTGATGTGTGGATAGTGCTTGCTGTGACGTGACTGTGAATTACTGAACGAAGCACATTGACTCAGGTTGACTCCTCGTGTATATAGTTTGAATGTTCAGGTCTCTGCTATAGTTTTATACTCACTGTTTCTCATTTAACAGTAGGTGACAATGTATAGGAGAAGCATTTTCCACAAAATAGTATAACAGATCCAGTTGATGTGTGTGTCCCGTGTAGCTGGATTATTATGTGGTGTATGTAGTAGGCTGGTCAGATCCCACCAGCTGATGAGAGACCGACACAAGCATACACTGTAAGGCTGAGGTAAACCGCTATCTGTGTCACTAGCAGTGGAGTATGGAAGTATTAACCTTGATGTGTCTCACTCATTGCATACCCATAAGCAACCACTAGGTGCCCTCATTCACTTTAACAACCTGAGCTCGTGTGTGTCAGAGAGCATACCTTTGAGTTACCATTTTAAGAAAATCTGCAATAACTGCTGAACACCAGACATTCCGCATCCAAAAAATGTGATTTTATGCACAAAAATGTAACGTTCTTAATGCTTCTGTCAGGATGTGCTTGTAAATTATACCACAATAGAATGGGAAGAACCAAACTAGACAGTAATGCACAGGTGTGTGTGTGAAAGGTGTGCGTATTTGTAAGGGAGTAATAAACATGAAGCTTTTAAAATTGTAATTTTTTTAAAGGCTTTTAGATAGAATTTGCGTTCATCACATACGGTTAGTGTTTCACACAGCTGTGTTTTTGTGTGCATAACTGGATGATGGTATATTTAAAAGCTTTAATGAAGTCTGCTTGAATGCTCCTGACTGCAGTAAGTAGCACCTGGGTCTGCTTTACTTAGCTTAAAAAAACAGGTCCACCTGGAACTCAAGCTTGGCTGGTGTGACAAAGAACATAGACATTAACATGTAAAGGATTAGGCTTTGTGATTTCTGCAGTCTTTTTAGTAACTGTCCAGCAGTTGACATCCTGTATCCTTGCTCATTTTCTTACTCCTGCACATCCTATTTGTGCTTATATATATATATATATATATATATATATATATGTATTTTTTTTTTTTTTTGGGTGTGCATATCAAGTCAAGTTTTTAATGTCACTTTTTTCAGAGAGCACAGTGAAAATCTTGTGCCAGAGTTGCAGAGGAGGGGACAGGGCATGGGGGGCAAAAAAAAAACATGGTACAGATTTACAATAAATACAAGGGATACAGTGCAACACAGACGGCAAGGTAATGGGGGGGGTTAAAGTACATAGACTACATAACATAAGTTATATTACTATTACTCATATTGAAGGGACACATTGGTCTTTTAATGGAAAGATGACCATAGCTATTTCATACATTTTTCACACACTTTCGATTGTACAATTTTGTATCGTTCAGATGCTGTTCAGATGTGACACCATTGTGTAATTGCAGTCTGCAAAGCGGGCCATGTGCCAGCATCTCCATGTTCTATCATGCTGTAGCCCCCAACTTTAAGGTAAGAAGCTCTCTTGTATCAGACTGCAGCCTAGCTGTTTTTCAGTGGTGGTGATGAACCCCCAACTCCCAACCCCCACCCTCAATTGCCTGGAAAGGACTTCTGACCGCACATCTTGAATTTTGAAATACTGCCCTTTGGGGTGAGGTAGTAGGTTGTATAGTTTTAGGGTCATTCCCTTCCTGTCAGATAACTATACAACTTACTGTCTTTCCTGAAGTGGCTGTAATGTCGTCGCTGGACAAAACCATCGAAAACAGCTCTCTTTTAAGAGAAATCTTTATGACCAAACACAGTGGTCAAGAGAACTGAATTCCCTTATTTTCCATTTTTGAGTTTGTTCTGTAGCTCATGTAGGTACTTTGGACAAAGTGGCAGATCCTGCGGATCCTCTGTCCTGTATTAAGTTGTGACTTTGGGTCCAGGCCTTCTTCCCCTTCCTGATGTTCTCACAGGGTGAGGTAGTAGGTTGTGTGGTTTCAGGGTAGTGATTTTGCCCCCTCAGGAGATAACTATACAACCTACTGCCTTCCCTGAAGGGCAGCGATGCAGCAGGACCCACCAGCAACTGCCATTTCAGGATCCTCTGCTCAGACAGCCACTGAATCATATGCACAGATGAGAACCTCAGCCATCTCCATCTGGCCTATTAAGATAGGTACATGGAAAAGCTGTGTGTATAACTAAGACCACAGATTTTCACAGCTAGTCAGTCTTTTTGTGCTGATAACCATGTTGTCTGTCTTTGTCTCAAAATGTATTCTATAAATTTGTGCGGTTCTGTGAACTGAAAATAAAATTTTTCATATTGAGTGTTGCATTTTTCTTTAGCCAGTTAACATCTTTTAAGTTCTTTAGAGAACAACAGCCAAAGAAACCAAAAAAACAAAACTTGATGGGTGTTAGTATGCATGCCAAAATGGACTGCTGCGCCATGCCATATAAGCACTGCTAATACAGTAAGTGGAAAAGAACAGAGGCATGCAGCAAGAAGATTATGGGGTTAATATGACAAGCTGTACTTTTCATTCATAAGTTTTCAAAAAGGAATACCTGAGCTTCGTTTAAGTATTTTAGGCTAGATATTAGGCAGCAAAAGCAAATAGAATTAGCTTTTCAGTAACACATGCTTGTGTTTAACTATACACATAGCCACTAACTAGAGTCTAGACACACCCACACACAAAAAATCAGAACACAAACAGCAAAAATATACCACTAAACTGCAATAAATGAACTAAGAAACTACAGCTCCCCAAAACAACGTTGCCGAGTCAAACCAGTTACAATTATAAGGCATGTCGACTAGTCCCTTGTATATGTAAAGTGTAACGTGTAAGCTTGCAAGGTAGAGACAATGAGTGTAGATAGATACTTTATTAATCCCCGAAGGGAAATTTGGGTGTTACAGCAGCAAATTTAGCAATATTACACACAGATAACAACAACACTTAAAACAGAGGGATAAAGAACTGTAGATCATAGTGCTGTACAGTAGTGATGAGTCCATATCAGTGCAAGAATGACGGTATGAACAGGTGTCTGTTCCATAAGCAGTGCAAGTACACAATGACTGACTGCACAAATAAAGGATGAATACAACACTTCAAGTCAAATAATTGTGGCTCACTGGAAAGAGCAGTATGAGAGAAACTATGAATATTGCACTTATTCATTTGGTGACTGGCTGGCTGTCTGACTGTACCAAGATTAGCCTAAGGCAGTGTTGTTCGCTCTGATGGTTGCACAAATGAAGGACCTGCAAAAACATTTCTTGATGCACTTTACGGAATGTAGCCTGTCACTGAAGACACTCCTCTGGACTATGAATGTCACATGCCGAGGGTGGGAAGCATTTTCCATGATGGACAAGAGCTTGTTCCTCACTTTCCTGTCCACCATGTTCTCCAAGGAGTCAGGACTGATCCCAAGCAGTGCACCAGCCTTCCTGAGCAGCTTGTTCAGTCTCTTGGCATCCCCTGCTTTAATACTGCTACCCCAGCACACTGCAGCATAGAGGATGGCCACTGCTACCACAGACTCGTAGAAGGTCTGGAGCAGCCTACCACTCACACCAAAGGATCTCATCCTTCTAAGAAAGTTGAGTCGGCTCTGTCCCTTGTTATACAGGGTATTGGTGTTTGCACCCCACCCAAGCTTCCTGTCCAGATGTACCCCTAGATACTTATAGGTCTGGACAACCTCCACGTCCACCCCCTGTATAATAACTGGGATAAGGGGACACTGACTCCTCTGAAAATCCACCACCATCTCCTTTGTCTTACTGATGTTTAGGTAGTTCTGCTGACAACATTCGACAAAGCTGTCCATCAGGCTCCTGTATTCCATTTCATCCCCCTCACTAATACACTCCACTATAGCAGAGTCATCTGAGAACTTCTGCAAATGACATGCCCCGGAGTTGTATCTAAAGTCAGGGGTATAAAAGGTAAACAGAAATGGAGCCAGAACAATACCCTGTGGGGCACTTGTGCTACTCATCACCTGTTCAGATACACACTTCTGTAGACATACAAACTGTGGCCTGCCGGTGAAGTAGTCAAGACAATCCAAGACATCAAGGAGTCATACACCTGTGTTGCCATCAGCTTCTCTCTGAGCAGAGGGGGTTGGATAGTATTAAAGGCACTTGATCAGTCAAAAAAAAGACTCTCATGGGGCTCCCCACCTCCTCCAGGTGAGAGTGCGCTCTGTGCAGCAGGTAGGTGATTGCATCCTCAACTCCAACTTGTGACCAGTAGGCAAACTGCAGAGGGTCCACCATAGTTTTAATGTGGTGCAAGACCAGCCTCTCCAAGGTCTTCATCAGATGGGATGTCAGTGCTACAGGTCTGAAGTCATTGAGGACTTTCGGATGTCCATTCTTTGACACAGACACCAAGCAGGATGTCTTCCAGTGTACTGGAACCCTTTGTAGCTTCAGACTCAAGTTGTAAATGTGGTGCAGCACTCCACCCAGTTGTTCTGCACAGACCTTGAGTACTTTGGAGCTAACACCGTCAGGACCTGCTGCTTTCCCACATGCAGTCTTAGCTGCCTCTTGACCTGGTCAGCGGTGATGGATAGGCTGGCTGGGAGGGAGTGGTGAAGATGGGGATGTGGTTGGAGGCAGTTCCTGAGGAGGTGTGGTCAGATGAAGTCCTGAAAGGTGAATAGTCAGTGTTCCCAGAGTCATATCTACTGAAGAACTGATTCAGCTCATGGGCTCTCTCCAGGTCTCCTTCCACCTGTTGAGGGTCAGATAGCTTGTAGCCTGTGATCTTCCTCATATCTTGCCACACTGTTCTTATGTAATTGTTTTTCCACATCTTATCCTCCATTTTCTTCCAGGAGGTGCTTTTGTTTTCTTTGATTTTTGCCTTCAGGTACTTCGGCACCACCCTCAACTGTTCCTTGTCCCCGCTCTAAAAGCCCCCTTTCTTGTTCAGGAGGACCATAAGGGCGCTCGTAACCCAGGATTTGTTATTCAAGAAGCAACAAACCTTCTTAGCGACCACAACACAATCAACAAAGAAGTTGATGTAATCCGTGCTGCAGTGGGTGAGACAATAAATGTCATCCCCTTGTGGCTCGGAGTGCCTCCCAGTCTGTGGATTCAAAGCAATCCCTCAGCGCAACATTTGTCTCTGCATACCATTTCCACACTGTCTTTGTGGTTACTTGCTTATGCAGGATAAGAGGCTTGTAGTGGGGCAGGTTGCGGTCAGTTTTGCCCAGTGGGGAAAGCGGTGAGTAGCTGTATGCATTCTGTATGTTAGCATACAGTAGGTCAAATTTTATTGTAGCAGTGCATAGCACATTGTGCAAATGGGACTGCTCAGTCAGAGGTAAAATGGATGAGGAGCAGTATCACCGGAGTAATATCCCTTCATTCATAGAAGATCTATACTCCACACAATCTTAGTCTCCATCAGGCCAATATGGATGCAAGTTATACCCTCAGTCCCCGACTACTGCGTTAACATACCCCCTGAACAGAGTCAAAAAGTAAACAAGATCACATACATCTGTGAACTCGATGGTATCTATGGCGCAAGCATATGCGAGTGAACGCAAATAAAATCCACCATATCCGGTAGCTAGAGAGGTGATGTGTAAGCCTAGATCACTGAGAGTTAAACTGTATGTCAGCGGTGAACAGAACAGTGTGCCATTTGTTTTATTACGGACTCATTCTAAACAAAAGTCTGAAGTGCCTACATAGGTCCCATGGTATTCTGAAGAACACCCTCACGGCAGCCTTGGAGTACCGGCGCAGGTGTTTCCTTTGAGAACGAGGGTGGACAAATGCGGGCAGGATTACAGTTCAGCCTACTCCGGGGGCCTGTCCTTAATGACAGGTATTTTAAATCGTATTATGAAGAGCAGAGGAAGGACAGTAAATGAATAAGGAGTAGTATTACACATCGACCTAGAAACGCCTAAACCGGCATATAATATGAAACACTCTGGTCATGATTTACCGTTTTCGTTGTTTATATGCAACCTTAATTGGGTGTCTTTTTGTAGAGTGATCATAAAGATATTTGAAAGGTGTGAATTTGCTTTATTGCTAAATAGTTAAACGTATAATAGTGAATTTCAGCAGGCTTTCAAACATCGTTGACGTTTATAAGTTCATTGAGAGATCCTTGATTACGAAAAGACAAGAACTTGTATCGCCATCTAGTGGTCATAAACGAAGACTATGAAAAGACGGATGGAGGACGCTATTAGAAGGCATGATTTAATTTGTATTGAAGCACAAGCTCCGGGATCTCGCGCACGTTCTCTAAAAGTAACCTCAGCCAAAAATCCCGAAAGGGGTTCTACTTTGAATTAACTAAAAAAAAAAAAAAAAGGCCCAGGGGCATCTGTTCAGACAACTACACCCTACCCAAACATAGGTCTGTGCACCTCCAAATACACCACCACGCCCCCCTCATACCCCCACAGCAAATCGAAAGGGCTGCCAAGGCCCACAGACATGCGTAATGACGCGGCAGCATGCTTCACCAAGGGGATTACAGTTGGACAAAAATCATAAAATTAACGCTCAGGGAGAGAGCGCCCCGCTCACTCTCCGGGAACAACCAAACACACCGCTCTTAACATCCGGTTCCGCTGCCACTTTCGTCCTGTTATGGGCCATTCGTCTACAGCGCGCATAAGTAGGCTTCCCCATCCCACTAAGCATACCTCTACACGTTCTGCCACCTCGAAATTCGCAAACGCAACGATTTTCACGTTTTCCAACTTTTAAATGTATACAGAATTAAACGAAACAATTGCTATAAAATTTGCAGTTTCGTTGTTTTGTTGACGTCCACATATACACATATTTAATTGCACTTTGATTATTGGTGTTTTGAAGATGGTTTATTCCAAGAAGATCAAGCAAACTTTGTTCCCATCTAAATAATGACTAATAATTTAATAGAAGCTATTAACGGCTGGCGTACAGCAAAAACCCAAACACTCTATGGACTGTAGTTGATCTTGGACGTGGATAGCGCGGTCACTAACCACTGGTATTATACCTTAGTATTAAAATTTTATATTTTTGATTAGGGTGAAATCAGGTAATCTAGTACAATTTTTGCAATTTCGAACAATACAGTTTATTTACTATTCATCCCTGTCTAGGGATTCTTGTTCGGCAACTACGACTGATCACCCGTGGGGTTCAACTATGCTGTCCGAGGTTGCTGACGCTCTCGGTCCACATATATTATCTGCCTAGCCATAACGCACATGTCAAATCTTTACTTGTGTGGCCTGATGCTTCGACAGTATGAAACTGCGAATCATGGCTGTTGTCCAGATTCTATTTTTATTACAAGCACGTGATTAAAAGAAAAATAAATCCATGAATACAAAATGAATATAATCAGTCTGTCCCCGACTGATTACATAAAACAGCATATGCTGTTTAAATTATGTTCTATGAGTGAAATGCTTGCTTTGAAGATCCGCGCGTAGTGACGGTGTCATTAATAAAACGTCAGTCATTTGCACTTAAACGGAGTCAACTGTAAATGTACATGGGAAATCATGTTATCTGACATGTGCAAAAGCAACTGATATCCATAACGAGCCGTACTCGTTACTGTTAAAAAAAAAGAGTTAACGTGGATTTCAGTGTTAGTGGGCGTGCTGCTCCGGTTACTGGCCCTGGGATTCCATTGGCTGAAACTGTAGGTGTGGCAGGGGGCGGGTACGTTCGGCTTAGTGACTGTCTGTCGTGATGTCACTTCCGATGGCCTGCCGCCGCTTTTGACAACGGAACGATGGGGAGGGAGGTGCGCTTCGCAGATTCGCACTGACAGCTTTTCACCCCCCTGCGATTTTCCTCGCTGTGCTGGCTTTATGTCGGACAACTGAATCTACGGTAAAGAATTATTATTATTGTCTGTGATAAATATGTATTCAGTCATTCGTCACCTGATATTCATTATTTTGTAATTTTATGATATGTTATGCATGTTATAATTCTGTTATACATGATTGCCATAGTATGTTTATATAGATCAAGTATTTTATAATATTTATTACTGAGAACATAGCTTAGTTGGGTTTTATAAACTTACGCAAAACTACATTTTGCAAAAACAGCATATGTTCTTTAAATGTTACGCAAATCTTATTTTTTGTAACTGCAACAACATTAAAACGGTGTAAAATCCGAAAGGTGATGCATACAGATGTTGTGTCATTGGATTTCTCTCATATAGATGTCTGAGTGTGTTTGATCCTCTAGAGGACATCAGCCCAGTATCTGAAAAGTCTTGGATCTCTCAGCTCAGATGTAATGTTTCAGTGTGCTGGATAGTGTTGCATTTAAATTTGAAAATTCATATCGCAAATGGTTATCTTCATTCACTGCGTTCCCTAAACATTACTAAACATTTACTGCAATAATGCACGTCGTAACTAAATCCTGACAGTTTGTCGAATTGTGGATACATTTTAAGTTTGTGTAAACTTCAAGCAATCTTCAAATGTCTGCATAAAGCCAGTGTGGAAAATAGCTTGAACCCTTCGCCTTAATTTTGTTTGGGATAAACGTTTTAAGTTATTTTGTAAAAGGAGTGCACGTTAAACTAACACAGAGAGCTCTACATGCTTTACTGGATAACACTCATTTTATATTTTGCATGAGTGTGGTAGTGCTCCAGTACTGTGTTCTGAGTCCCGTATAGATCACACGTATGCTTGCTGTGACAGGGTCTGGGTCAGTATGACCCCGTCTGTAGTACTTAAAGTGAATGCATAATGGATGCCTTAGTGCTGATGTTTGTGATTTAGTTTTGTTAGTATTGGAACTAGTCCAACAAGCAAAGATAGTAAGATATATACATCCCCCGGGATGTTCTTTTGCGACGTTAACTGGGGACCATGCGGGAACGTACCCGGGACGTACGTCGTCTAAACGTCTCTTACGTTTTTTAACCCATAGACATTTCATTCTACTGTTGGATTTTTTTAAATTATATAATAATATTGTTTAATCATAAATACACTGCACATAATGATATGTCACGAACACATTTTACTTTTAATTACATATGAAAACGTTTGTGGGTCTCCAGCTTCAGCGAAGTTGATTGGACATTCCGCGGCCGTGCTCTGAGGTTTCTCTACGCTTAGGAGTCTAATGATAAATGAACAAAGAAACAAAAATTTAGTCTTTGTAAGTATACTCCAGGTTAAAAAAGCTACCATGATTTTCCATTACAAGCATTCAAATAAACGTCGACGGAACTACAAAATCGGTAGCCTAAAACGTAGAACCAGTTAGTGACAAGGCAGAGCACGATAATCTCATATACCATGGTTTTAAAGCTCACTGTCTTACATCTGCCATACATATCACAGGCTTACATCTGCAATTGACCATTGACGCATAGGAAATTCAATACATCAAGTATGAAATGTAACCTGATTCATCATTATATGATATTATGGCTCTGTTTCCAGGTTTCCCATATGTTAAGATAGTAACAGATGGTGCTCAGTAATCCCATCCACCGTAGGTTTCTTAGCATTATTTTCCCCATAATTAGTACCAATCTTGTCAGTAGACATACACCACTAGATGTGCTGTTGGTACAGCTTCTTGATGTTTGATCAAGTTAACTTGACCGGAAGGTAGAGAGTAAGTCATTGGATGCCAAAACATCGCTAACAACCTACCTTTCATTTTGCTAATGCATTACAAATCTATTTACTATTCAGACCTGTTTATCTTATGATGTTTTCTATTCCCAAGCTTTCAAAGGCTCAGTCACAAGAAATAGGAATCGCAAAGCTTTATCTTGGAGAGACCATTTTTATGGAAACAGTAAGGAAAATCTGTAACTTAAAAACCTTGTGGTTTTTGGCCACCTTCTCCCAGGGTGAAAACACTGCTCATTACGCCCCTGAAATTACCTCTCAGTGTCACTAGGGACTTTCTGTCTTTACAGTGGCTTAGCTAGATTTGCGTGACGTGCCAGAACACTCTGGAATTACATGCTAAAAACACTTTTCGCACAAATCTTTCAGGTCTGGCAATGCTGCCAACATACATCTTATTAATCACAGTTAAGACAGGAATCTCAGTTAAGTGGTGAGTAACTCCGCTGTTCTTAGTTATTACTAAGCTTATGAAATGAAGCCTTGCTAGACTCTTAAGTGAAAATGATTAAATTGTCTTAGTATATTCTGACCAATATCCAAAAAGTGGTTCTTTCGGAGAAAGTCCCTTATTACTGACTGGAACTTGTATGGAATATGTACAATGCTTGTTTGTCCAGATGCAACTGCTAATTGGGGAGATAGGCCCTCACACGTGACCTTGTGCTGCACACACCTGGTTCTTATACTATGCAGCGGTCTGGGGTCTTGCTGACCACAGACTTGTAAGAAGCAGTGAACTGACAGCCTGTGGAATTTGACAGTGCCAGCCTGGAAAAATGGGAATCAGGAACATGTCCAGTTGTAATTGCTGATGAGATTGAAGGTACATCAGCCTGTTGCACCAGAATACCATGCCTTTGTTCATGCGATCGCCTGTTTGAGTCTGCATTTTTTACATTCTGACACTTATAGGCAAAGTTGTTCTTCTGCTCCTTGTTAGTTTGTGCCTGTGTTTTTAAGTTGTTGGTATTGTTATAGTTGATCAACTGATCAAAGACAATGGTGTAATGTTTCAACACAATATATTTAGAACAATCTAATGTGCCTTTTTTGTTATAAAGTTGGCCTTTTGTTCTTTTGTCTAGTTAAAGGAATGTGTGTTTCTTTTTGTGTTGGTGGGTGTTGTCTTTGTGCTCTTCCAAATGTAGTATCCTATTGTTTTATCATGGTGAGTTTTAAAGTTCCCTAGGTATTCTGAAGTGGGGCCTTTGGTGAATGAGCTGAATCCAGTTTTTTTGTAAGGGTTATATAACGTGTTCCTTTTGCTCTTTTAATTGATTCTCCATATTTCCCTGATCATATTTCTCTGAGTCTTGGAGCCTAGCCTGTGTTCAAGGTCTGTTGTGAACACATCTGCCAGAGTCTGATTTCTGAACTCATTCCCAATGTGATGTTTTTTCAGCATTATCTTACATTTTAACTGCAAGACGATTATTTTTTAATTATGTTTGTTTTTAAATACATCATTTTCTGTTGCAAGGGAATGAATTGAACATGACAATGCTGGAGACAGAGCCAAACAAGATGGCCATTAGTATGTGAAGTTTTCTCATTTTTCCACTGTGCCGTTTATTCTTTTATTATTTATATGCGGGAACTATTTTTTTTCTTACTCAGTTACTTGGTGTTGGCCAAAATAACCCTGCTTGACCCCCACCTACCCTGTGAGAATTTTTGTGACTAGTGAACAAAATAAAGCGGGGAAATAGACAGCCGGATAAATTGTCATGCGTACAAAGATAACCCTGTTGTGGCATGGGGTGTGATTCGGGCTGCTGCACATGTCCTAAGGCCCTAAGTGGCCAAGAGTTCTCAGATGGTACTTACTCGTACCTTACATTCTCAGTGCTATGATAGCCAGGGTATTGTATCGTTGCGATCATGTGAAGAGCTTCCTGTTTGCCAACACATTCTTGTTGTTTACCACCAGATGTGTGTCCTGCTGGTCGTTGTCACTCCAATAAGCACTGTCTCCTGGTTCAAAAACTTTATTACTTCTTGTTTTTTTCATTATGGATTTACCTGAAATTTGAAACATACAATTATGTCAGCCCTTGCTTTTACCAGTCATGGGAGAAGGAGGCACTGGTTTCTAACTGGTTTTTCAAGTTTTCATTTTTCCTTTTGTGTATTTCCAGATGACCCCTTTTCAGCTGTTCTTTCATAGAACAAAATTTCTAAGAGAAAGCCTGTGACTTTGGATTGATTCGAGATCCCATTTACACTTAGGTGAACATCTATGATCTTTGTTCAGATGCAAACTGTTTTTTCTATATTTGTGTAAACAGTCAGTTTTGTCTTTAAAAAATCAACATGTCCAATATATGGAGGATTACTAACACCTTGGACCCTATTTTGCACCGGCAGAAAGCGTGACACAAAGTGGTTTTGCTACTTCCGTACCAACGCATTCCTCATTTTCACGCCAAACGTGGAAAATAACGAGATTTTGCGCGCGCTTCCCGCTCGCAGGAGTGGTCTTTTTAAAATGAGGTGTGGCCGGGCGCATTGTCGGCGCGTCGCTGTTTTAAGGCAGCGAAATGACAATACACTTTTGACCAACAAAACCCATGTCTAAAGTCAGTGGCGTATTATTAAACGATATTTAAGCGGTGCGTTTTAGAAACGTGCGGGTGCACGACGCTCGTTACATACACAGGTACACGCTCGAAGTGTAATAATCATTTTTTATTTTATTTAATTCATATACGTTTTATTATAGAGTACAACTTATGGAGAGAAATGAATAATTTTGAGACAAAATTCTCAACATATTCCCACGCCTGTTTCACCTCGACAGGCTTAGGTGGAACAGTGATGCTCCCGTAAATGATTTACTCGCCCATTTTGACTTCGCACACGACTACGTCCGTTTCCTCGGCCGAAAACCGATCCAGTTTGCCAGGTAAACGCGCTATTATAATAGCAATCCGCCATAGCTCATGCGCTTCTGCCTTTTGAAGGTGAGGTGACGTGCCATTCTGATTGGTTTATTGCATGTTATGCCCAAAACACAACTCTGAATAATTAGGATAGTTAGGACAAACCTTTTTGCGCCTTGCGCTGGCGTATAGTCTCAGTGTTGATAGTGTTGTCCATGTTGTTACTGTAGTATATTACATAAATGTATTCTGTTGTTTTCGTCCATTTTCCAGTCTTACTTTTTTTGTTTGGTTTAAGCTAAAATGATTGTTAGTCTCCAGAGCTGTTTGGTGCAGTATGGAAATGATTTATCTTCATCAGCTGTGTTTTGGAACATTTGTTTGGGTAAAGTTGTTTAAATGTGGCTGCACAGTAGGTGAGTAGGATGTCAAGGATAAAATTCAGCTGGAGATAAAGACAGATGTGCCATCAACAGAGGTGGAAGTTGGGGGAGGATCTGGCACACACCTGTATGACAGCAGGAAAGATTGAGCTTCTCATTGTGGTTATGAATAAGTACATAGATTTCTTCCAGGCAATCTCATTTCCATGAAATATAATATTTTATAATGGACAAAATGAAGTATTGTGCAATTAGCTAGGATCCCAGGATAAGATAGCCAGAGATGGTGACACCAAGTAGTCAGTGAGGGACATCCTCAAGTGTCAAGGCAGAGCTTCTTCATGCCACCTTAAAGCGATAGTCATAAAGCTAGAATTTGAAGCATGATCCACAGATATACAGAAAAATGTGAGTAAATGGCAGCTAAGGGTGCCTGAGAGCATCCTCACAGGGTAGATTGACAACCCTTTGCATGCTGTAAAGTGTGGGTTACACTGTACAGGATCTTTGTGGAGAGGCCAGTCTAAAAACTGGATTGGTCAGGGTCATCATTCGGTAAGAGAAGAAACTGTTTGTACAATGCATTGATTCAGACAGAAATTATAGTCACTGGTAATTTTGTGGTCTGATGGAACATTTTGTTTTTCATTGAATCAAGTATAAAGGGCCATGGCAGAAAAGCATCTAACATTGTGTTGGTGGTATGAAAATCACTTGACAGGTGGATTACAAAGACAAGTAGGGAAGAGAGAATGCCGAAGGGGTGAAAGATAGGGCCTCTGAAGCAAAGGTAGGCTGTGTTGTCTGTGAGTGACAGAACATTGTGGAACCTGTTTTCCATGATGGAATGCTGGTTCCGGATGCCTTCTCTGAATGCTGGTATAGTTTTTTTAGTACAGGCTATCTAGTACAGGAAATTCAAATGCTCTCTATGTTCCCAATTCAAGGGCTTGTCTCAGGACATACAGTTGTGCTCATAAGTTTACATATCCTGGCAGAATTTGTGAAATATTAGCCATTGTTAGAGAAATAAAAGTAATCATGCAGAAAGCTCTCCCTTTAATTAGGGAGTGTGCTCAGGTGAAGCAATTAATCATCACATAATTGTGTGTGCCCTTTTTAAATCATCCTGACAACTGAAATCACCAAAATGGGCTTGATCAAAAGTTTATATACCCTTGTGTGTATATTATCAGCCCCAACATTCAAGTTGACACACACAGGTTCAGATTAAGGGAGAGTGTCCATACCTCCATAACTTATTTGATTGTAATCAGTATCTGTGTATAAACAGTCAATTTAAATTCATTCAGAGCTGCACTGACTTTGCTGGATACCAAGCCATGGGGGGAAGCAAAGGAACTGTCAAAGGACCTGTAAGAAAAGGTTGTTGAATTGTATAAATTAGGAAAAGGATGTAAAAAGATATCCAGAGATCTGAAAATGCCTGTCAGTAGTGTTAAAACTTTGATTAAAAAAAAAAAGTGGAAAGTTAGGGGTTCTGTTGTTACCAAGGAACGGTCAGGTAAACCAACCAAGATTTCAGCCACAACTACCAGGATCATTTGTCGAGAAGCCAAGAAAAACCCACCAGCCATTTCAGCTGAAATACAGGCTTCTCTGCAAACAAGTGGTGTTGCTGTTTCAAGATGCACAATAAGAAGGTACTTGAACAAAAATGGGCTGCACGGTCAAGTTGCAAGAAAGAAGCCTTTACTGTGCCAACGCCACAAAATGGCCCGCTTACAATATGCCAAACAGCATTTGGACAAGCCTCAAAACTTCTGGAAAAAGTCCTTTTGAGTGATGAGACCAAAATTGAACTTTATCGTCACAACCATAATCGCTATATTTGGAGAGGATACAAGTCCCATGACGAAAAGTATTCCATCCCTACTGTGAAGCATGGAGGTGGATCTCTGATGTTCTGGGGGTGTGTGAGCTACAGCAG
>JAACJT020000052.1:22980455-23003547 GCA_009936485.2 Gymnarchus niloticus
AGTTGTGTGGGCTGCACAGAAAATGGAGCCAACCCCTATCCCTTCAGTGCCTTTCCCCGACCCCCCCCCTGATCCCTTCAGGCCCTTTACCCCCCCCCCCCCCCCCCCACACACACACACACACAAAACCTCCTGAAACAGGGTATTGTGCTAAACTTATTGATACCCACAGTTGAATGAAATATTATTCAAGAATTTCATCAGCATCCCACCCAGGGAGAAGCCTAGAAATGCCTCTAACAATACATGCCATAAAATAACATTTTTGAATTTATTTCATAAAACCACTCATTTTCAAGAAAGACTTTTGTAAACAGACAAAAACGCTACATAAACTTAAATACCCTCACCCTGGTTACTAGGAGCCACCTCTGTTATATAAAACAGTTAGAAATCTCAAATCAGCTGGTTTCACAGCTCAAGATTCATTGTATCTAGTTAATAAATCAGACCCCATAAGCCACCTACAATGTGACAAAGAAACCGCAGCACTTTGATGTTGCAGTGCGTATATGCAGTGCTCCCGCAAAGGTTATTCAGTGTGGTTCATTACTATTGTGTTAAAAACAGTTCATGTCACAACCACATTAGAGTTCACAGTGTTTCCTGGCCATCTCAAATCACAGCCACACTATCGTCTATCCTTTGTTAAACAGCACCTCAAATCACTACCACTTTACATCCACAGTGTTTTAAAGAGCGATTTCAGATTACTAACACATTATATGTTTAATTACCTCAAACCTGTTCATTTCCAGCTTACGAATATGATCATCTGGTGCTGTGTTCGCACCACACCACATGCTGGCACAATTCTTTATTCTGTTTGTGGTTAATTCTGGTTTTACGGAAAAAAGGCCTTTGTGTACTGTGTGGGAAAGTTTGATGACAAAACCATTGAGGATGCATGGTAACCATGGTGCTATACTTAAGCAGCTGAGCCAATGAAAGCGCACGCTAAGTCTAATTATGACAAATGGGTTGCACCTGGTGGAGATTATCTGTGATGAGAGAATTTAATCATATCTGTTTACGTGACAAGCTACACAGGCTCCTTTTTTATACAAATTTCTTTACCACTCTAAAGCAAGATAAAACTGAATTAGGACTGATAATGTTTTTTAATATGCATTTGTATGTGCTGATTTTAATGCCTATTGCAGCACATGGTGCAACATGTACATTCAGTGTAGAGGGTGATGTATGTGTGTGTGTACCATGTTTATATTACATTGTGGTGATGAAATGACTCCAGGGGACAATAAAAACCTGACATTTTACCCTAATAAGAACAAACTAATCAGAGTGTTTTCAAAACTCTCCATTTTCACCCATCCACACTGCAAGGCTGAGCCAGCATTTTTAGAAATATACAGCACAGGAGAGCATTTTCAAAACTGTATTTTTGGAAGTTAAAAACACCAGGGTAGCGTGGAAAGTCGAAAAAAAGACTAATGTGTGTTTGTGTGTGTGTGGACATGTCTGTTATCACGGTGTGGGGACACAATGTCCCTTGGAGGAATGAAGAGCTGTTACTTTTTAGCTTGTGGGGACATATACTGTGTCCCCAGAAGGGAAAGCTCAATTGTATAAAAAAGTTTATGAATGGAATCAAAAAACAAAAAGTGCCAAACATCTTGTGTTTTGTTGGGTTTTCTCATTGTTGAGGCTGTACAAGGATTAGGTTTGTCTTAGTTAGGATTAGGGTTAGGTCCATAATAATGAATGGAAGGTCCTTAAAAGGTTAGAAATACAAATGTATGTGCGTGTGTATGTATGTGTTTAAACTTCAAAAAACAATATTACTACTGAAAATTTCCACTGTAGCATTAGTGCCATGTGGTGGCATGGAAACATTCTTGTAATTGCCTAACTGCACTTCATGTGGGGGTGGGCAACATTTAGAAGATGGGTTACTAATTGGTCATTCTTTCAATCCTTAGTCCCATCTCCAGTGGCAGTTTCATGTGTCTAATATGCTGCAGCTTTGTGAACTTGAATTGGACCCTTAACCTAAGTCATGTCTAACTTGAAAAGTAGGTAGTGTTTCAAGTGCTTCATTCAGCTGCTGAATTTCTGTCTTGTTTTTCTTGCCTATACAGCTCCTTCACTTAGAGTTTGTATTGTTTCAAGTGCTTCATTCAGCTGCTGAATTTCTGTCTTGTTTTTCTTGCCTATACAACTCCTTCACCTAGAGTTTATATTGGACCTTCCAGATTAAATGATGCGTAAACACATTTAAAACTATCTTTGTGGGCATTTCTGTCCTGTGATGTTGCAGAGCTTATCATAGCCCATTAGATGTTCCATACCTTTATTCCTGTCATTGTCATTAGTTGGTCCATCATTATAATCAATCTATCTTTAGTCTATGTTTTGTTGTCATTATAATCACTCGTTACAGTCAGTATGCAATTACAGTGCACCATAACAGTCACTACCACCAGTCAATCATTAGAGAGATTCTGCCATTACACTCTGACACATATTCTTAATGCAGGTCTACTGTAGTCAGTTGAATATAACAGGTCATATAAAGGCTCCTTTCTTAGTTACTGTATTCTTAATGTTACATTGACTCATTAAGGCTCTTGATCAAAATGATTAATTGCAACCTAAATCTAGTGATGATACAGTAAAATTAGTTGTCTTTCCAGTTTTGTTTCACTTAAAGTCTAATGCATGCTAATTTATGTTCAACCGAAAATGGATTTAAAGACGTATCAGGGAATCGTTTGTCTTGTGTAGTTTAAAACAGCTCGTAATTAATTATTATACACATACACGAAGTATTTGCACTTATACGATTTTTAACACCATTGATTTGCTGTTTTTTCCTGATTATTATTTTTTTAGAGGAATTATTATCGCAAAAGTTTCTGTGAAAGTCAATGTGTTTGTTAATGACGTGATCATTTTTTTTACGTATTAGACGTGATTCACACGTTCTTGTTTATCATTTATACAACAACGTTATCATTTTAATCACGTAATTTACAGTTTAAATAAATAAAGCACGTGATTCGCAAGAGTAAAGCGTCAAGGTCTCTAATTACCCAAGACAAACACTGAGGAATATAAATCTACAAGCGAGAATGTTTTATAACAAGAGAAGCTTACACACAGTGTTCAGCCCAACGGGGATGTGTATCTGCATGCCAATACTAACAAGAACCTCCTACACGGGGTTAACTTGCGAGCAAGTCACACACAGTCATGGTAACATTTAACACATTGTTCACTCGGACACACGGTACAGTACATATCACTTTCAAATTACACGACAATACGACATAACACGGTACATGCTATTTGCAACACATATTCGTCATTATTTACACACTTTACATTTTGCACTCGGCCAGGCCACCCCAGTGCCAAGCTAACAATGGAGATAGGGGTACCAGTAGAAAACCCAATCAGCCTTGCATTTCAAAATAAGATAAAATACATGAAGATAAAATCCCCAAATATATTGTATTAATCTTCGCAATCTGTATACACCAAGAATATGGACTAAAAGCAAACTGTCAGTTTTTTTTTAATAAAATGATGCACCCATTGTGACGTAATGGCACTGGGTATTTAATATGAACGCTACGGAGAAAGTTTACGATAAAGTTTGTTTGTCTTATACTAGTGTAATTTACAGAAATTAAAACTCTAACTTTCATCAAACTATTTCTTACGGAAGCGTATTGCATTCATCTGAAAAAAACGCTCTGTTTTTCCGAATTAATCAGATAATCATCCCGTTTTTACAAGTAATATTTTTCTGTGTTTCTGAATTAACGAGATAACCATCGTGTTTTTATGAGGAATATTTTTCTGTTTTTCCGAATTAACGAGATAAACATCCTATTTTTACGAGTAATATTTTTCTCTCCCTGCTGTTGTGTTCACTGGAAAGGTGAGTAACGTGTAACATGACGTTGATAAGCGCATTCATACAATATGTGTAGTGTAATTTGCATTAAGACTCCCCGTAACATACCCTAACCAACATTTAGTCTCCAAGGTAACTTGGCTGACGTCGTACGCTATTCTAAAACTGACAAGCTAGCTAATGTTAATGTAGGATAGCAAAAGTAATAGGTTTTGTTTTGTTTAAATCCCCCTTTTTCATCCTTGATTTGCTGTGTGGGTCTTGTTCATTGTTTTTTTTTTTGGGGGGGGGGTGTTTGCTGGGCTCTGAGCTGCCCAGGGGGTGTTTTTTTACAGCACCCCTGGGTTTTGTTTAATTTTGGTGTGGTTGCACGCGGAACAGGGGTCTCTGGGTTTTTGTCTTTGTCTAGGGGAGTTCGGGTTTGGAGAGGGAGCGAGAGAGAGGTTCGACCGGCGGTACGAGAGATTGCCATGTCGAGTGGAGATTTAGTGTTCTGCTTTTCTTTTTTTTTTGAGGGAAAGATTGACCAAAAAAGTGACTACTTTGGAGGCCCTGTAAGTTGTATGTATGCTTTATATAACTTGTCCCGATCAATAAAGATAAGTTTGTTTTGTTTTTTTTTTTAAGAATACACCAGCCTGCTTTGTGTTTTTTTTTTTTTCTTTTGCCCGCCGGAGAGTACGAACAAGCATAGAAAATAAATATATTTTACTTTTAAATGGTTCAGGTATAAAAGTCCATCACACAGACACATCCCCACCCTCACACCACCGCATCGGGCTAGAAGTTCAAGAGACAGCGATGACTGAGCCTGCACCTCCTCCCCACGTCACGCCATCTTTACTGAACACACGACGCAGGGTGACCAGACAGCGGGGGGGTCCCTGGCCTGCGAAGACCTGTCCACTGGGCATATCGAGCGGGAAGCGACGCACGTACACCTACATCAACCAAACCGTTATCCTCCATCTTACATTACCATTACTCATCATGTCTATATCGTATCAGCCAGCTAGCTAACCGTAACCAAGCATAGCCAGCATCTTCCCAATCTAACACTGGCTTCCAGGCAAATTTACGCCTCAAAATATCCTAACTCTAGCTAGAGGTGTGTGAACTGATAAGACATAGAATAAATAAATCATGTTGTTCTGTTATGCAGACCTAATGTTATGCCAAGGCAGTAATGGGGTACATGTTTAAAGAATGGGGATGTCCTTGTGGTTAAATTCGTAGCCACCTAGAGTAGCTAATCGCTAAAGAGTTTAGGTGGACTCTATGCACTCCATGAGGATCCAGTATTTGCAACAATTGTCTGACATGGTCTTGAGTCACAACAAAGCCGGCCTGAATGCATTTCAGATGCATCAGCTTATATTCGTGAAGCATGCAATACTGTTTTGAACAACTGATCCAGGAGAAACACTGCAATGCTAAGCAGGTCGGAATGGGCTTTACGCCTAAACAAACCCAAAGTCCTGAGGTGCTTGCGCAAAGCTGACAAACTAATGATAATACCATCTACACGACGTAAAAACATGAATATTTATCAATGTCTCAAACCGAGATAGAAATAAAAGCAGATAGAACTACATAGACCGTGCATCAACCTTGCCCTCTGCATCGTCCCCGAAGCAAGCTTGCTATATGACTAGGTTTTTTACAGGGAAATTTTACAGGATGGTTATCTCGTTAATTCGGAAAAACGGAAAAAAATATTACTTGTTAAAACGGGATGATTATTTCGTTAATTCGGAAAAACAGCGAATTTTTTCTTCAAACGAATGCAATAAACTTCCGTATTTTCTAACCAAATATATGCGAAAATTGATTACGATCTCCCACTTAAATTTGGAACAAAACTGTAACAGCGTTTGTTTTTGGCGCACATGTTTTCAACATAAAGCAGATATTAGTATAATAAAATGTGTGTTGGTACACAAGTATGCGTACCCTCGGACAAACATTCTGAATATCTTTAACCAAAAGGGGAGTTCGCGTTTTCATTAATATTGTCCATTTCGACTTACCGTAGTTACCAATCGTAGATGGGAAACACGTTGGAGTGGCTTGTAATGCGAAATAGTTAGTGGGCCGTATGCGTTATCGCTGTCATTTATTTCAAAATAAACTGGATATGGAGGCCAGCAGTGCTCTCGGAGTGTCAGAGAGACAGTTTATCTGCGAGTTGTGTGGTTTATCAGCCCCCTTCTCATACTATGGACAGAAGCCTCCGGACACCAGGGCAATTGTGTGCGTGGGGATGTAGGGAATGGCTCAGAAATGCACAGCTCTCACAGAATTGACTGTCTGCAAAAATATATATAGTCTAATGTTTGTTTTTATCGGCACTGTTTTGCATTGTTGACATTCGTGTCTGGAGTAGCAAGTATAACACTAACCGATATACGGTTAAATAATACACGCATAGTATCAGGATGTACATATCTCCAGGAATCTGAAAACCTGTCTTTGATCCGAGTCAGCAGTCTATATACAGTATTTCTCTGTTGCATTTGTTTTCGCAGCCTTCTCGAAGAGTGTTTTGTTATGAAGGATCCGTTTAGTTCCAACAAGGACAAATTCCTCATTTTGGGCTCCAGCTGTAGTTTGTGTCACAGGACCGTTTGCGTTGGCATGGTATGTTAAATGACTATAGTTATATTAGGGTGACCATACGTTCTCTTTTGCCTGGACATGTGCTATTTTTGAGACCTAAAAATGCGTCCAGCCGGAATTTATAAATTGCCAATAATATTCGAGATTCGGCTTATGCTTTCTACAGTCACTATTTATTGTGTGCGGGTGTCCACCTGCCCCGTGCCACCATTCCGCCCCCAGTGTCCTCTTTTCTTGAGGGCGAAAATATGGTCACCCTAGTTATATGAAATCATATGCACTTTCTCACTTATTGCACGTCGGTAATGTTTAGAACAAGCGCCATGAAAACCGTAGTAAAACGATACATTTTAACAAATGGATCTCTCCTTGCCTTCTCAGGATTGCAGTCTGTTCTACACCAGACGTTTCTGTCTTCCATGTGTGCACAAGAACCTTGATCAGTTTCCACAGCAAATCCGGACCGAACTGGCAAAGAAAAAGACCTCGTTGAAAATCTCATCCACTGCATAACTTCTTTGGAAACCAATAGGACTGCTGGACTTTATATGGAGTCATTTGCAAAAGAAAATACTCTGGACACCTGCTATTACCCTCAAGAAATAAATCTTTTATACCAAAAAATATGTTATATTAATGAAATTAAAGAACTTGTCCTGCCTGGTGCTGACCAGAGGAAGATGGGCTTCCCCCATGAGTCTGCTTCCTTCCAAAATTTCTTCATTCTGAGGGAGTTTTTCCTTGCAACTGTCACCCTTGGCTTACTCTTTGGGGACCTTGGGCCCTGGGCTATGTAAAGTACTTTGTGACAGTACTCATTGTGCTATATAAATAAAATTGAATTGAAAATATACCATCATATGAAAGGTACAAACATAAACTGATGTGTATTAGTGAAATTTTACATTAAATAAATATAATAGCAGCATTTGTTTCTAAATAACTAATAAGTAAAATGTCTTAAGTGTTAAGAATTGGTTTACGATGATATAATTGTTTCAGAGCAATTTTAAAATCGTGGTTTACAGGAGTATAGTTAAAATAGGTGCCTGAACACTACACCATCTTTATTGGCACACATATGAACAGGGAACAGGAGACAGCATTTCTGAAGGTGAACATGTATGTGGTGGTGAAACTGCAACATATAAGGTTTACTCCAAATTTACTGTTTCCGAAGGGTGAGAACCGTGAGATAGTATCGGGGTTTGTAACATGAACTTGCCTCCTTTTAATTCAGCAATACGTAAATATCTAAGTGTCTACAATAGGGGGCGCATTTCTGTTTCTTCACCTTGTCACCGTCATGAAAGTCACGCCCTCTTTTTGGGCCAAAATGGCGCTTCCCATAGCGGCGGTGTGTCGGTGTGTTAGAAAGTACAGTCCGCGGTTTTTACTGACAAAGGATAGTGCCTTATGTATTAACCTCAGATTATTCTCCTCTGCCAGTGACGGAGAAGGAATCTTATCCGCATTGAGCAGGCGGGGCATTTTAAAAGATGCCTTCCCCGAATCGGTGGCCCAGGTTCAACTTCCTCAGCTGCTCCGGACCGCGCCGCAGTGTGTGTACTGCGGCTTTGACCCCACCGCCGACAGCCTGCATGCAGGGAACCTCCTGGCTATCATCGGGCTGCTGCATTTCAGAAAGGCTGGCCACGATGTCATCGCGCTTGTCGGCGGCGCCACGGCGCAGATCGGCGACCCTAGCGGGAAGAGCGCCGAGAGGGAGCCGCTGTCCCCCGAAGTCCTTGAGGACAACATTGTGGGCATACGAAATAGCTTGGAGCAGATTCTCACGAACCACGAACTGTATTTCTGCCAAGACGCACACAAATTGGGAACGGTGACCGTGCTGAATAACGCAAGTTGGTACCGGAGATGGAAGGTTATCCCTTTCCTGTCCGAAGTAGGCAGGCATTTTCGAATGGGCACCATGCTGAGCCGGCACAGCGTGCAGTCCCGTCTGAACAGCTCGGAGGGCATGAGCCTGACCGAGTTCTCCTACCAGGTCTTCCAGGCTTACGACTTCTATCACCTGAACCAAGAGTACGGCTGTAGGATTCAGCTGGGAGGAACCGACCAGCTGGGTAACTTGATGTCTGGACACGAACTGATTCACAAGTAAAATCACTCAACTCGTTTAATATGATCCATTGTTACACAGTCAACTTGACACGGTTGTGATGTTGAATTATGCATGTTACTGTTTTCAAACTACCTGTGACAGAGTGACAGGCCAGGAAGTCTATGGTCTCACAATCCCCCTGGTAACCAGTTCTGCTGGGGACAAGCTGGGCAAAACGGCTGGCAATGCTGTGTGGCTGAACCGGAACAGGACCTCACCGTTCGAGCTGTACCAGTACTTTCTCCGGCAACCTGACGCCATCGTGGGCAGGCAAGCGCCCTTGGTGGAGTATGAGGCTGTGGGCTAGTGCTAACCTCTAACTAAAAGCAGACTTGGTGCTGAAGTTGTAGGTTGTGCTCCTGTAGAAGCCTCTGTCTTAGGACAGAGTGGATGACAGTTAAAGTATCACTGTTTGGATGAAGCTCTGAACTGATTATTTTCAGTTATGCCTTCATCTTCTAAGTAACTGGCTGATTTCCAGTTCTGGACAATATTATTGCCACCCTTGCTTTTTAGAATCACCATACATCACCAAAATATTTGGAAATTCCAATTTTTGAGCATGTTAGTTTTAATTGGATATCCTAAGTAGTTTTTCAGGGATGAAAGGAAAATTGTTACTGTCCAGATCACAAGACATCCTTCAGTAATACTAGGTTGCTAACCCTTCTAAGTGATGAGTCTCCAAATGTTTCTTCCAGCCATCTGTAAGTTTCTGTCACCTTCCTGCTGGTAGTTTCTCCCTCTCTCCAAAGTGCTTTAGCTCTTTAATGGTTGCAGCATTCTTTGTACCAACACTAGATTTCAGGGCTTGTCAAAGGCTTTCATTTGGATTGCGATCTGGGCAGTTTAACACAGTCCAGCATTTCCTGTTTAAACATTCTTTTCCGCATTTGAATATGCAATCTGGGTCATTGTCCTGCTGGAAGACCCATGATCTTTTCATACCCAGCACATTTTGCCCTAAAATGCCCTGATAATCCTCCAATTTTACAGTTGCTTAATGCATTGAAGGCCTCCAGCACCAGAGACAGCAACACAGCTCCACAACAATAAACCTCTGCCATATTTAGCTGTGGGTAGGATGTTCGTATCCTTGTATGCTTCTGCTCATCCCCTGTAAACATGACTGATCTGCATTGCCATCAGTCCACAAACTGAAATCCTTGTAGGAAAATGTTCTATCTATGAGTTTGAGGAAAGATCAGTTATGAATTTTATGTGTGTGCTTCAACAGCAGGGTTTGCCTTATTTTTTACCCATAAAGCACTATTCAGTATAGGGTCTGTGTAAAGTTCAGGTCAAAACTGTTACTTTAGGTCAGCTTTCAGCATCTTGGATGTTATACGTGGTGTTTTCTCAACACCTTGCAAGTCTTGTTTGGTCAATTTTCCTCTTCCTGCCACATCTTGGGAGCTTTCTGATGGATCCATGAGCAGCAAACTTCTTAATAATATTGTGACCTCTGGAGTAGGCATTGTACCAGATTTTGATTTGACTAATTTTTCTGACAGTCTCAGGAAGCTCTTTAATGTTCATCATTGCCAAACAGGAACAGTGAATCAGAATTAACATTATAGCCTACTATTGGTTAATTCCTGCCATGTAAGTAGCAGCAGTCTGTCATAGGTGTGTGTCACTTGCAGTACAGTTAGTCTAGTTCTCATAATTAAATATGTTCTAAAAGTGTCAATGCTACTTTTTTCCAGAAGATATATGTAGCCATAAAGCCAGGGTGCCAATAATGCTGATTAGTACTGTAGCTTGGCTCTATCTAGGGCAGTTCATTTGCTCAAGTATGTAAAGCTTAGAGTATGTCATTTTTGTTCTACTAACAAAGTATTACACTTATTATACAAAGAGCAGTATGAATTAATCACAGACAACAGAGCTATCAAATTGTTTGTGGAGGGTGGGACCTGATAGTCTTATAATATGCTGCACTTGGTCAGTAATTTACACCTGAAGCACCAGCTGAGTTGACTTAACATTTACCTAAGTAACTCCAAATGGTATTAATTGCGGAGAAGCATCCAACTTGGCTGTGTGACCCTGAGGGGCTGTAGTTGGGAAACACAGCACCATAGGGGTTCGGCTTGTCACTGGTGCTCTTGCCACAGGTACCTGAAGTTGTTCACCTTCCTCCCGTTGGCTGAGGTGGACCATGTCCTGGAGCTGCAGCGGCAGGACCCAGGGAAGCGGCCTGCACAGAAGCGCCTGGCCGCCGAGGTCACCAAGCTGGTCCACGGCAAAGAAGGGCTAGAGAGTGCCAAGAGGTACGGCTTCTGTGGTCAGCCACCCATGTTACAGTACCTAGCTAGGGGGCTGATGCTGATTGTGTCTGTGTGCCTTCGCAGATGCACCCATGCGTTGTACCATGACAGCCTGCAGGCCCTGGAGCAGATGAGTGATACAGAGCTGCAGGAGCTCTTCAGAGAGGCGCCTTTCCTTGAGCTGCTGCTTGAACCTGGAACCACGGCGCTGGATGCCTGCAGGCAGGCCCAGGCCATCCCTGAAGGAGCCAGGGGGTGGGTGCAGGCAAATCCAGCTCCTGCTCACATATATTTCAGTAAAACACATAGAAATATAAAACTGATGACATGGTACACTAAACACTGTTTGGTCAGCAGGGCCTGAAGCCTCTCCAAAAGGCAATATAGGGCACAAGGCTGGGGAATGTCCCGGAAGGGGTGCCTGTCCATCATGATGCACGCATATGCCTGTGCACACACACAATGATAGATGCACTAATCGGACTAATGGTAGAAGAATATGCAGTCTCCACATACAGAGCAGAGGTGTTAGTCAAAACACCCCAGCCCTGGAGGTGTAAGGCAGCAGTGCTCTCCACTGAGCCACCGTGCCCCACCACTCCTGCCTTTTTAATTATAGACTAATTTGGGATTTTCATTGGTTTCCTTTCAAAGAACTGAAATGCATTCAAGAGGGACTATTCAAACATGAGAACATCCTTACATCCTTAAAAGAATGGCTGTCCATTCCCTCAGACTGCATTTTCCTCCCGTTTTTAACAGAAGGATTTGATAGGATGTATCAACCAAAGCCAACACAATTTAAGTCTCTGCTACAGGTTGTATGTTGATTACAGAGACCTCCAACATGTTTCGAAGTTTGTGCAAGCCAGTGTGACCTCCTGTCATTGTGGGACTGTGTGTAGTTCTAAGACTTGTGGCATCATCTGTTTCTGAACAGGTACAATATGGTGTTAGAAGGAGCCGTGTGGATCAATCATAACCGGATACAGAACCCAGAGCAGCTGCTGACCCGGGGACAACACATTCTGTCCAATGGACTGACCCTTCTCAGAGTGGGAAAAAGGAACTTTTATATCCTGAAATGGCTGGGCCTCTGACATACCAGGCCTTCTACAATGTCCAACATGACTGCAAGTTCTGCCAGAGTGTGAGACTACCCTGAAAGAAAGCTGAATAATAAAAATTCACAACTTGATAATGTGGCTATATCATTTTTTTCTTACTGGGCATTAGCATTATTCTTTAGTGAACAGGATGTTTGGTATCAGAAAGGGAACTTTAGGCTCGTGTATTGGGTTGCCTGGAAATGTAGACATTCTAAATACGTTCTTTTTTTTTTTTTTTTTTTTTACACCAGATTATGTAGCTGGGAATTTATCGGGGCAGTTGACCTCAGATATATTGTTCAAGGGATTAACAACACAGCCAGCCCAGCTTTTTCTCTGGGATATCAACTGGTTACGTTGAGGTTAGGAGCCCATGGCCTGAACAAGTGTGCCATCTTGTGGTCAAATGTATTTTGCTTCAAGCTGTAGTTGGTGGGGGGGAAATGCCCTGAGGTAGTTTGCAAACCTTTGTAAATTATGCACAGTATGTGCAGATACTGGTATCATAAAAACTCTTAAGTGATTTTCCATGAGTTATTGATTGAATTGCTATCCTTATGCTTTTGCCTTTGCTGTAACTTTTTATTTTAACCCTTAAAATTTGTTTATAATTCAATATACATTTCCAGTATCAATGATTTTACTTGTGCGATATATTAATGAAATAATCCCATCCATCTATTTTCCAAACAGCTTATCACATGCAGGGGGGCTGGAACCTATCCCAGATAGCTTAGGGCACAAAATAATCCCTTTGAATAATTTGTCTTTTTTTTTTTAAATTAAGCAAAGATCACTGATTTGCATAAATGTCTAATGACACCCTCTTGACCGCATAAGTTTTCGTCGGTGCTATGGTGTCATCGGTATTAACGGGATTATGAGATCTCCTTTGGAGGCTGGCTGGGGTGTATGCCAGGATATTTACTTCCCTATATTATATCTACCAGTTAGGACCACAGTGATTTAGAGCCTATCCTGGGCAGCACGTGGCCATGAAAGAGGTACAGCCCTAGACTAGCCAATTCAGTTTTAATTTAATTTATTATTGTCTTTCCCAAGAGAGCTGCCCCAGCACACATCATATACATACACATGAGTCTGATGAGGAAACCTTATGTGCACATGATCTTAGGAAAGTTAGGAGTCATTAATCCACCCTGAAGTGCTCATGTTACTATTATGGAAGAAAAACATGGAAATGCATAGATCTAGTGAATGAACATGGAAAACTCTGGGCTCAGACCTGTGGTCAAATTTACACTTTTAAGATGTTTGGATCTGTGAATTGCCCAGAGTATATTAGTGTGCATGCATGTATGTGCCGTGTGATGGACTGACATCGCCCCCAGTTTGCATAACAAAATTGTGCTCTCTGCTGCCTGCCATTGGCTCCAGGCCCCCAGAAATCATGACCACAGTAGATTCGTGTTCTTTCGAAGTAGTATGTCATTTAAAATAACCCCACTAGAGGTCAGAAGGGTTCAAATATTCAAAACGCAGTGTTCATTGTTATAACTTAAACGTTTCATAAATACATCACTGAAGTTGACTTTTGAAAATGTCTGATTCTTGTTCCAAAAAAAGAAATTTGGTGACTCGTCTTTTTCTGTAAAGTTCATTTTTACGGAACCAAAAAAGCTTCCTGATAAAATCATGCCGGGCATTTTTTTCAGGAGTTCTCAATTGTGTTTACTTTCATGTGTGCCTCTAAAATGGATGCTAAAATAATTGTTAGATATTCCTTGTGAACAGGGA
Source organism: Gymnarchus niloticus (assembly GCA_009936485.2). Taxonomy (NCBI): domain Eukaryota; kingdom Metazoa; phylum Chordata; class Actinopteri; order Osteoglossiformes; family Gymnarchidae; genus Gymnarchus; species Gymnarchus niloticus. Next base: position 22,994,226 of record JAACJT020000052.1, read on the forward strand.
GGCCTGATGAAATATTTAGTGGTCGTTTGTCGAGGGACTGCTGTACGTGTTAGCTAGGAAAACGAGTGATTCACATTTTTTGTATCATGTGAGGCCTGTCAATATTTCAAAAGGCCATGCTTTGTGTGAATAAAGTTGTTTTTATACACTACCTTGTACCCAACCATACTTATTGGGAGTTACGCATTCATTTATACTGAATTAACCAATAACTAAACAGTGGACAATTTATGTGTCAGAGTTATCTAATTCAAATCCATTTAAAGATCCAAAGAAGAGACAGAGCAGTGATTTTTGCTTAAGCAGTGTTTTCTTATCAGCACAAATGCCCACGTTACACCAGCCGGAGAACTACTGAGTAGCGATCCACCTCGGCTTTTAATGAAGATGACTTCATCAGATGTGAAACACCACACATTTCAGCTTTGCAACCGATAAGCTTTAATTCAAGAGAACAAGTAGGCCGTAAAACAGAACACGAGCAAAAATGACGTCTACTTGAAGAAATGTGACACAGAATTAATAGATGTAGAGTTTTTACTGTGTCAAAGTCTCACAGTGATAAGCCTGAGCCAGCTATGACCGAAGGTGTACGCGTGCGACAAAAAACGAGCAACTAATCCCCAAATCTCCGTCAGTTAATAATACCGGAGAGCTATATGACTGCATGCGCTGCAATTATTTAGATCTATAGGCGTCACACATTTACATACGTTATCTACCAGCCTCTGCACTGAAAAATCAAATTTAAACACATTTGCAACACGGTGTTATAGTGTAATATATTAGTGTGTAGACTATTTTGAATAGGTAAATAACAATATTATTCTATAAAGGAAATGCCAGAGTTGTGTTAATATAATATCTGCTGGAAAATGTATACTTAGAGACAGCTTTTATATCACCAGTTTTTCATCCTAAATGTAAAAAATAATTCAGTCATAATTTAACATAACATAATTAACCAGAAGCAAAACTGGAAGTAAAGCTACATCCCTGCCCTATTCCCCGAATAATATTATGATGGTTATCATAATGATATTCACAGTTGGTCACAAAAAACGTATGCATTTCTTTATACTTGATTACTATACTGTATTGCGAAATATACTCGTCCTTCGGGTGTTTTCCGCATACTGAGCGCTAACCTGTGTTTTCTCAAAGTATGTTTTTCTACACCTTGAAGGTTAATAATATGTAGTTTATTTTTATTTAAAATATCATTCATCGCAGTTTTTAGCTGCTGTAGTTTCATCTGTGGCAATCTTATATTTTTGAGGAGACAAATTGTAGAAAGCATCGCAGAATCTTTTATTTGAGCGTGTACATTTTCCGTAAATAATCTATTTTGCCCATTTATAATTTGTACAGTAAGAGAAACCGCTGGTTCTCCCTTTTTATTTTCTTCAAAAACTTAAGTGCCATAATCTGGGAGAGACCCATCCAAGCCAAATCCGGCAGTATCGCTGAATACAGGACCCTCACTCTTTTACAAATTATTAAACGAGAATGTCCATTGCAATAAATAGCGTGGGTGGGTCTCATCACCTATATTTATTTAATGATTTTGTAAGACATAGCAAATACGCTGCGTGTAAATTCAAGACTAATGAAACCATGAATTACTGAGTCCGTATAAGTAATCATTTTTAACCAAATTAAAAACGTAACTATTGTTAATGCGAATGTCCCATACGACAGCTACCAAAGGCTGGGTGATATACTAGTTGACTCAAGGTTTCCAATTTACATAAAGGTATCCGAAATGATTTCACTCAATAGCCACGCTACCATGACCGGAGGCGAATGCGTTATGGGCGGAAGGGAGGACACTCAGAGGAATACCATAACAGATGTGGGCGGTGCCGCATGCACTGCCCAATCACAGGGTGTCCTCTGTTTAAAAACTGACATGACCGTAGCCGAACGTGTTATTGGTGGTCAGGAGGAGACCTGGAGGAATACCTTAATAGATGTGGGCGGAGCCGCACGCACCAGCCAATCACAAGCAGTTCTCTGTTTAAATAGTCTTTTTTTGCAGTCTGCCTCCTTTCAATCGCCATATTGGGCACTGAAAAGGCTCGTCTTTTTTTCGTCTCACTCTTACTACCAAACGAAATTGACAGGAGTGGCATTTGCGAGCGCACTTTGTTTTGATGATTTGCGGAGATTTGCTCTCGTCGACTTCGCCTGTGTGTACCTGCTCCATTTTACGCATGGCATACGTTCGTGGGCGCTAACGTACCGTATTATAACCACATTTGTTTTGTTTTGGATCACGCCAAAGTACGGCTGAAATACGTCTTTTGTTTTTATTTTTTTATTTTTGCTACTTTGACCCTTTTTGCTTCCGTTTGTTCTTAACGCAATCGGAAAATGTCAGATGTCCGCCTTTCGAATAGCCCGACGTTGGAAAGGGTGGACGTGCGCCTGTCGGATCACCCCAAGTCCCGTGCCTGCAGATGCCTCTTCGGGCCGACAGATCACGGCGACCTGAAGAAGGAGCATCAGGAGTTCCAGAGGCTCCAGGAGGAGGCGGCGGCCCAGAAGTGGAATTTCGACTTCGCCCGGGATCAGCCGCTGGAGCCTGGCAACTACGACTGGACGGCGGTGGACGGCGGCGACATGCCGGACTTTTACAGGCGGGGACATCACGCCACCAGGCCCGCGCTCCCTTCGGCAAGCGCGGCCGCCGTGGACCTCGGCGCCAGCCGCGATTGCAGGGCGAAGAGCGAGGCGAGGGGCTCCGAGGAGGCAGCCGACGAGCCAGACGGTCTGACGGATTATAAAAGCCCGTGCGAGAAATCTGCCCACAGGAAGAGATCAGGAAACAATGGTACATCATAGATGCGTTTTCTCTGTTTTGGGGTCGTGCGTGTATAAATGGAACATCTATACATGTTATTTTTCAACTTTCCATACGTGATTGACGGCTGCTGCCCTGTGCATCTAATCAGTCTTGCGTGTTGTAGGTGTACCTTGCAAGTGCTGTGGGGCTGACAGCCTGTTTGCACCAGCCCTCCGATTTCGCCCGAATTAAGTGCCATGTGTTTTCCCTCGTAACTTTCCTTGCGAACCCGAGGATTGTTAATAAAGTGTCCGATGGACGCCGGGCAGGCTTCGTGCGGGAGACATGTGGAGGCAGCAGGATGATCAGCCTGTGTCTGTGTTCATGTTGCAGAGTCCTCATCGCGAAGTAAAAGGTCGCGCACACTTTTAGAAGACAGTAGCCAGTGCTCGGTGTTGACGCGTTCAGTAGAAGTCACACCAAAGAAGTCCAAGACGTGAGCTTTCTGAAGGTAAGCTGCCGTGCATGTCATGCTACGTGCGTGTGTTTCTGAGATCTGTGTAGGTCGTTATTCGGTGTGCTTGTCGACACTGCCTCATTCCGACAAGATCACGAACAGACGTTTCGATCTTAGTGGTTTCTCCATTATAGTCAACGGATTGCGTTTCGAGTAGGATTGGGGGAAGACGCGTTGATCCATCACATTGCAAGAAACGGTAATAAGTCGAATGTAGAAATGATCTGGCTGCCCCAGAATTTGACCAGGTTTTGCCAGTTGACTTGTGGTGAATATAGGGATGGTTTGAATCATAATCCCAGTTAGGCTTGGCAAAAGCTCATCGACATTGGTTTTCATCGCAAAGATGTTTCCTTTTTAAAAAGTGGGGGGGGGGGACACACCTTTTACTGCTTAATTATAAATGGCCTGCACATTGTGTGAGTAGCTTTTAGTATTACTATCAGTGTAATTTTGTATTTGTACGTTGCCATTTTCCATGATTTCGTTTTTCCTGTATTCTTTTATATGGTCACATGAAATGGACGATTTTAAAACAGGGTTCTGATTAAATTGCTTTACTGAATGCAAAATTGTGTGCAAGGGGTTAAATGCAGCAACCAGACTTTTACTACTAGCACTACCACTATGGCCACACTGAGTTTCAGTAAAGGTTAAATATGCACCCTTCCTTTTAGGTGGGGGGGGGGGCTGCATAAACACGTCAGCAGCTGCTGATTTCACACCACGTAGTGTGTGTGCGTGCCTGTATGTGAAAACATGCCTAAAAACTGAAACTGCAAAACAATCTGTGATTATTCTGTGATTTTAAAAAATGACCTGTTTTGCTTTAACACACACTCTTAGAGCTGCAACGTAATACTGGCTAGATTTACAAAATATCAAGTCAGCACAGAATGTCACATTTATGGTGTGCTTGATCCAGAAGCATGCCTGTTATTTTGACATTTAGTTTAAAATTTAAAAATGTCTTTACATAGCTGTATTCTGTGTATGTATATATTTTTTTTTCCTCTGTACCTATGTCCCTCCTCAGATTTGATTTGAATTGTCCCCATACAGGACCGAAGAAGTTACCCCCTTTTTCCATCAAATACGTTGAGGTTTGGTGAAAGAAAGAGGAACTGAAGTGGGGAAAAAAAAAAAATTAAGTACATATCGACTCCCTGAAGGATGGGGACGCTGGACAAGCACTGAATACAAACACTAAAGTGGAGGCACTCAGTAAAATTTAATTTCCTCTAAAGCAGATGATGTAGCATTGTGCAATTAGTTTCCCTTTTTGCTCGTATTTTTTTACTACCTGTGTATATATTTCTTTTCATATGTAGCACATAAAACTCCCTATGTTTTGTTTATGTAAAACTGTGGATTTCATTTGAAGAATTGCAGAATGGTATTTTTTGATAAATGCTTCCAAAATCCTGTTTTTCAATGTGTTTTCCTCTCCCCCCCCCCCCCCCCTTATATGCATTACACAAAAATCAGGTTTTAATGGTTCCCTATACATGTAAAGTTTTGTACATTTAGGGTCTGTTTTTAAAAGCAAGTGTTGTGGTTTTTTTTTTTTTTTTTTTTTTTTTTTAAATGTCCCTAACTATTATGTTAAGCAGTTCCCAACAAGAATGCAAATTGACTGGAGTATCCCAGAAGTGAATTGGTTGAAACACAGGGTTTAAAGTATTGTCAGTATTACCTGAACTACAGCCACTGGCTAATGTGTGGAAGTGTCATACTTTATTTATGTTTGTTTTTGTAAATTTTTATTTGGAATGTTTGAGGTTTTGCAAAATGACCTACTGATTCAGTAGATGTTTCTATAATAATTTGAGTTCTTCCACTGAGCTTCCCCTATTTCACTGAAGTTGAACTTAAAATAAAAAATCTGCCCAGTGTAACATTGAGAACCTGGTGGTAATTCTGTAGTGCAAGTACATAAAATGTCCATCTAATGCACATTCCTGGAAAAATCAATTAAATTGTAACAAACACAAAAGTTGTTCCTCAAGATTGGGAGCAGGGCCCAAAAGAAATCAACTGCCTGTGTAATTTTTGTGAAACCTTCACATGTACCTATATTTGTGTGGGTGTGTGTATGTGTATATATATATATAAAAAAAAAAAAAAAAAAACTTTGTAAAGACACTGAAAAATGTTACTAACTTATTTATGTCAAGCATTTATTAAATTGGGGGAGGGGAGATTTGTTTGTTATCCAAAGTACTTTTGTAAAAGCTGGAATACTCATTCTGTGATTGAGTGTGTGTGTGTGTGTGTTTCTCCCCCTTTTCTGAATAAGTTTGAGTTTGCAGACTGAGCCTGGTCATAATGGATGTTTGTGTGTTTGAAAAATACAAAGAATTTGAATTAAATCTAATATGCCTTTACCTGTTATTGCAACGCATTATTTAATAAGTTAGGAACTATGCTCTTCAGTCAACTGCAGTGATTGTATTGTGTGTATTCCGGATAACTCATTTCATTCAGGTTTACTGTCCACGGGTGCTGAGTAATGATTTTAATCGGGCTACATACACGTTTCTATTTAATTGGTTTAGAGAATGTCTGGCGGAAGAAGTTGTTTTTCATACGCCGTCTACCACAACGAATCACCAGATGTTAATAAACATGACAGCGCCATCGGCGAAGGAAAACCCGATGAGCTCTACCGCTATACAGGACGGCAAATCCGGTATTGTACAGACTGTTACCATAGCAGCAGGTGTACTCCATTCAAGCTTTTCTTAAATGATTCGAACGAATATCTTATTTTTCTGCTACATCTGTTTCAATTAACACGGTGGAGTTCAGAGAACCTGCCTAAAGACCGTGGAATCCCAGAGACGTGAAACTGTTTCCATATTAATACGGATTCCATATGTGTCAGTCCCTGCTCAGCCCTTCATTTAATTAATAAACGCCTTCAACTCCAGTCGTTTTACAAGACGACGTTTTAAAAACCGTAATAAAGATGGAAACAAACCGAGATGCGAGGACTGGGCGAACATCCGAAGCTCATGGTAGCTTGAGGAATAAAATAGCTGTACATGTTAATAACTGCGGCCACGCACGGGGCTCCAAAGCCGTCGAGTAGTTTAATTAAAAAACGTCATGCGGCGCATCGCCGAAACGCTCGAGCGTATACGGAATATGAGCTAAATCACGTATGTCGATGTGACTGTCTGGCGAGTCATTTAGCAACAGAAAATAGGGAAACGTCGTTTAACTTGTACACCTAAGTAAAGTCTGACCGCCGTCGTACACGACAGGTCCGTGTGGCTGACATGTATGCGGAATAAATCGATAGGCAGAAGCAGATGTCTTATTAAATACTCCCTAAATCCCAAATGCAAATATGATTTTGCAACGTTTAAGCCTACAAACGGCAGACTGTGTTAGCACTTTGTTCTAAGCGACCTAACCAGTTACGAATAGTCTGCTGGAAACTGGCTTGGGTGCTCTAGATGCACTCAACCAGCTCTGTCATTTACAAATCCTGTATGGCATTTCGACTTTTAACATTTTAGCTTGTTGCCATTTTCGCGGCCAATCTCACAAAGTTCCTGAAATCATATGTGCGTTCATATATTTTTGTACAATTTATTCGACTGCAGAATCACATGCCGTGCGGCTTACTGGTGATTATAACTACGGGTTTAGGGGTACAAATCGGATTTCCATAATGGCGTTACAAACTTTTCGGTAGTTCGCAACCATTTACAGCAAAAAAAAAAAAAAAAAAAGCCTTTAAAGAGAGTAACAGTAAGTGACGTGTGCTTGGCCCAATGCGAGCAGCAGGCATGCAGAGCGCCCCGCTGGCCGGACCCGAGTTCCTTGCTCCCGGCGCACGATAGCCCAGTCCTCGCAGATCATAAGTCAACTTTCATTACATTCTCTGTGACTGTGGGTTATTTTATTTTTATTTTTTTTATGTTGGCAGCAAAACAGAGAATACATAGGTGTGTCTACATGTAGTCTCAGCTCGAAAGCGGAAAGGAAATGACCGTAATTAAAATATTCTACTTCCTAGTATTTCATGGTTAGCCTAGAAAGGGGGTGCTAAAAAGAAGAGATAACGTCTCTCAGGCACTCGTCTACATGATGAAATACCATTTCATGTTGCACAACTCACTTGAAAAAAATTGCAACTTGTTTTTTAGGAGTAAAAGCATGCTAAAAAAAAACCGCACGACCAGCGCTCTCTAGTTCTCAGGAAATCGGTTTGAAAAAGTGGATTCGTTTCAGTTATAGTTCCATATTTTGTGCTTTACTGCAGTTCGGTTTTATTTTACTTTGAATACACACGGCTTCAAATACCGAGTATACTTAATTAAAATAACACATTTGTATAAATGTATGCCTACTTCACGTGTAAACGTACTTCACATGCGAATTTCTGCGATAACTTGTAAGCATTCCTGTGAAGCGTTTTTGTAACGATGTAAGGTGACCTAAAATGGTCAAAAATGGAGCTGTACACGAAGCCCAGCAAGTCATACTTGCCGCCTTGACAAATGTTTACATCTATATTACAATCAGCACTCGAACACAGTACGGGTTATGCATTAGACAAAACGTTTAAAGAATAAAATCATCAAAAACGACCGGTTGATTTATGTAATTCTTACCTTCTGATTGTCAGTCACCATCTCTACAAAGAATGTAAGTGTAAATTTCAAAACTCCAATGCCTGGCCTTGGCTTGACAATACTGCAGTTTGCAAATATACTTTTGATTACTATTGTAACCCACGACCCCGATAAGTGTTTGGGAGATGAATGGATGGATGACTTCTAGAGGTGGGCGATATCCAAAATTTTATGTTTCGATGCAATAACAGTATTTCTGTGAGCAATATATTGCGAATACCGACTTTGGTCACATGGTGTGTACCTTTTCAGATCACAGTGACCTTTCTTTGGGAGTGTCCTCCAAAGGATTTAAACCTCAATTACAAACTGTAACATGCTTTTCAAATGTTCATTTAATGTACATTCCTAAATCATGCCTTGTGCTTCATTTGTTACTTAATTTTCATATTATATGTTAATGGAAAACAAATACTTAGACTTTGTAGCTTAAACTACACAATAATACCGTATCTAATCAGTATTTAGAAATCATATAAATAAGTTATACTGCCCACAGCAATTATCCATCACTGAACTGTGTACCACACATTTATCTGCTTAATGCATACATAGGTAGAACTCGCAACTGATACAGAGCATAGGACACCAACAAAAAAAATCAATAATAAAAAATAAAATAAATAAAAAAAAAACAACTGCAATTTGGCCTGGAATTGGGTAGTGACAGCCTCTCAAAAGACTACGTATTTTATCGATGACTGGGTAACTTTGCCTACAGGTATGACTTGCTTCTGTAGTTTTCTTTTGCTCAAGTTTGGTATGCAGTTTGAGGTGGGTATGACTAGTTCGTGAATGTTTTAAAACGTTAGTGGTATTACAGCATCGGATACTTCTTTTTGTAAACGAATTACAGCCTGCAGTGCTCGAGTAAGAATACTGTACGTACAGTATGTAGGTAAGAATGTGCAGGTTATAGTCCCATCATGAGCCCATTTACCCGATAATGATAGCGTGAGCTGCGTAAACAATATATAAAAAAAATTGAATTGATTTATTTTTGGCATCGATATAATTGACACTAGAATCAATACTCTGAAAGCGTGCAACGAGATCGATACTTTGTATCAATCTGCCCACCATTAATGACATACTCGTAGTTGTCACCACCAAGTCTTTTTTTTAAATTTACTCAGTTGAAGAAATATGTCCTAAGCTGATGAACTAAGAAGAGTTTGTTATCAATTAACCTAAAATATCACTCGCAGTCTTTCAACCTAGCCACTGAGGAATGCTTTATGTGTTTCTCCGTGCCGGTCCCAAGCCCGGATAAATGGGGAGGGTTGCGTCCGGAAGGGCATCCGGTGTAAAATTTTTGCCAAATCAAATATGCGGACAACAAAACAGATTTCCATACCAGATCGGTCG
>JAACJT020000052.1:23011497-23102381 GCA_009936485.2 Gymnarchus niloticus
CCAGGACTATGTAAAGCGCTTTGTGACCGTGCTCCGTGTTAAAAGCGCTATATAAATAAAATTGAATTGAATTGAATTAAACTGTCCTATAGTGGACTCTAAAATTAAACACCTTCAACGTGTGTAATGTAGGTGAGGTCATAGTGAAATTGGGCTAAGAGTCTGCATTTGTGTTTGAGATGGAGAAACCAGATTGCAATGATAAGATATATGGCTTCAGTAATGATACCTACTAGGAAGTAATAACCATGGTAAAATGTGACCTTTATCTCTCACTCCGGTGGAAGCCAGTACTGAGGATCCAGCTTTCACCAACCAGACCTATGGCATCTGGAAAGCAGCATGGTGGTGATGTCATAGCTTCTCATGGATACAACCTGCTTAAAACATTAAACAGGGGTCATGACTTCATCGCTTGTGGGTGGCTGTAATATTCATTTGGCTCATTTTTTGTTTAGTGATATAACCTTGTCGCTGCCCACTTGCTTGAGAAACACCCTTCTTATGGAGTATACGTGTGAGATAGATCCATTTGCAAGCAGGTTCACACTTCAGAATGCATGAAGAAAAAGAGCATCCAAGGTAGTAGTGAAGGACTGGCCTTTCTCATGTGATTAGCTGCAACAAGGCCACAGTCACTCATTTATTTAAATTCAATTCAATTTAAATTTACTTATATAATGCTTTTAACAAGAAGCACTGTCACAAAGTGCTTTCCATAGTCCTGGGCCCAGGGTCCCAAGAGAGTACACTGAAGGCAACAGTGGCAAGGAAAAACTCCCTCAAGAGGCAGAAACCTTGGTAGGAACCAGACTCAAAGTGGAAGCCCATCCTCCTCTGGCCGGCCCCGGGCAGGACAAGCTCATTAATACAAATATGAAACAAACATGTTGTAGAAATTCCCACAAATGCCCTCATATTTCCTGCTAACTGTTCCCTTTCTGCTTCTGGCACAAGTTGTTGGTGGAGGTCATATAAAAATGAAAGAATGCACTCAGTGTTGTAGAGACCAATCTGCCATTTCTGCAGGATCAAACCAGCACTCCAGATTGCAGCACACATCTTGATATTTGCTCCTCTCTAACCCGGCACATCAACAGTGGCCCTTTTCCTGATGAGATTTCTTCACCATCAAAGTATTTTTGCTAGGTGAAATCCTGCCTCATTTTCATAAATGATTTTGTGTGGGATCTGATTTGCCTCCAACTCCATAACTCTCTGAAAGAAATCAAAATCAATAAGTGTAAATGCTTTTCAGCATGTCCTACTGTAACTCATGTACTGTAAGTCATGTTTCCATGTAGAGTAGCATAGTGCAAAACTCATTATAGAGCAAGACCTAACAGTCCTATTGGATAGACATGATACCTGGACATATTGGTGGCAGTGTTCCTTGACCTTACAAAAGGAACTATGGACAACTGTTTTATTCAAACTCTGTTTGGTCTGAGCAATAGTAGTCAGGATGATGCTTTCTACATTGTGAAATACTAGTCTGTCCTCTACAATTCTGGTTTGAATTTCTCTCAGTTTTATTACATTGTCAGCAATGACCATGCCTACCACTCCTTGGTCTTTACTGAGGAGCTTTCCTCTTCCACCAGAGGGAGGAAGATGTTGCATCCTTTAGAGGAACAAAAATACAACATATGTATTAGCAGTTGGACTGGTGATGCACAGTTAATGTAGGACATACACTATAATAAAAGTATTTGGACACCTGTCTGTGCAATATTTCAATCCAAAACCAAGGGTATAAATAAGAAGTCGATCCTCCTTTGCCTCCACTCTTTGGGAAAGGCTTTACATTAAATGTTTGAATACCATTGTTGAGATTTGCTGCCATTCAGCCATAACAGCATCAGTGAGGCTGGGTATTGATGTTGGGTCATCAGGTCCCTTTCTGTTTATTTGGCCTATGACATCACACCTGAACTCTTGCTGTTTATAGAAGTTTCCACATCACAACCACTTCACTTGTAGGTAACGAAGGCAGAAATTTGATAGTGACTTGTTGGGAAGGTGGCATCTTATGATGGTGCCATGTTGAAAGTCACTAATCTCTTCAGTATGACCCATTCTGCCACCATTGTTTATTGCTGGAGATAGCATGGCTGTGTGTTTAATTATACACCTGTCTCAGCAATGAGTGTGGTTTAATTATCCAAGTCCAAAAGTATGTGAACCCCCTATTAACTGGTGTCCCAATACGTTTGTCCATATAGTGTAGCAACAGCAATGATAGATGCAAGCCCTTGTGAAGTGCATTACTCATCTGTTGGCCTGTTATAAATTCGAGATAATGGAATCCACAGTTGACCGTCTGAGATTTGGCGGCACTTGTTCACCAGCCTCTCTCAGTGATAGACCACGGTTTATCACACGGTTTGTGATGGTGACTCTTACTTCATCAGTGACAATAGCTCTACCTTTCCAAATTATGGAAAGATCCATAATTTTGGAATTGGGTAAGCTTGTATGTAAAGAAAATCTAAGCATTTTACAAACATGTTAATTGACTGGATATTTTGTGCAAACAACATGAATTGTATTAATGGTATGGTCCACAACAGATACATGTTGTGATAATTGTTTTTAGAGTTTTGAAAATGTGACTCCAGATTGGAAAAAAGGATATTAGCGACTGTAAGAAAAACTGTAATGGCATATGTCAAAATGCAAAAAGCTGGTCAATTACTACAATACTGTCACCAAATGTATATAATCCTTTCATCGTGACTTCAACACTAAAACAAAAAATTCGTAATATTTTTCATCAGAACTGACTGCGTGTAGAGTGATGCATTCAGTACATATGCAAAAACCAAATTCGGTCAAATGTGGAAAAAAATAGAATACTATAAATAATAGAATACAACTCGATGTCAGAAATGAATTGCAATTGTTCAGATGGCGCTGCAAAATGATGCCATACGTTTACGTAAAATACGGATAGCTGTCATTGCAGACGTCACTTTATTCAACAACATTCATACTGTCACAACACAGGACAGGAAGAATGCCCACAGAAGGCAAAGCAAGGAAAGACGTGAACAAAGACAACCCAGAAGCAGCTCAGGGCACAACACACTGTTAGTATGTCAACCATTGATTGGGCCTTGAAATGTCACAATGTCAGCAGGAGACAAATCTATAGACTACCCTTTGATAGGAACTGTGACAGGATAATGGACCTGAGGTATCAGTAGGTGCAGGTAATCTACCGTTGTTGTACATTCAGTGTATGTATTACTCTCTAAAGAAGGTCTGTGCTCCATTTCATATTCCTTCATGTGATTCTCTTTCTGCTGTCTGTTGTGATTACAGAGGATTATGGAGCTGGAGTCCACTGCTATACTACATGCATTCCTTTATGTAGATGTAGCTGGCTTCAATTTGGGCAAGACTTGGAAGCATGATGGTAATGCTATAGAGCATAGGGCAACAGTACAGATATGAGGGCAGAAAGATGCAAACATCACAATGCACTGCAGCCATATCAAACATTAGTCTTGTGACATTCATCCCAACAGCTGGGCCATATATTTCTGCTAGACTTTATTCCTTCCTTGATGAACTTTACAGAGAACTACTGGTGTTATGTGGTCATATGTGACAATGTTCCATTCCATCACTCGTCTGCAGTGTGGGACTGGTTTAGGGCTCATTCACGCATGTCTGTGGAATTTCTTCCTCTGTATTCCCCCAGGAGTCCTATTCAGGAGTCTTTTTCCTGCGGCGAGATGGAAGGTTTATGACCGCCATCATTATGACTAAACGTTGCTGTTAGATGCTATGACAGAGGCCCGTAAGGCAATCACAGCATTAGACTGTTATGGTTGGATCACGAATGCCTGGAGGTATTTCACTCACCGCATTGACAGGGAAAATATTTTAGGTGATCAGGGAGAATGAAAGAAAAGGCAAAACTTTATACTGTATTTGTATTGTGTCTAGCATGCACCAATTACTTAGTTTCCTGAAGTGAGCAATTTTGTGTTTTCGTTTTATCTGTGTTACAATAACAAATTGTGTGAAATAGCCTACAATAAAATCACAGTACAGTAAAGATGTGTGTTCTTGCATTTCTGTGTTGGACTGTGTGCTTTTTATTACAACCGGTATTTTTATGGTGAATTACAGTAAATATCCTCCTGCATTACGCAGTAGTAATAAACAAACACCGCACTGAAAAACTGATCACTGTTTGTGCTACGCCTCGATAAGAGGTGTGCTTAGGCTTTTGCCTATAATTATCCAATGAATGCTTGTTTGTGTTACTGATTGAGTGAGTTATGCAGTTTTTCAGCATTATTGTCATGATCGGAGGAGTCAGTTTAGCAGTGAAAATGAAGAGTTTAGCAAAACATGGTGTGGTTTCGCAGGTTGAGTTGACAGTGTTGAGAATGTGGTTATTGCTTTGACGACTGTTTAAGCAACTGAGAAAAACCATCATTTAAATATAAATGAATATATAATTTAAATCTTCAGTGACAAACAATACTGTGCAAAAGACAGGCAGACAACGGGAATGTTTTCTACCATTTATCTGGGCAGTAAGTGTATATTTGCTTAGAAAAACGCATGAATTAACACTAGAATACATTCAAATAAACAGTAAAACAATAAACATAACAACAATTCTTTCAGTTCTCTAAAATATTCCTAATGTCTGGTCAGACAGTTAGAAGTACACACCGTTGGTTCCCAAATCTCTCCTCAAGAACACAGTAGCCGTTAAATGTATTTGTTAAATTTGATCACTGATTCACTTAATTAGGAAATTTATGGGTAATTATGTTCATGAAGTATTAATTAGCCAAGCATGGTATACATGTAGTTGAGTTCAAGAAATCCATGGATATATTGGTTACTAACTGAAAATACTGAGCTGACTTGAATGTAAACTAACAAACTTTAACTGACATGAAATCACAGTTTTACACCAACATAATTTTCTTTGCCTGCCAATCCCTTTACTACTACATATATTGCATATACACTGTGCTGAAAATAAACCCCTTTAAGTTTTCCAACAAATTCCTGTAGTACCTGAGTCAATTTTGACTAATTTTTGCAGAAATAGGCCTACACCTTTGGAAAATTGTAACAAAACGTGTACTTTATTTCCCTGACCCTGTTTAATGTACTCCTACTGTACTTTGTAACACAAGCAGCAAATCTGACTAATGTTCAAAATGATCGACATCAAAATCAGACAGAAAAGCCAGGTAACAGTCAAATCAAAAACACTGATTAAAAAAAACAAGTCATACAGTTAAAGCCAGTGTTCAAAGTGTCATCTGTTAGCTTTCACACAGGTCTGCAGCCGTTCAAAAATGATCAAAAATGGCTCAGGATCAACAAAATAAAAAGGGTTTAGTTTTTCTTTAAACATGGTTTATATATATATATATATATATATATACAGTGTGTTTACGACAACAATAAAAAAGGCAATAGTTCTTCAAAGTACTGAAATAGCAAATGGGCACATTTTTTTCCACAGTGCAGTGGTGTCCTTCAAACCCAGGGGCTATGATCCTGCCTCACAGAATTCTCTTCACTCTTGCATGAAAAATAAACATCACACAAAGGATTGATCACACCAAAGCAGTCTCAGAAGGTGAGGAAAGTTGGAATGGAAGCATTACATGGACACGTATAATAACTTTGAAGTCCCCAATTCGCAATTCAAAATTCAGCTTCAAAGAAGTCATATTGTTTGAATGTCAGTTTGCAGTGTGTCAGATTCATACATGGTACCATCAGGAAAATACATTCCATGGCCTCCTCAATCACCAGGTCTAAACATCACTGAACACTTATGGGATTTTCTGAAGCACAGAAAGCAAAGTAGATTTCCACCTCCTGTTCTAGGGGCTTTTCTTCTAGAAGAATGGTCCAGTATCCCACTACTCACGGTTCAGGATCTGTGTCAGCATTCTCAGAAGGATTGTAGTGGTTCTGAGGGCAAAGCCTGGCCCCGCTCTATATTAAGTCCTTGATATTAATGTAAAGTTACAATAATTTTGAAATAACAATGGTCCTATTTTTAATCTGGCTTTAGTCTGTATCTCTCTGCAAAAGCAGCTCTTCTAATACTCATAGAAACACATTTTATTTGAACGTCATTGTACTTTCAAAAACAGCAGAGCAATTTTAACTGTGTGCAAATATTTTGTCTTTTCACATCAAAAAAACTTAAATTCAACAGTACTCACAAACAGCTAATAGACAAACTGAGTGAAATGGCTGTAGATATAAATTATTGCCTTAACAGTCTGGACTTCGCATATACAATATGGAGAGAACAATAGAGAACAATCAACTGGACAGTATACAATGTCAGTGTTAACCTCTGGTCTGAGAATCAGGAAAGTTTAGATGTTCAGTAAAAAAGAAACAATTTGCTTATCATCATTTTCTGTTAGTGTTCTATAAACTATATATGCTTACACTTGCCTACATTTAATGAATTTACAGTATCGCTGTGCCGATTTCCGTTTCGGCATTGCAGAACAATGAAACTGATTCATTTTCTGTATCTGAGGGCAAATCTTTGTTCTTTGTGGGTGCAGTTGGCGTGAGTCATCAGAAACAATCTCATAGAGTGTTGGTGGATGCAGTTCTTATATGAATGCAGGCTTGGCAATTGCTGTGTTAGCATGTGTAAGTATCACACACCTGCAAAACATCCACAAACACTCACAGCTTTAAACGCAGACTTCTGAATTGAATACAAACCACCACATTTTTCCTGTAGTGTGTTATGAGGTGGTTGTAAAAGGATGAATGTCCCCGAGTGGAAATGAATTGGTAAGGATGATGCATCACAACAAACGAAAGCTGGATTACAGGCTTGTTTCACCAGCGGCTTTCCACTGTTACCAGAGGAGCCAGATCATTTTCACCCTTAAAAACAATAGCTGTCCTAGTTAGACTAGCATCAATATAAATTAATAAAATGTAATAAACAGCAACATCACACGTAAAAGAAGCATATTGCAAAACCAAATCATCTTGATTTAAAATCTTCAAACAAAGCATTACACAAAATTATATTTAAAAATAAGTCACATTACCAGAGATGGGATGGATGAATAGATGGATGAATAGATGCTTGGTTGGATAAATGCAAAAGTATTTGTGGATTTAATACAGGTGAAAGGTGGAAACGAAATAAATAAATTGCATTTCTGTCACAATGGCAGCACTGACTGTAATACTGTACATCACAAAGGTATGCTAATGTACAGTTATTTTATACACTGGAACATATCTATACTCCATGTAAATAGTATGTAGACTACTGCCGCAGCCATATTTACATTATTGTTACACGTCTTTGCCTTTGTGTAGCACTGTGGCCCTGTACCTCCAGAATTGAGGGTTTGGCTCCCACCTCTGCCTCTGTGTGTAGAGATGAGACATATTCTCCCTGTTTTTTTTGCACAGATTATGCAATATGTTCCTGGTCTTATGCCCTCTGAGGCCTGTCCCCCAGGATCCCTCCAAGTCCATATACCGGATAATAGATTGGAAAATGGAGGGCTTCGCTTTGATTGTTAACCACGATCATGACCTTGACCATACTTGCTCAGCCACTGTGTCTCCATAGCTTCTCATGTTGTGAGCTGATTATCTTGGGTTAAGTTTCTGTGCATTCTCAAGAGAAAATTTTACATGCCGTTGAAGTTTGAGGTTCGAACAGGCATAGGCTGTGGCAGAATGGCGCGGTGAGTATTGTGCCAGTCCTATCCCCTTAAAGTCTGTGGTACTAATCTGCTGGGGGCCAGTGTCAAGAGGAAACTCACACAAGTGTATGAATTCTAAGAAACAAACTTCATAGCCAGTTTGCATAGTGCGTTAAAGCATGGTGCTATTAATGCTGTGGTCATGGGCTTGATCCCTAGAGGGGCCACCAATAAGTGTCTGGGGTGGTGATGTGGGTTAGGTGTTGGTGATTGAAAGGTTACCGGTTCAACTCCTGCCACTGCCAAAAGTGCCCCTGTCACTATTAGGCCCTTAATCTAGCTGACCTTTGGCTCTCAAGTTGGGGAGCAAGATGTGAAAACTGGAAATTTCCCCATGGGCTGAATAAAGTTTTTGTTACAATGCAGGAAATGCTACTTAATCTCAGTGCACATACTAAGTGCACAAGGAAACCCACATAACACATGGAGAATAGGCAAGCTTACACAGACACAGACATGATTTGAACCCCCAGCTTTGCTCACAGAAGGCAGCAGTGCAAACCTTTCCACCTCTGTTTCTGATGACATGAGTGCGTTGGGGCAGGGTGATGAAGTCAGGTGAAGCTGGTCAATCAGTCAGTCACCATTGTTCCTAACATGTGTCCTTTACCCTCCTTGTTCCAACTCTGGAGACTGGAGGTTTGGAACACAATGCCCACTCACAGAATACCCTCCATAGGTCTGACCCACACTTTCCATCATCTCACAGGCGCCTTTCAGGGTCCCTCTACCTTTTCAATTAAACCAACTAAAACATCAATATTGTAGCTCTGCAGCCATTTCAGACATTGTGTTAAGAGTGACAGTTAAGCAACACCATTGAAAAAAGTATCCAAGCAATAAGAAACAAGTTGCAACAGGGGTCTTCATGCCTGGCACTAACCATACAAACTTTGATGGCTGGATTCAGAGAGTTGTGAGTTGAATAAAAGGGCATTTGGTGGCAAAGCTAAAATGTAAAGTTTGTTGGGTAACAATTCAGCAAATTTAGCCTTCTTAGATCAGCAGTAATAAAAGTGCAACCTAATATTCACAGTAGCAATCCTAAAGAAACTGTAAAAACAGCAAAAGCTGGGCTTATTCAGGGACAGGCACTCCTGTGAACTGTGAAAAATGTCAATCAAAACTACAAATATAAATGAATAAAAATATTTTTTAGCTGTGTCTTGTATGTATATATCCTGGAAGCCAAATACAGGTGGTTGAAGCAGATCGGCTGAAAGACACTAAAGAATTTATCTATGATGCAAAGGACACTGGATGCCTGGTGCAGCATGATGATGATTAAGATAACGGCCTTGACAGAGGAAGGTCTGGGGTGATGTCTGTCAAGGCCGTAATCTGAATCATCATTATGCTGAGCGCCCTCCCAGCACAAGGAGGGAAAAAACCACAGACGACTCAGCCACCATCTGTGACCCTCTACTGTGACATCCTCAATTTAGCCATTCAACGCATCAAGCAGGAGACATTTGGTCATGAGGACTGTACTACCTCCCCTTGGAAAAGAAAATTCTCAGTGAGCCCTAGGTGGGTGATTGTTCGAGCAGGGGACAAGGCAGCTCTCAGCAACTCTCTCCCATCAGGAGGCAGTATGAAGATCCTCCAAGTCAATTCTTGGCCCGGTGGAACCCTCCAGGGGCGTGGCCAATGACGCCATCGTCTGATAGTGTACCAAGCAAGGTTGTGTTCCCCTTCAACAGGCTCAGCATGCCTGTGAAGTTTTCCTTTTCAAATCTCAAATTTATTTCGGAGAGTGATTGGCCTCAGTAAAGTGAACAGACACTTGATGAGTCCTTGGGCTTCAACACCTGTACTTTCTGCAAAAGATAAATGCAGAAGCTTATGCTTTATAACTTCTCAATATGTACTAGCCACCCAGAGCTATCCTTCCTGTACAGCTTCCTGTACATTGCTGTGAAATCTAAATGTGACCCAGGTGACATTAATAGATGAGCAGTGTTGCATTCTGATCAGGGTTTGTCCTTGAATACGTATTGATTTCTCATTTCCTTCACCCTATTATTGTCTCCAAAAAGGGGAAGATGACCAGGTGCTTCACTCATAACCCATTCCTTTTCAGCAGTCTGACAATTGTTGATGATGCAAATATGGCTTCATGCTGGACTTTCCCTGAGAAGAACGGCATTTGTTTGCTATAGCAACCTCCCGTTTGGTGGTCAGCACTTCTCCTCCAGTGTGTGGCAGCTGTACATTTTGATATACGAGTACAAGAAGCACTGATGGAGTCAGTGACAGTAACAGCAAAACCGCACAATTTGATATGAACTCCATTCTGCTTGATGGTGACATGGCTGTTGTCTATCCATAGCATGTGCCATTGAGAAATTGCCAGTTTTCACACCCATTACTGTGACTCATATTTCCACAGCAGCGGAGCTACACTTTGGCACCACCTCAGGCCGTCACATCCCTAAGCTGATGGCCCTGCCTCTCTCTTACTTGCTTCTAATCCAAATAATCCAGTGCATTAAGTACATTATGAAAGCTGTCATTTTTTAACCTTATGTGACATTTTAAGTCAGTACAGAGCTAAATGTCTGAGAAAGTCAACATGGTAGTTATATGGCCAGGATGTGACCAGTGTCCCCCTGACCCGATATGGCCAAGTACACAATCATGTCCTCCTTTGTCCAATTGGCATGTTTTCTGTGCGTCCATATATAATGAGGTCGCTGCCAAGGTTTTCTAGATTTTGTCTGTGGTTTAGTTCTGGTTGAGCCCTCTTTTACATATGCGGATACGTGACTGTGGAGACTCACTAATTTATCCTGTGTGGATGCCAGTTACTTATGCTTGACTTTGGCATGTTTAATGTTAAAATGATTTGGTATTTGGTTTTCAACAGTGAAAAAATTTAATTTTATTTAAAATAACGTCTAATTTTTTTGTTCTGGTCTTTCAGTATGGTATTCATTTATTGGCATAAATTTAGGATTATCATTATATCTTGAAAATATTCAAATATATTGAAATATCATTGTGATATATGGATATTGTGGAGAATAGTTTTGAACACTATTTCCAGCAGGTTTATGTGCTTTCTGGTGTGCAACACTTGGAATGTTGCATCTAACCAATTAAATGTAGTACAGAACGAAAACAATTGAGATTAACATATAAATCTGTTTTTGACAGGAATTCAAAATGGTAGCCATAAAACTGTAATGTCAAAACATAGAAGCTGGCATCCCAGTCAGGGTGTAAGCCATCACAACCTCATGCGCCGAGCTGCCTGCCTGGGATACGTGATGAGCGGTTATTAGATAGATGGATGAAAAACATACAGTAAATCTCAATGGAAAGTAACACAAAACACACACACACCTACATACACCTAAGTCAGTGGTTAAAATGCAACCAGCAGCTCGGGGGATTCCAAATTAGTCCAACATTTTGAGTAATTGGCAGACTGCTGGGTTGAGTGGGTGGAGCAGACTGCATGTACATGGGGGAGGGTGGGGGTGCTGTTTTCCCGGCACTTCTGGGGAACTGTCTCCAAGGAAAGGGCGGTACTTACTTTTATTGCAGGCGATCAGCCTTACTCAGAAACTCATTTTTGAAATTTAGATGAAGCACATTCAGAATGGTGGTGTGACAGTTCTAGGAAACAATCTTTACAACAGAAAAGCACAAGTAGTTATTCTCTGATAGATAATGCAAGTGTTGAAATGAGGTAATATTCTGTCTCTGTTTGTATGTAACAATGTAAGCATGTCCTCAGCACATGACCAAGAAATACTGAATTGGTGAAATGTTTTCAGTTATATCAGGTGAAGGATATCCCATTCCTCCTCAAACATGCGTTACTGTTTTACCACAGAAACGGGCACAGAACAAAAAGCCTTACAATAAACCAAATATGTCCATTTGAAAATAAGCTTACTTAAACTACTTTGACATAACTAATAATATTTACATTGTATCAACATCTTCAATGTTTTTAGTGGAGCATAAAATAAGAGCAACTTTTTGTGAATGCATAATAATGTGGCAAAGTAGAATGTTTCACTCATGAAAACCAGACCTTAGATTGTTCTGTTTGTAAAATAAGCAAGTTGACAGGTTTTAAGATTGACGTGAGAGGGTCATCCTAGCATTCTCTCTGCTCTGAGATCCTCTGGGAATACATCCCTAGTTATAGCACCCTGATAAGGTCACACTGTTCATCTAGCAGAGGAAAGTGGTTATTTGAATATATGCCTGCTCACCCCTACTTCCTTTCTCAGCTATCTTTTCTGTTAGAGGTATGTGTAATGCCTGATCAGTCACAGCTGGTGTTGGTCGTAAAGTCAGTGGCCACTGGCTGTGTTTTCCTGTAAGACACAGGCTCTCTTCGCTTCATAGAAAACCTTGCAGTTCCTCCTCAGCTTTCCTCCAGTGATCACAGCTGTCATCATCAATGATCAGACAGGGCCACAGGGATGCAGCCACCCACAGTGCACATAGATAAATGGACTTGCGGGCACGTATCACTTCAGTTGCTGAGTTATTAAAAGTTGTTGTAGGATGAAAGCAGAAATCAGTTCTGTAGAATGAGCTCAAGATCTGAGCTACACATATCACCAGTTTTGCTATGGACACCTGTGCTTGAAACAGACACACCTGTTAGGAAACAGAGCACCGGTACAACTGTGTCGTTATGACCCCGGACCCACACGAGTTCAGAGGTAAACAGCACACAAGTCAGTCCTCAAACACAGATACCTTGATCTCATTCACTGCTTCCTCTGACTCAGACAAAGCACTGTCTCCCACTGTGTGGGCTTTTAATGTGCTGTTAGCAATGTTCAGGGTCCGAAACAGGACTTCTTTTCAATAGATTTTATGTCTCATGTCTATAGTCCATTGACAGGTAGATGTAGAGAAGCTTGTAGTCTCAAGATGAAATTTTCAAGGAAAAAATTCAAGTTAATTGCATTTCATCCCAGTTGTTTAATTACAAAAAACATAGTTTATTAATATAATATATGGATATAGAATATATGGTGTATAGAGATAAAATGTGGAAGAGCATCAAAACATAAATGGTTTCCTTGCAGACCACAATCAAATACTAGAACAAAACCATAACCACCTTCTGTTATGGTTTACCTAAGTGTGAAGACAAATTTTACAGCAGATAATCGATGATCAAAGGTATACAGTCGTCAAGGAACCAACACAAATTCAAACGTGAAAAAAAAGGATGTTTTAAGACATATGGGGTAACGCTGCAACTGTTGGTAGATCACCTGTGATGTAAATGTGGCTTTCCCTGATTTGGGTTGGCATCTCCCTGAGCACTTTAACAAGACTGCAAAGCTTTCCCTCCTCTTTTCTATCCAGTCCATCAACAGGTCCTTGAAACAAATCATCTAAGCTGAAGCTTAGCTGAGTCAAAATACACGTTCTGAAGGCACGCCTGCAGTTAAAGAACATCAAAGGAGACTTTTCTCAACTTCCTCTGCTTGTCAGGTCTTGATTTTTATCTATTAAAAAGGATTCATCACAAGGCAGTGATTGGCTTTTACCATAAATTCAGTAAGAACGATCCTCTGAAGTGATGCTTCTGCTGAACATGGAACAGTGCCTTAGTTTGTAGCACTAAAGGGATGGGAGTCCAACTTCTCATTTTTCTATGCATGTTGACTTTGCATGTTCTTCCTTGGTTGCATGGCTTTCTATTGTAGTCCAAACGTATAGGATTAGTTAAAGAGGTATCTCAAATTTGCCCACTGTGTGTGTGTGTGTGTGTATATGTGTGTGTGTGTGTCTCAGCGTGTGCACCCTGCTTTGTGCTCTGTGGGATAGGACCCCCTCCTCCTCTGGACCTTGTAATGGATAAGTGCTAGGAGGACAGAAACTGTTTTCAAAACAAGCCGGCTTGGTGGGTAGCACTGATGCACCACGCCTCCACGATTTGGGGTTTGAATTCCACCTTCACGCTCTGCATGTGGAGTTTGCTTGTTCCCAGTATTACACTGATCTGTAGCATTCTAGCAGTGATTTATAAGTCAAATGTTCAGAGTCTCAAAATGGCCTATATGAGAAGAGCGATGTTCTGTGACCAGTAAAATTAAAGCATTATTTTAGCTTGTGCAGCAGGTTTTTGAGGTTTGTGTTAAACTCCTTTGGTTTCTTATGTGATCACATCAGTGACATTCCCTCATGTGGCACCGAGGTTGATGGCATGTGATTTCAGTCACTTGTAATCCTATAGACTATGAAAGCCTGTTCTCCACAGGCCCCTATGTTGTGTTTATATGTAGTTTCCTGCAGCAATGTGAGCCAGTCAGGAGGGGTCCTGTTCTACTCCACAAATCCTGCAAAACTCTGGGGGCCTTTTAATAAATGATTATGAACAGTTATTCCCATATGAACGGTAATGAATAAGTGCTCCCTCACACATGGTTATGAATGTCTACTCCATTTTGATTTGTTCTAAATGGCTGCTCCATTTTTATTGGTTCTGAATGACTGCTCCCTTTTGATTGGTTATGACTAATTGCTCACTTGGGTTTAGACATGAATGACTGCTTCCCTATGACAGGATATGAATGACTGCCCCTGGTTCTTTTGGCAATGGATGAGAACTTTTCCAGCAGATACCTATAAAGGGTTCAATTGCTGGGTCACATGTATTCTACTCAACAAAACATTTGTAATGTTAATATAATAATATGACAAATGGCTGTGTGACCTGGGTCCTGGTGAACTGTAAGAGGAGATTCAGCATAGAAGGCTGAGGAACTGCACAGGCCTTTTATGTCCAATTGAGAAATAAGGCGGTTCGGACCAAGCTCATGGGGCGCTGTGTGGCTGCGTAGCTTCCTCACACAAATGGGGCATGGGGCAGAGGGGTGTCATGTCCTGAACTGCATGATCTAGCACTGCACACACCCCATACCTCACGCACGCGTGTTCATGTGAAAGCTCTTCATGAGTAAAGCCAGCCTACACAGGTGGCTGCACTGATGAGGAGGCCCACCCCAGGAATCTAAGGCAGTCACCCACAAGCTTGTGGTTGGGGAATCCAAGCCCTAAATGAGATGTTAAAATTCCCCGTCAGCGATGAAGACAGAAGTGAGATCTCACAATAGATAAGTTATTGAACAGCCTCTGCAGTTTGTCTACCATGACCTGTTTGCTTTCAAGAAGTCTTTCAGAGTTCAAGGTGTGACTGTGGTGCTGCGTTCAGATGCTGGCACAGCCTCTGCCCCTGTGTCTGCCCGTGGGCTGATGGTGCCAACTTCAAAGCTTCTTTTGAAGAAGGAGGCTAGTCTTAGGTTCTCCACATGAAAGCCGGGTGGAGTTTGGGCACCGCGGAGCTGTTTGTGCAAACAGGCTCGCTTGACACGGCGGCGACAGGGGAGTGCTCTAATGACAGGTGTGTCGTAGCCTCCTGTGGCTGAAAACAAAGATGAAAAAGCAGACTTTCCACCGAGTCTCCACCCTCCACGCTCCTCGACAGTGAGTGTGCTCTGTCCTGGCACTATTTTTCTTGGACGTCGGCTGTATTTTTTGGCCGCTCAAAGAAAATGTATTTGTGCAGTAATCTGAGCCCTCATCCTTTCCCGCGCTTGAGAGCAACTGCAACAGAGCGGTTTGGAGTCAGCAATAGGTTACGGTGTCACCAGGCCTGACTCTGAGAGAACCATAATCCAGCTGGTGTGTCCAAGCAAAAGACAGAATACAGAATGAAGTGCCCACTCGCCACTGCACTGAATGAGCAACATCTAGCATTAAATGAGATAAGATCATCAGTAAACAGCTCACTGCCTTAATGAAGCATTTTTATTTTACCACTGTTCAACAGGAATCTTATTAAATACACAATTGTTTTGCAGGGTATTTTTTAGTGTTTTGTGCTTCTTCCACATTCTGCAGACATCAGCCTCCATGGTAACACGTGAGAAGCTTCAATATGACATACATCATCTGTAAAACCGAACAGGTAAACCAGATGGTCTAATCCATACATACACAGTTGCTTTTTGACATTTGTATATGAGTTAAGGAGATCCATTCTTACAACACCCAACAAAAGTAAATTTCCAGGACTTTGGGGGAAGCACCTTTATCTTGTTCTCAGTTGTTTTGGTCGGAGTCAGTTTGTAGATTGAAACAAAGCTGTCTCAATCTTTATGGAATTTTTCATCTGCAAAAGTGCTAAGAGTGTGAGTATAGAGTTTGAGATAGACAGAGGAAAGAAAACTAATTAAACAGGAGCATCAATGCCTCGGAAGAAATCTTTGATAGCAGCCCTAAAGACAGCACTGTACAACAGATTGTTTACCAGTAGCACAGAAATCACGAGCTTTTTCTCACACACTCTATCCAAACTTATAAAATATGGGACCGGATTCTTTAGTGTCATTAATCTACTTGTGACTTAAGGAGGAGAATGATGTCCATCCACAGGGAGGAATTATAATATGTGTGAAGCCTTAATGACACCAACGGATTCCACTTCCTTCAGCTTCATCACCGCCTCATGGCCTTGCCAGCTCACTATTGGAACATCAGTCAACCAGCTAGCCGCCACCATGCCACTGAAAATCACGGGGAACAAAGTTTGCAGCCGGGGGCCGCATGGCATCACAGTCATCGCAGTCAACAGGCTGGATAGCGAGGGACATGAGGATGTGAAGGTAGCGGAAGGATATATGCATATGGCATATATAAGAAGCACAAGAGGGGAAAATGTGAGAGGCATAGTGAACCATGATTTGGAATGCTCACTTATGAGCAATGTATTTTCTGATGATTCTGCTAAACCATTCCTCCTCAGTTGAGTCAGCGTTTCATCCTCGTTCTTACACTGCTGCTTTAGGCATTGTATCTTTTGTTTTCATATTTCCAGTTTCATCAACAACCACCCACGCAGTAAGATAAGTAAATAAGTTAAAATAAACAAGCTAGAGGCTGGCTTTGTGAGTGAACAGAGAACATATTGTTCACGTGTTCAGTCTGGATTGGGGGCAGGGGGGCGTGACAAACCACTAGAGCTCACTCGGCATCACTCCTGAGGGAGACCATAAGATGAGGCGCTGACCCACTTGCAAAACAAACACTACCAGCATAGGGGGTCTTAGCTCCATCTTGACCAGAGGACATGTCCCTTGCTGGAGTGTTGAAGGTCACACCTACCCGAGTCCTGCATAAACCGAGGCAGTGCCTCACCGGCCCTCATCCACATTGGTGCTGCAGCGTGTTGTCACGGTGACCCGTGGCTTCAATAGCTGGCTCTGGAACTGCTCCAGCAGGATCTTCAGGATGTCCTCCAGCTTCTGGTCCATATGCATCACCTTTCAAATGGCAGCAGGAAACCACCATCTTAATATTGAATTCCAGTCTACGTCAGGAAAATGCTGTGGCATATTTCATATTTTTGAAGCACACCTCACGATTCAGCCAATGGCATGGGCTTTGCTTTAAAACTTTTAGGTTTATGTATATTGCCAAAAGTGAACATTGTATTAATACACTGACAAAAGAGAAACAGGCCTCCCCATCTATCTCTCTCGCCTGTCAGTTGCATTGAAAGTGATCTGTGGGCATGAAACAAAACACAATAGTGTTGCCAACGCATTTATATGCCATTTGAATAATTCAGAAAAATGGTAACAAGGGCAATATTAAGGCACATAAACTGTACAGAAAACAGACCTAAACAATTTAAAAGTATATGAGAAAACAGATATACTAAAATAACAATAAAATAACTGCATGTGAGGAAGGTAATCTCAACACCACACCAACAATGGTTCCTGGCAGCTATGATTTCAGTCATGTCTGGGAAGTGGCCCTTTGTCCACTAGTATGTTAATAATGTTTTCATGATCACCACAGCTGTGCCCAAGCCGGATAAAGGATAGTCACATTCAGACGGCTGTCACAAAGTGGGCCTGCCCTGTTTCTACCAGAAATCCGGTGCCTTTTCACTAGCTCACTAATGTGTCACGTCCCCGTTTCCCTCTCTCTACTCAGCATTTGTGGGGGAAGGGGGTTGCACAAAGAGTACAACAGGAAATTATGAATGTCCACTCGCTCAAATTGGACTCAGATTGGCGCCAAGCTGGGCTGATAATTAGAAGACCTGTGACAAAGCACCACAGAGAAGAAGAAACAGAATCCTCACTGAAGGCATCAGCAGATCCTGAAGCCCAACCTTTTGGGCAAGAAAACAGGGTCTACACGGAATGAGAACGATCCACCTTGTGCCTCAATGCTAAAATTGAAAAGAACAAAAAGTTGTGAATTAAAGCCTGGATTTTTTTGATAAATTTGAATACTGTCCTGCCCTCACCTAAAAACCTTACCTACCTTTGCTTCTCCTCCCCCGATTACTGGCAGCTGACTCCAATCACGATTTTCTCTTGAAATACCTATGACTAATGCATCACAGTGTATTTTCACCCTACCAAGTATATTTCTCGCCTGATTTCTGATTGCTTTACGTGTATGACTGCGTTTCTGACTCTGTTCTTCTGGTTTTGTGGACTCACTCTCACTCTGTCTTTCTGAACCTTATTGCTTGTGTTTTGGACATGACTTTTTGCATCACGTTTTGGTTCTAGTTACCCATTTTTGGATTTGCCATATACTGACCTTCTACCTGCCCTTTGACTCCCTTGCTGCTAGTCTAATAAACCAGCTATTTGTCTATGCTTGAACTTTTCCTGTGTATTCCTTTGAAATGTGATTTTTTTGTAATTCATACTTCATTTTCAATGTTTGCCCAAAGATTTATATAGCAGATACATTTATATTTTACTGGCCAAATCTTCAGTACACATACCAATTTCAGAACAGAGGCAGCTCAAAATTAAGAAGATGACCCTCTGAATTGAGCTCTTTTGCACGTTTCTGGCCACCTTACAGACTGACAGAGAATATGAGCATGCTTGTTCTGAAAAGCTTGAAGCAAACCAGGGTACCTCGCATGCAGCTGACCTCATACGACTGCAGCTGTCAGACCAAAAGGAAATTACGAGAAAATCCAGCAAACCAAAGAGATCACATTGGCTCTCTCTGAAAGTGGGGACTCACATTATTTTAAACAAACAAATGTAAATTCTGACCGTAAACATCTGCAGGGTCAGAAACACTCCAGGGAGATTTTTATGAGAGTCATCCCAAAAGGTGTGAGCCTAGGGGGATCCAAGAAGACCCAGGAGAACTGGACAAGAGACTTGTGTCACTTGACAGGCTCGTCGTCTCGTCGTGTGTTTTTAAATTGGTGGCAGAGCAGGACTAGCGGGATATGGAGGCTGGCGGGACTGGGTGGTGCGAGGACTTGTTTTTGAGCTTGTTATGTGGATTGGGCATATGGAATGGTCAGACTGTCCCCACTCGAGCGGACTGCCATCTCCCGGCTCTGCTTTCCATAAGTCTTCATCAGCTCACAGCTGACGACCCCACTAACTGCCTGGGCTGTTCATTTGTTTGCCTCTGTTCAAGCCAGTTATGGTTAACTGGCCCATTCATGCAGTAAAAACAGAAAAGGCTTTCTTCACTTTATCTTCATTAGAATGACTGCAGGGGAAAACAAGCAAGTGAACAGTGAAATAAACAAGCTTTGAGGGATGGATTCTGAAGAGTGGCGCACTGGAATGCTGATGAATGCAGAGATGGGGAGATAACAGAAAGAAGGACCGTATTGTTACTGGCTCAGAGAAGCTAACATGTAGGGTTCACACTGACTAATGCTAATAATGATGTCAGGCGAAGCACATGACCTCATTTATCCCACTTGTAATTGGACAGGGCAGCGTCAATCATGTGGAACAGCACCCAGAGAGGAACGGACACGAGTCACCACACTTGTGTTTTTGCTTGCCTGTGTGAGATTGGAACCATTGAGAGAAGGTCGCAGTTAAACAAGCGACTGGAAAGCGGGAGATTTTGTGTGGATCCTGGGGGGTTGAATGATACAATGGGTGACACCTCAGAAGACAGGAATGCAGTATTGAAGGCTGCCGTCCTAGTTGTGGACGGGGTTAGCTACTGTCTTGGGAAAAATTTTTAATCGTGCAGGGACCTGAAGGAACAGACACTGTGCGGTTATGTGTGACCACAAGACACACACTAAGTCACTTTTTTCAACAAAGTAAAACAGCAAAAACTTCTTTTTGAATTTTGGTGGTTTCATCTTACATTGAAATGGGAGTCAAATGTAGCTGTATATTTTGTGTGTGTTGCCTGTGTGTTTACATTTGTTTATGAATGAGTGCTCTGAGAGTGTGTGTGTATACCATGTTTATATTACATTGTGGGGACAAAATGTCCTTTTGAGGTAATATAAACCTGACATTTTTACATTGTGGGGACATTTGATGTTTCCCCACAATGGAAAATTCAATTGTATAAAAATCCGTGTAGGCAATCAAAAAAACAAAAGAGCCGAAAATCTGGTGTTTTGTTGTATTACTTATGGTTAAGGTTCGGGCTGAATAAGGGTTAGGGTTGTCATAGGTAGAATTGGCGTTAGACCAATAAAAATGAACGAAAGGTCCCTACAAGGTTAGAAATACAAATGTGTGCGTGTGTGTTTATGAATTGGTCCAATGTGTGCATTAACATGTCAGCATGTGTATCTGTGAGTGTCTACGAGAGTCTCTGTATGTGTGAAGATACAGTATGTGAGTATGTAACGGGCCATGAGGGTTTGACAACCTCTGTATTGTGTGAGGATGTGCAAGTGAGTTTGCTGAGAGTGCTGCTTCCAAAGCGTGCTGCGAAGGAGAGGCAGCATGGGGGGAACGTGTGATCTTTAGTCACTTCCATGTCTGGCCATGAGTGTGAGTGGGAAGCGAGGGCAGTATTTTTAGATCTCCTGCACGGCACAGCATGGGACGGTCAAAGACAGCTGTCTGAACAAGGAGTCTGTCACTCCAGGTGTCTGGGCGAGACAATTGTTTGGATGCTTAGAGGGAAGGCCGCTGGGGCCGGTATGTGTGTTGTGGTTTTGTCACATTTCACAGCATGTCGACATTCAAACAGAAATGAGTAATAGAGACACTACCACTGGTGTTACCTGCTTTCAGCTGCTCTCTGCAGAAGCAGAGCGCTAGGGAACCGAAGAAACAAAAAAATGTTCATCATTCACTTTTCGAAGACACACACAAACACACTGCCATCTGTTGGAAGAAAACGAAAGAGGCATCAAATCACAGACCTTTGTGGTCCACTGCAATACAGCAAAATCACAGACTTTTGTGGGCCACTGCTGTCGTGCTAGATAACAGCCCACTGCAGTACGACTTCATGCAGTGTCCACTTATAATGCAGTATTTCATTAGGTGGGATCATCGGAACTTTTCAAGATGTCTGTGAGCTCAAAGTACACTTGTTGACTATGCCATAATTTTTGTGGCATGCTGGTTTTTTGACATGCTTTCAGATAACATGACTCATGTTTAACATAGGAAACAGTGTCTCCCTTTTATAGGACCTCAGTTCTTTGGGGCGTGAATGAGCAGGCTGTTGGAAAGTACCAGCACTATGCGAGATTCCACTGGCAGAAGTAGAGAAGCCGAAAGGAGAGAACGCAATCTGTCACCAGAAATGGCATCAGAGCAGGAAAACAGAAGAGACAGAGTTGTGCTTTATGATGTACACCTTGGACAAACACAGTGAGTGCCACTCGCTTGAAGCCATTGGGGCTAGCTCTTGGTAGGCAGTCACCAAGCCTTAGCTGTGTTGCAAGGGCTTGAGAGGAATAGCAGCTGGGGAACCTGATGAGTGCTGCCTGGTCTAGTGGGGACCTGTATACCATGGATACCCTGGTATGTTTGGCCCTGAGTGACCATCTAAAGTTTTGCAGCTACAAAAACAAACAGAAATTTCCACAAAGTCTCACTGAGGTGTAGCTATAGAGCTCAGACAAAGCTCGGTCAGAAAGTTACTGCTCCTTTGACCAAATAGGAAAAGCCATAGCAACCTTCTGATCTTCACTACACATAGCATTAATTCTTCAGCTAACTAAAGTTAAAAGACCATGAAATGTGTCATTCCAGTCATAAATGGAGGTTTACCTCTAAGACAAAAGAGCACAACCGTGGAGTCTCGGTGTGTTCTCTAACTGCAGATCCCAAGGGCCTATCTCCAATATTTCTAGTCTCGATGCAGTTTTGTGCATTCACATGCCAGAGAGGTCTGAGAAGGACAAGACGGAGGGGTCACAGATAACCCCACCCACATGGTGATCATTCACAGCAGCTGAGCCTATGAGAGGGACCCAACCCTGCCAGAATAAACAGGAGCCTATTCAATGCTATTTAAGCATTGAGCTAAGGCAATCAAGAATCAAGGGGCAATGTGATTAGAAACAGCAAAAGAGCAGAAAGCACCTGAAGCACATGAGAGGTATGATGACCTCTGTAACAGGCTGCTAAACTATAGCCGAATGCCTGGCTAAATCCCCTCAGAGAGGACTTATGCACAAAGCTGCTTTTGTTTGAAAACTGCTTTCACCTTTTAGTGCAGCCCATGATCATTTAAAACTCTAGTTTTGTGTAGGAACAAACGGTATCTTACGGTTTACGGTAGCAAGACTGCCTCTGAATTACAGTATCAAGATTGCCTTTAATTTATAACAGTAAAACTGCTTCTGATTTGTAGAAGGGGTTTGGGCCTGTCATTCAAGTTTTGATGGACGTGAAATTTAACTGAACCACACAGCCATTATGAGCTCTAAAGAAAATCCTACTTAATTTTTATTTGATGGATGGAATGAGATACTTAACAATGCATTGAACAAAATACCAAACACTTGTACCCACAAGTGCTTAAATAATTTCTTGTAGGGAGGGGTTGAATGCGAGATATAGGGTTAATCTGGACCATACGGGGACAGCAGAGATATGGGGCAGCCCACTCTTTCCATCTGCCAGTCCCACATCAGGAACTGCCACAGCCCCATTCATCTGCATTCTGTCTCCTCAGTCTGGTGTTCACCCCAAGCTAACTGCACTTCCTGACACTCAGGGCTTGAGCACTCAAATTTAGCCAAAGGCCAGCCTTGTAAAGACATTCTGAAAATATTAAGCCAGTTGCCTTTTCCACCAACTGTTTAAAGGGACAGCTGTAGCTGTCCCCTGTCTTTTTTAGTCCACAGGACAAGTGATGGGGTCACCAGATCACAAACAAGCCCACAACTAGAGCAGGGCTCCATACTTCTCCATACTTTAGCACCTTAATTTATGCACCATAGCAAATAAGTTTTGCTTTTACTCTGACTATAAAAGTGCTTCTGTCTGCTCTGGCAGAGGATCTATGTTTACTTTCTAGGACAAAAGTTATTAACTAAAACCTGCAGGCCTGTGTCATGTGCCAAGTTTTGAGACAATTTAAATACTGGACAGATTAATTATTACACTAAGGAAGAGCAGACATCTTCCATCGTACTGAAACTGGTGTAAATAAACCTGACCATAGAAGCACCACCTTACTGGGTTATAACTACTCTACATAAGCCATTGTTTTGACAAGGCAGCAGGTAAAATGATTTCCCTTCAACTGAATGTGTTTCAGCATGGAATCCCATGGTTCTCTTCAATCCTAAAGTCATTAATGTACAGGTGCATAATGCTTCTGATGAATGGAAAAGAGAGTTCTCATATGTTAGCTACTGAAACATGTCAAAGCAGCCCTCCATCACTCACTAAGAACCCAATGGCTGCAGGAAAGGAAGTAGTTAAAGGCAAGATAGAACCATTATATACCACCACAGAGTCCAAAGATCAGGAATATGAGTGAAATAGGAAAACATTTGATTAGTCCCACATTTGCTGAAGGCCTGAGGCTTCTATTAGACAGTGGAGTTTTGGATACTGCCAATCAAGCAGCCATCAGTTAGGAATTTCCACTAGAATGCGTACATTATTTATGTACCAAAATGAATGTTGTGTCTCGCTGTCAAGGTTCAGTTTCAAGCAGAAGTTGCCACCTCCCTTTTGGACTTAAGGTCATGCACTCAAACAGGAAGCTCCAAAAGCAATGTTACAGACAGCTAATTCATATTATGCTGTATACAAACTTCCAGTGGTGACTAACTTCTGTACAGTTTCTGATGAAGAGTTTGTCCCAGGACTCAAAGGCCACACCCGGCAAGCACTGTTTTCCCTGGCAGGACCTTTGCAAAGACCAAGATGTTTCTGATTATGTGGTCCACATGAAAAACCCCAAAACGCTGGAACACAGTCCCCCCATCCCGCTTACACAAGTGCATATAACCTTAGCTGAACTCCTATCCACAGCTACAAGCTCTGCTTTGAAACGATGGTGTCATTTTGTTTTTGCTAGCAGAGATAAAGACAGGGGGAGATCCCTTGAGCACTCACCCATTGATTGCAGTGCATCTACACCTGCTAAACCAAAGATCCATTCTGACAGTAGTCATCCACCCCCAGGAGAAATGTCAACACAGATGAACTCAGCTTTGTGATCGTGTACGCCACTAAGAACCAGGGGCCTGAACCTCCCACCTCCTTCTGTGTCCAGGTACAGATGTCATGCTGCTGTCATACTTTGGGTACTGTGACCTGGCTCAAAGTTTCTGGTTTATTCAGGTTAAGATCTGGAGAGGGGGGCAAAAACATCTGCAGTGCCTCTTTGGGAAATCCCTCATTCCCAAGAGGAAACTGCCGTACAACCCTGACATCACTCTGATTCTGCTGTTATCAGATAAGATACAAATGTAGATGCCTAAGCCATTTCCAGACAGCACTCTTTGGGCAGGAATGAAAATTGGCTCAGGACCTTACATTTAATAGATTTCAAGGCTTAAAACAATCTAAATTCACTCAATCACTCTTAAACAGGAAAGATTTGAATCCAAAAGGAGTTTTGATCTAATTTAGATGTTTTTATGTATCTATTTCTCATCACCGTAGTTCACTCGTAGTTCACCAGCAATCCTCACTCTGAACAGGAAGTAGGTAGTTTTTTGAAGACAGCAGAAAGCTTTCCTCAGATATCAGTCTCACTGCTTTCTGAGGACAAATCTTGGGTGGTACTCAGTTTGGTTTGGACCAAAGTCCGGTGTTATCTAATAGTTTTTTCTCCAGGTTTGTGGTTGTTTACCAGCATCTTGTTACAGGGTGCAAGGTTTTGAATTCTGCAGGTGTGGTATGAAGCTCCCAGAGTATGTTTTATAGGTTAGTAGTGTTATTTTCATTTTCTTGTTTTTGTATTCAAAGCCCCACATTTCCTGGTTCCCTTGTCCAGGGTCCTGCTCCTAATTTTTTTGCAATTTTTAGTATGCCTTGTCCTAGAGCCACCCACCCAGTCTGCAGTCCCAAGTCCCAACATTACCCATTTCCTGAGGTGTCCAACAGACTCAGGTACCACTGGGTGAAAGACAAGGCATTGTGGGTGGGACAGCCTGTCTTGCACTTTGTCAACTGTGGGAGTAAATAAACTGAGTCTCACAAGGTGACATCCAAATTCTCAGTTCTCACTAATCACAGATGCATCTCTCCTCCATATATTTAGCCATGTCTGTCTCATTTTGTCTGGATGTCTGAATGCCTGCAATGGCATAGTCCAGATACTTTGAGACCAGTGCAAATATCCTCAGCCTTCCAGATATTTCCAGACCATCCTTACCTCTTTTGGGATGTTACTGCAGGCAATGGTTGGGAGCTTGGTTGCCATTCCTGGGTGGTTCTAGCAGCTTCCTCATAATACTCTTGGTATTCAAGGCCAAATATGTGCTGAGAAATCTGGCTATGCAACGCATTCTTCAGCTTCGCAGCCTGGCCACCTGCTTCCCTTTTACCCCAAGGGGGCTTCCAGCTGTCAGGCCTGAAATAGCATTTAGCTTCCAAAGAAGTAGATAGGGCCCAACCAGCCCTAGATCAGCAGGAGCCCCAGAATGTGACTACAGGGAAAATGCCCCAGGGGTACTCTGTGAAAGGGGTACGCATCACTGGTCCCCTGTAGCCCCCAATCTATTTTTAACCATGAATGTTGTGTCACACTGTGCAGCTCACTTCCTGTAATGAGTTTTAAGGCTCTATGTTTGTAGACATTCTCTGTTTTTGATGACAATGGAAAATCTAGAAAATCTGCCCACTACTATGAAAGAGGGAAGACAGCTAAATTTTCTCTGGAGTCAAAAGTCAGCACAAAGTACATTTTTAGATGCAACACTTTTCTATCAGCTATGCTGATCTATGCAGGAAGAGTGGATGCATTCCTGAAGCTCAGTAACAAAAAAATTTTGGAATTAGCTATCTGCCTACTTGGAATTCAAACTGCCCCAGCAATTAAAGTTCAACTAATGATACAGACCAATAGTTAAACTGGTTTATTTTCAACCTGTCATGGAGCTTCAACAGTCATGTAATAATAATGAGGTACAAGTTAAGTCACCAATTGTTTAAGTTCTTATTTTGAAGATTTAAGCTTTAGCGGTAGCCCCACTGCCTTAGCTTATCCTTGGCTGCCCGGGGTACATTCTGGATGGGATGGCAGTCCCTTGTAGGGTGCATACACACAGCCAAGAACTAAACAATAAAACAAAAAATATTTTTTTGTTTGACTGCAGCTATTGCATAATTTGAAGTCTGAGGTCTTCAGCGCGGACTTAAATTCACTACACAACACACAAACATATGGTTTATTTAGAAGCTTCAATTAAGAC
Organism: Gymnarchus niloticus; assembly: GCA_009936485.2. Lineage (NCBI taxonomy): Eukaryota > Metazoa > Chordata > Actinopteri > Osteoglossiformes > Gymnarchidae > Gymnarchus > Gymnarchus niloticus. The sequence continues at coordinate 23,037,910 of JAACJT020000052.1, forward strand.
TTGTCCAAAATGTTTCTTCCTGTGAACACTCATCCGTCACACAGACCATGGGGAGATTTGTGGGGCTTGTTTGCTAAAATGAAACTCTGCCACTCACCATTGAGTCCAAGAGAGTTTGAAGGGCTGCTCAGTCAAGTTGACTGAGTGTTTCTGACCTAATTAATAATCCACTGTACCATTCTATTTTGGGGGGGGCTTACAATGAGACTTACAATGGGTCTGGGAACACACCAGACCCAGCTTGAACAGAAACGTCTTCTGGTCTGATGTCTAGAGGCAGCATCCTAATGTATGTCATGTGTTGTTTACACTGCATACTTTGATATAGCTTGTTGGATGGGATGTGGGTGTACCCCTATCATGGGAGAGGAGTAACACGTGTTCATGTATGTTTTTTTTTGGCGGTGAGTGGGTACTTTTCCTGCCACCGCTCACAGCAACTGCTGCTGCTCCGCTATTAGCCATATCCGCCATGTCCATATCTACCTCCTCTCACGCAAATCGGAGAGTAAACAGACAGCCTGTGTGCTGACAACGGCACTGTGAAAAAATGCTGTGCGCTCGTTTGACCTAAACAGTGCCTCGTCCTCTCCTCCTTGAGTCTGAACATTGTGGGCGGTGAGATTTGAGATGCTGAAAAACATATCCCAACAAAGTGATAATAAATGTGAGGTATGGTGTCAACAGCAGGCTAAGTGAAGAGTGGACAAGGCCCAGTCAGTGGACATCAGAAGACACTGCTTGCCTTCCTGTCCCAAGTATATTTTTAAACATGGAAATTCAGCTGTCTAAACAAGAAGTCACTAAAATTGTCATCTAACCCTCTGTAAAAATAAACTGAAAGGAGCAGAGGGCAGCGTAAACAGAACAACAGACAACCAGGGGCGGAAGCACAAACAAACAGGTTGGGAAGGAAGAGCGGAGTCTTCCGGAATGAAAGTATAATCAAAACACGAAAACAAGCAAGGGCTGTTTGGCCTTTTGACCTGTACTTTGTTTAACACATTGACAATCAAGTCGTCAAGCGTGACTCCAACAGGGTGGTGCCCTTATTTACAGTACACAGGAAGGGTGGGCAATATGACACAATGCCATGGGGTGCAGGTCTATGGTACAGCGGTGCAGCCCGACCACATTGCCATAGGGGTAAATTTCAACACGGGGAGGATCTATAGGTTAGCCAAAAAAGACAAACATTAATTAATAAATCATAGTGATAAACCTGCCATTATAAACACACTGGGTACAAATCCATTAAATGTTAAGGTACTCTGGAACAAGTCGTTAAGCCACAGTTTTATTTTTTATTACTGTATTCAAGATGATGCAGAGGAGACTGAAGCACATTTGCCTCCTCTGTCATCCTTAGATTTGATGGCATGGGCCAACTCATATAATATTCCATAGAAATGATGAACAAATCGCAATGCTTGTGGTTATTAACTTTTTTAGCATGACTTTACAGCCACGAATAATATAAGCTTTGATGGCTACCCAGAGCCCCAGGAAACGAAAGATTCATCTCAGCTACATGGGAACCTCTGCCTTCCACATTGTGCTCCTTTGGTCATGTTGACCAAAGCTGGACTGCCTCTAGCATTATACATTAATGTTAATCTACCTACTGCTACCTGTGTGAGGGGATTAGCTCTAAGCTAATTACTGCTTCAAAGACATTAATTTTGAGCTAGACACTACTTTTAACTTGTGTGCAATGGTGTTGGTCTAATCCTACATTTCATCCCATCCCAAGGTTCCTTGTACTTCCTGGAGACTGGAGACTGATTTAAAGCAAACACTTTTGGATCGCCACCTAAAAATAACACAAACATTTTATGGTTTCACACACTGAGAGGTCCTTCACTTTTATATTTCAACAGCTTAGCAGATGCTTTTATTGAAGCCTACTTAGGCAGCTTACAATTTTATCCATTATCTAGATATTTTTATGGAAGCAGACCTGAAGAATTACCATGAAAGGTAGCACAAAACAACCCCTTAACGGAGGTCCCTAAGCCTTATCTTACAAACTCATTTGCTGCAACAATAATCTGCTGGCACTGCTTGCTAGCCACTTCTAATCCACCTCTTTGGTTTTTTGGTATCCTTGGTAAACAGAGCTAACCTTGAGAAGGCTGTGTCAGCAGGAGATAGAATCACAGGTATAGTTCGGCTCAAATGTCAAACATTACTTTGTTTACAGGCAAGACAGATTCACAAAACCCACCCCATGTTAAAATAACACTAATTAGAAGATTCCAAGAATATTTTACCCTGATTGATGCTAAGTTGTCTGAGATCTAATTGCAGGTATGATTAACATGAATAAAACATAGCCCTTGCACAAACCCAAACCACACCAAAGGTTTCCTAAACCTTGTTAAAATTGCAGGCAAAGTCTGTGAAGTAATGGAGAGAAATGAATGTGCAAAATTGAAGAATCTCAGATTTCTCTTTCATGAATGTTCCGTGTGTGAGAGTCCAATTAAACAATGGGAAGCAGATATCCAGCCCTCCCTCGGCACAACCAACTTAAGGCTAACCCGAAATTTCATGCCTGACTGGACCAAGTGGAAGTCAAGTGATTTTGTGCATGAACCCCGCACAAGCAGACTGATTATACTAAGGAAAAAATAAAAATAGGTGGTTCATTGATTAAACGTTGTAGCCTCACATCTCCAAGATCTATCATTCATATGCCATCTCCTCTCTGTGTGCTTGCATGTTCTGTTTTACACAAGCGTCCTCTGGGTACTATACTTTCCTTTCATAGTTGAAAAAAATATGCAATTTCAAGCATCTCTATATTGCCCATTGTGGGTGTGTGTATGTATGCATCCATGTGCACAGGGCTTGCAATGGACTGGCATCCAAATCAAGGTGTCCTCTTTCAGTGGATAAAACATATATAACATGGATTGATGGATAAATAAATGCACTGCAATATAATATTTTATATTGTAGAATAAATCTTTCCACGAATGTAAACCTTTTGAGGCATGTTTCTCTTTTTCAGCATTATTGTGATTTTAAGTAAAAAACTGAAAATAAATGCATTTGCTATTGACAGAAGTCCAAGCAAAAGAAATTCCTTACTTTCCCTGTGTGTGTTGCATAAGTCTTGTGCTACCCTGGTACATTCTACACCTCATGATAATGAAGGAGGCAAAATCATGAGCAATGCTGCATGCCAGGCACTTCTGCAGGTTGACTGGTGGTGGTACATCAGTACAATTTTACTCATATCACTACCAATGACTCAGTTATACAGCTAAAACAGAACCCATAAAAATAAGTAAAAAGAAAATGTAAATTAAAAACTTCTTCAGCAATGCCTCAGCATGCAACATAAAATGTATGTTTTTGTTGAATAGTTTTTTTATGTCTCAGACCAAAGCCAACCGCAGAATCAGTTTAAGAGCTTCCCAGACACCCAGCTGCCTCTTCGTAAAAAACAGAGGAAGTGGCCTCTACTCCTTAATATGAGAACATAGGAAACATGTTCTTCTGCGGTTGCAAAAACAACAGATGAGGCAGGTTCTTCTGTTCTAATTCATAGGACAGATGAGGCAGATTCTCCTTTTTATACTCAGAGGACAGATGAGGCGGGATCTTCTGTTGTTACCCAGAGGACAGATGAGGCAGGTTCTGCTGTTGTTACCCAGAGGACAGATAAGGCAGGTTCCTCTATTCCAACAATTCATAGGACAAATGAGGCAGGTTCTTCTGTTTTTACCCAGAGGACACATGAGGCAGGTTCTTCTGTTGTTACCCGGAGGACAGATAAGGCAGTTTCTTCTGTTCCAATTCATAGGACAGATGAGGCAGGTTCTCCTTTTTGTATTCAGAGGACAGATGAGGCTTTATTTTAGAAAACAAATGAGGCAGGTTCTTCTGTACTTACTCAAAGCACAGATGAGACTGGTTCTTATGTTCTTATTACATGGACAGCAATACAGAGAGCATAAGGATATTTTTATTGCCTTGCAAAATTTAAAAGGCTTGCAAATATGCAAAAATGCCTTGTATTTTGTAAAAAAAATGCTTATATTTGTCATACCCTGCTTTCCTGCCCCTTCTGTCTTTCTCTAGTATGGCCTAAAGAGACATGCCTGTTAATTGTCTCCTCATTAGTCTTGTTTTAAAGCACTTCCCAGTCCTGTGGTCCCTAGTCCAGTCATTAATGTTGCTCCCATGTGTTGCCTGTGGCCCTGTTAACTCGGTCTTCCCAGTTTGATCCCCCGTGATCTTTTTGGTTTCCTAGTTCTCGTCTTGCTTTGTTTAGTAGTAATAAACCCATTTTGTTTACTCCGCGCCTGCCTCCAAGTCCTTCCACTCTCCCAACGGGACAATATTGTTTACAACGAAAGTGGAAATGACTCAGATTTGCATGCTTCCCCTTGATCGCGCGGGTCACGAGTCACTACTTGCACAATTCTTAATCCCATGCAAACATTAGGAAACCTTTATGGTGAGACAAAGCAGGTGACACACTCTGAAGTTCCTCGCATGAGAAGAGATTACATAATGACGTTACAATGTGCGGCTTCATTCTTCTGTCAGTTGTCAGAATCCTTCTCTGTTAAGTCTAGCCAAGGTCCACAGAAGCAAAACACTTATATCAGAAAAACTGAGAGGTAGCTCTTCACAAGACATCCACTCAGACATCCTGGGCTCGTGCTCCAAAACAGTTCACAGATCAGCGTAGATAATACAGTAAGTGTAAATAGTATCAAGTGAAGCACATAACCTTGACCGTAAGCCTCAGCTTATTCAAGTGTCTGTCTATTGCAGATGCTTTAGCCTCTTGGTGTCTCGTGGATTCTGCACTGCAGAATAAACTGGACCCCAAAGCTCAAAGCTTGGCCGATGGCAGCCAGCAGACAGGAGAAACGATTTGCCGTCAGGAACGGGTTTATATCTCAGCTGTGGGTGTCCCTGGCTACACCCATTTAGACCAACACACAGGGACTTTGACAAAAAAGTTAAGGGGCTTCTCAGGTAAAAAGCAGATGGCACTCGTACAGTCATTACCTGACTGCATGAACACGCAGATAGAGGAGTGCTCTGTGTGACCAGCCAGGAGTGGACGTGCTTGTATAAGCTGTGGTTGTGTGTCCAGTTATCTTTAGAACTAGCATATCTGGCTTATGTATGTCTATCAAAAACATTACCTTTTCAGACACTCCAAGTCTACTCCTCGCGACTTATTTATCTTAGTCACTATAGCCATCATTATTTTCATCTTTCACATTATCACCGTTGAGTTCCCGTGTTTCCCAATGTTACGCGCACAGTCCAACATTTCTTCATATGTTCAGCTGACTATTTTCCAAAAACGTTCAGCTTTGGGGTATAACAACAGAAGATCCTTTCCGGAACCAAACAGTCAGTATTCTGTTAGCCACCAGGCTTCCTGTGTTATTATCAGCCCTGAGCTGATGCCCCAAAATTATTTTTAAAACCTTACAGAGGATCCGTAGAGTTTCACACATTTTAGCTTTTTTTTTTGCCTGTAGTGATGTGGGCTTGCAGATCCACCCATTACTCACTGATGCTACTAACTGCTTCTTGGAGCCAATTCAAGTTATGCAACGTGGTGAACAATTCAAAAGCACTTCTCTATCTCTTGGTTTTCGTCTGCAACGTTCTGTCCGCAGAACCAGGACAATACCGAGCCAAGGCAATTTGCACATATGGAGGAGATAATGCACATCCAGCTCAGGCTGGCCCAGAGGAGCACTTTTATTGGATGATGGCCCAACTGGAGTTGATGCTTCTTTAAAGTAGTCAAGTCACCACAGGTCCAGGCCCTGTTTGAGGTCACAAGCCTATGCACATTCAAACTATTAATTTCAGAGTGCATGTCTCTATATGCCAATCTGACTCCCGCACATTCAGCAGGGTGGGAAAGTACTTCCCTCTGTAATTCCATGAGAGTCAACTTCACATCGTTACCTTCCTTTTCCTCCCAGACTTACAACCAACCTGTCGCAGCCTTTTGCTCCCAGTGTGTTGGTGGAAGAGGAAGAGCAGCTGGAAAAGGCAGTGTGGTTAGGAAACAAGGGGGGGGGCTAGAAAGGCTGTTTTAAGTCTTTCATTTCTTGTTAAGCCCACAAAGGCGCCTACTGAGCAACAGGAGACAAGGCTACACCATTTCCCAAGAACGGACAGCCATAATGACAGAAGGCCCTTGCTTGGCGTGTAATAAACCCCGGCATGCTGGGCTCCTAATTGGTTGTAATTAAAAGGATCTCAGGCGCCTCCTCCACTGGGGCAGTTCTGAGTGGCACAGGCCTGGCGACGCCTCTCCTGCGGTCTGTAATCGGACTACCGTCAGCCCGTTGTCTGACCACAGCCCGCAGGTTTGTTGTTGTGCTTTTCTCGCCGTTGGCCATGCTAACTGTGAACCTGAAGAACCTGCAACTTCACAGGTCTCCTTCATGGTCAAGGCAACATGAATACATGCACACATACACACCCACATACATGGAAACACACGCACGCATGCAAGTAACATACTCTTTACTACCATTTTCCAACCAACTTGAAGGCAGGCAGAAATTAATGACCAACAAAAAGTGAAAGGTTTAGTTTTTAAAAGTAAGTTTTAAAAAAAAGACATTCACCATGGAGAGGTCCGAACAAAACTAGCTTTTCAAGAATAGTTGTACGTACTGGGACTTTAAAAATAAAACAATGTTGGGTCAGAAGACAAAAAGCACAGACACAAAAAGAGGCACTGGACATGCACAGCAGCACTGGCTCCCTGTTTTTGCAGCATTTCGCTCTAACAGAGGACTCACACCTCTATCTCAGCATGCATCGGATGACAAAGGAAATCCCAGCCGTCTCTCTGTGGTGGAAAACGCCCACTCTGGTCCGGAGATTTAATGGAACATAAAGTGTTCGCTCCACTGCGCGTCCTCATCAACCCATTGTTCCATTCCCAGAATCCCTCAGCATCACCCAACCATTTCCCCACAGATACAAGGCCCATGATGTGCCTGCTTCTGCATGTGAGGTGATTTAATATTAATTTATGTAACTCTGAAGCAAAGGTTCCTTGGGATAGACGGAGGCTCAAATTGAAGTTCTGTCACGTCCTGAGTGTCTCTCTGCCAACACCGATTTGAATGACAACAAAATATTTCACAACGCTGTAACAGCCCAGGTTAAACGATTCTGGTTTAGAGGCTGAAATGACTCAATAAACAGCTTGTTTTAGTTCAGAAGACGAGAAAACTGACATTATTCAAGGTGTTGATTTGACAGAATTAATCCAACAAATAACCATGAGCTACTAGTTAAATATCTATTTAAAAAATTGTGCATTTTGCAAAAATTGTGCAATAAATACAAGGCAAAGCAAGAAATAAATATTAAATCATTCCATGGTGATTCATAACCCAGGCGAATAATTATATAAATAAAAAAAATTACCAGCTTAAATCTGATTTTAATAGCAAATCTGCCTACAATCAAGTAAGCATTTGAATGGGCCATAATTGCTATGAAAGACTGTTAGAAGCTGGGTCAGATTTCATACCTTTTTTAAGTTTGCAAGACGAGCAAAATAAAACTCTGACTCATGTATAATAATTAAGCCAGGACAAACTGATAAGGGACAACAAAGTTCAGCTCAGGACAAGTATGGAGTAATGGGTCACACTTCCTCACCAATGTGTGTGTGTGGGCCTGCGTGTATGTACGTGTGCTTGGGAGAAATTTTGAGACACTACCCCCCACAAGGATAACTCCAGGAAAACTGGAGTGGAAGAGTTAGGAATGATTAACTGCATTTAAAATGAGAGTGAATATTCCAGCACTCGTGCGTACATTGTCATTGGGGGACGGGTGATTTTCATCCTAAACTGTCTGTTTCTGCCTACAGTATCAGGTTTTTTAGTAAGATTTTTCGGCAATCTAAGCCTTTTGTTATCCCTGTGAAATTCCTTTGAATTACAAACTGAGAGAGACCAAGAGGAAAGCAGCAAAAGAGACAGCAAGAGGGATGAGAAGAGACCCCCTGCCCCCCCTACTGGAAAAGCAGCAGCAGAAGACAGGATGAGGAATATTTGGTGCTATCTCAATTTTGCTTAAATACTGATTTTGCAGTTTAATTTAATGCTAAGTACTCATTATAATAACAGAATTGCTTATGGAGTAAACCTCTTAGGTGTGATGATAATAAAGATGTTTTTAAGTTGGAGACAGATGGAGAAAGAGGCTGAGTATGACACGGGAAAACTGCAAGCAGCACTCCCCACTGTATACACTCCCACCCCTGGGGTTTCCAAAAACCCACCACAATAAAAACAGCAAAAAAAACAAAACAACAAGTGACAACAAGAACACATGTTAAAAGGAAACAATAAGAAATACTGAGTCATCTCACTGACTGGACACTAATGTTTTTATCAAGTTTCTCATTTTTGACTTTTGTGGGGGGAGTCAGAACTTTGTCTTTATTTTAGAGGACACAAGATGATTCATTTAGCAAACAAGCTGTGTAGCATTCACTGTCCGGCCAAAAAAAAAAGGCACACACTTCAGCCTTTCATTAGACCATCTTTAGCTTTGAGGAGCATTCGTCATGCCATTTTGTGGACAAGCTTATGCAATGTCTCAACATTTTTATCATAGATTTGCATTCATTTTTCATCGAATCTTGTATTAACAACAGGAGAGTTGAATCACTCTATAAAGTCTTCTCTACCACATCCCAAGGACATTCAATGGGGTTAAAGCCAGGACTCTGTGGTGGCCAGTTCATGTGTGAAAATGATTCTTTATGCTCTCTGAACCACTCGTTCGCAATTTGAGCCCAAAGAATCTTGACATTTTTGTCCTGGAATACGCCCATGCTGTCAGGGAAGAAAAAATCCATTGATGGGATAACTTGGTCATTCAGTACAGTAGATTCAGGTACTCAACTGATTTCATTTTATTGCTGCATAACTTTGCTGAGCCTAGATCAGACTGTTGGCTCTTAAGTACTGTATTTGCTTATTTAAATTGAAACAGTGAGTTTTCAATTCAATTCAAACAGGGTTACAATCAAATTAGAAAAAATAGTGTATTTCTGACTTCCCACATGAAGCTATAATGATGATGGATTTCATTAGGCTCAAAGCAAAAATTGAAGGAGCGATTGGCTTAAGGAGACCCCCCCTTCCAAGTACTGAAGACCCCCCAGCCAAGAAAAAGAAAACAAACACAGCAGTCATGCATGGCGATCATGAGGTTAATCCAGGATGGGTCTATCACTGAATTCTCGACAAGCTATCCCTGCTGTGATCCTCTCAGTCTAACCTTAGAAAATGTAGTCTCTGATTTGACTTTATCATAATTCATAATTCAAGGCACCACGTCATTCCTTGGGCTCAGTCCCACAACACCTGCATTACTACCCCCATAGGTCGATAATGTCAGGCACCCAACACATGCTTTCACCAAAGTGAAGGGCTTGCATCCTACATGCTGGCCCCAAAGTGGTGCTTCATGAGCTTATAAAAGGCTGTAAATACAAGGAGATTATAGTTAGACCCACTAGAACTGGGGATAAAGCCAGGAATTCAAGTAATTTTCATACAGCCAAAATTAGCCTGAAGTGTTGCATAAAGGCAGACATTTAAATTTAAACATAAAAATGTTGTTACAAATAAAAACGATGTACAAAATCCATGGTTTCACCAATAGCCTAAATAAACCTTTAACAGTTGTAGTCTCTTGCTGAGAAAACCCACTAGTCACAGCTCAGATATGAATTAATGAAAATAATCTGTAGATAGAATTGTATATTTTTCACTGACTGAGGCTTTGATAAAGATCATGATATACAATATATGATGACCAGTGAAACTGAAGAATAAAAAGAATTCCAGAAAACTGAACATAAAAGTGCTGTCTATATGATCAGATTATAGAGATATTTGTGTTTTGTCATTTTGGTTGTATTTTTATATGTTAAATATTCAGTTACCTCAATACCTCAGTGTGCACAGAAAAAGACACAAAACACAGAGCTACAATAAATAAATAAGCATGCACTTTTCTGCCATAATCAGCACAGACATAGTTAATGCCTGACTAGATAAGGACAGCTGAGAGATAACCTGTTTCCTCACTGTAAATGGTGAACTCAGAGATGCTGGCTTGCTACCCACATGCCTTGATAAGCTGGCTTTTCCTGTCACGGTACATACTGGAACGTTCGCGGCAGTCTGTTCCAAGACAAGACGTGGGAGAGTCTATGATGATCTAAAGCAGCCTGTCTTCCTCATTCAGACCCTGAGTGTCTATGCGAGGACCATGGCTTGTTTAAGCAGTGTCACCTGGATATCAGATCAAAGTGATGACCATTTCCTCTCCCAGCTCTCCTATTGATCACGAAGGGTGAAAAAGTTTCATCTCCCCTCACACTTTGCCAGTATGAAAAATAACAAACTTTCAAGAAAGCTTGCAATATCCCTACCAACTTTAAAACATGCATAATTAAAGCAAGTGCTTGCAGTTGTTTTGGTTTTTTAGAAACTCTCAAGCCAAATTTATGCCTGAGTATTGAAAAACCTAGAAATGAAACTGAAAGTACCACGAATGGCAGATTTATAATGACGAACCGTCTGCACCAAGCCGTACGAGCAACTACCATAAAACCTCTGATTTATGCACCTGCTTTTTACTAATTTAATTTCATTGATTGGCAATGTAAGTAGTACTGCATACATGTGATCTAGTTACCTGAACGAAGAAGAATGAAGGAGCTGGACTGTATGTAATTAGTTACATTGGTAAACTGCTTATACTACTGAGCTACCATGGAGTGACCAAAGTTGGACAGCCTCACAGCAATAAATGAAAGAATGAAAGTATGTACATGCAATGTTAAAATGTCCGGTTCTAGAAGGGAAGGCTGATTCTTCACAGTCTGCCTCCTTTTCCTGCACATCTGGCCTGTCAATCTGAAGACCATGGCTAAAACACAGCAGGGAAAAAAATGAATTAAAAAAAGACAAGAGTTCAATCTATATTCAATCTAAACTATACTGGCTCAGCAGAGTAAATGATCACTTTAACTCCTTACATTGCACACATTGCATTTCCATAAACCTTTTCTGCAAATTAGAACAAAGATGCAGAAAGTGAGTGTTATCTCTAGTGATGCAGCAATAGATGAGGACTGGAGGAGATCCGGGGTGAAACTTGGCTGGAGGTACTCTCTTTATCTGAAACCACACCTGATAGAAACTCCCGTCGTGGAAATGTGGACCTTCACACGGCACTTCTCACAACCAATCAGAAGGAAAACCTTATCATCTACCCACATTTGGTGAAAAGCCGCCTTCCTGTTAATTATTCACCACTTTTGCCTTTCCAAGGAGAAAAAAATCTTTCTCTTATTTCCTCGTTCAGCACAATTTGTTGCCTCCTTCTGTAGCTGGTTGCCTGCGGCAAAGGTAAAACACAATGAATTTCCACTGTTTATGGAGCTTTTCTCCCTGAAGCATTGACTCTGGATTGTGTCCCAACCTGTGAGATGAAAACTTGCCATATCTTACCAGCATGATACTTCTCCTTAAAGTATTTATTACCATTGGAAAGATGGGCATGAAAGCAGGACTTAAATAAGTAGTATTTTTTTCTCCTGCAGCTCATATTTATTGCAATATCAGCACTATTTAATTTGTTTTTTAGGGATTCAAATGTTTATATTTTCCAAACCGCTTATTTGCAGGGTCATGGGGTGGGGGGGGGGGGGGGGGGCTTACCCTTTGTACGGCCCAGTCATGCCCGCACTAGGGACAATTTAAACACGTAAGTTAAGCTACATCACATGTCTTTGAACTGCAAAAAGAAACCTGCTAAAGCATGGGAAAAACATGCAAACACTGTGCACACAGAACAGAGGTGGGATCTGAAGCCTCAACCCTGAAGATGTGAGGCAACACTACTAAATCCTGAGGCACAATGGCTCGTTGGAAGCAAGCCACTCCTAATTATTAGTATCATGATGAACTATAATCATTAACTGACTGCCAATGGAAACAGTAAAGCGACTAGCAGCTGTACTGGTCACAGGCTACAAAACAAGAGAAATATTGCAAATCTCATTGTCAGTCATGTTCATAAGCTGCCATGTGAGAGAAGATCTGCCCAGACACAGATTTACAGAAAAGCCGCCAGCATCTGGATGATCATCTTCTGTTACTCAAACCCAGACTCAGCTCCTGGCCTCTGAAACATCAACATGTTTCCTACATGAATCACCATTTTTTTTTGCATCACGCAATTGGCAGATGCTCAGCCGAAAATAAAGAAAGTGTCCACTGGGTGAGCCATACGCGATGCGGGTGGTATGTCAGAGGGTGGTATTCTCACGCAGAGGCAATTTAGAGGCAGCAGGTCAAAGAGTGCCACCATGGCACCTTGGAATGTGCCTGGAAAAAGAAGACAGAACCGAGACCAAGAATGGCATCGTCAGCGTATCTGGTTGCTTCTTTTATTTATTTAATCTCAAAAGAATCACCCAGAATGAACAACAATATCACGTGGTTGGTGGTAGAAATGAGCAGGCAGACAGGTGGAGACAGGCAGACGGGCCGGTGTCACCACTCCACATGCACTGCAGACCTGTGATGTGGACCACATAATCTCAGGGGGTGGAGTGTGTTGTGTCTCCAGGCAACTCATTGTTTACTGATTAATTCTATGAAAAATACCCCCTGGTCTGTTCTTCGACACTGAGGACACTGTCGCCAAGCCGTGCTACAGTGTAATGCATGAGGTGATCAGTCACTGTGGACCAGGCCAGTCACACAAGGAACCAGCAGAATAGCTGCCGGCTTGGTTCTACCTGCACCGCTTTAGAAAGCTTGGGTGTTTTATTTCATCATCGAGTCACAAACTGTTTGAGCAGAAAAATCCCTCTAGATTTTTCTTTTCAAAAACATACTGTACATTTGTGTTTTTCTATGAGAAGAAGGACTTCGATGGACTCAGCATCAAAGTTCTCTGTTTTGCACATAGATTTTAAGAAAACATATTTTGGATTGATTGCATTTTATGCTCTCAGTATTTATTGACCATTTCTGATGTTTTCCGGCTTCTCTGGCATCAACAGTGGCCATTTTATTAGCCAGTGACATCCACTGAATAAAAACATGTGACAATTAATGCCAATTACCCTTCCCATCAGGGAAAACCTTGAGTTTCATGTGCTTTTCGAGTCTGTCCATCCCATCCCACATCTGCAGCCTGCCTGGAAGGAGGAGAACCAATGTACCAACTGCACCTATGGCCAGGTGAAGGTGACTTTGAGGTCAACACGCATTCAGAGGGAGAGTTATATGAAAAGGAAAATTATAACTGACTGTGGTGACAATACCAACACTGTTAGCAATGAGCGGCCCACATCATTTGAGAGCAAGCATGAGTATAAAAACGTCCTGCATAGTCACCAATTTAAACATGGCTTTCTGCTATGTTTCTGTTTGTTCCCACACTACTCCCTTGGGCAAACATCAGTGTAAAGCTTCGAGATTTTTATGAAATGAAGTGTATAGGGATTGCTTCAGCTGGATCCTGACTCCACTGACCAATGAGATGAATGCTAGTCTGAACATGTAACATTAAAGGTGCTCCATGAATCAAAGCTGACGATTGTGTGTCAGTTTTCATTCAAGCCAAAGGACTCATAAATGATGTAAAGTATATTAGGGATTAAGATTATTGGCTGGTATCTGCTTTCCCACCACACAGAGCTTCAGCGTGGCCAACTTTCTCATCATGTTCCCACCGAGGAGACTGTAATCTTACAGAACCACAAAGTGCCTTAATTAAAGGAGCCTGGTCCCCTCTCTGAGCAGATATCCCTTTAACATGCAAAACATTCTGAGTTAACTCTGCTGCAGTAGGTCTGAGTGGGATCAGGGACATTCTAATGGGGTCACACTAACATCATCCTGTACCATAGTGCTAACAGAAAGCTTCCTAGGGAGAAGACTCCTCCTGTTGCTGAAAGGGGTTCTGCCCACAATCTGCTCTTTGGTCCTGAGATAATCAACATGTTCCTGTTTGATATAATTCATGTTCTTCCAATTACTAATTTGGTAACAAGGAACAGTCCCTTTTTTCAGTTAACTCAGTCCAGGCCTAAGTGTGTAGCTTAACGTATTTTTACATAAAAACATGACATCAAGGAAAATGTCCCATTAAATAGCAAACTTAAAATATGTCTCATCATGACTTTCTTTCGGCCTCTCCCGTCGGGGGTCGCCACAGCGGATCGACTGTGTCCATCTCCTCCTGTCCTCCGCATCCTGCTCTGTTACACAAACTTAAAATATGTCTCACACATTCAAAAACTTTGTTAGCATTTGATAATTTATTTCTTTGTACTGAATAACTAAAAAACAGTCTGCAAGACTGACAAAGTGCCTGTCTGTATGAATATGAGAAAAGAATAAGGGCTGGATGTTCTGTTGCATCTACACATTCCCCAGCAGCTTCCATTTCATTAAGAAAATCCATTGAAATTTGATATTTATGCTGCTCATTTCTGGTGTATACTTTTATCCAGGGATGCTACACTGAACAATGGCGGGTCATACAGATGTGATTTAAAAACGCCTCGTTTAGACATCATCAGTTAGCCGATCACTGACTTCTCCGGGTATTTCTTTTGTTTTTTCACACAACATGCCTGGAGGATAACGACTGACTCTAATCTATCTGAATGAAGCTCCCACGCTGTGTATTTAATTCAGACCCCATTGTTAGGCTGTAAAATAGAAGAAAGGCCAGCAATTCGTGTACATGTGAATGTTTGTATCACTTGCTGTCCCATGGTGTACTAGTAGGAGACATTAAGGAAGTCTTATTCATGACATCACATAGAAACTCAAGATTAATGTGTCTCGGGGAAAGAATGGGACAGACAATAATCAGAAGTAAGAATAACAACCATCGTGCGGCACTTGTAGTGAATGGTGTTCTCACAATTGAAGCCAAAATGCTTTGGCAAGACTTGATGGAAAGGAAACATGCAGGTTTAGGAGATGCATGGTGTGGTGAAATGTTCATTCCTGGCCTATATAAGCAAAGTCTTTTTATTTCCATCTGACATCTGACAGGTTCTTCTTTAGAGCTCTGATTTTGACAGTAACACCTTGATTAATGTAATATGTCTTTTCTGAGGGCTACCTGTCAAATCCTGCTGATGGAAAGAATCTTTGTATTCGTTTCTGCCAGGAGTATCTGTAAGAAAATATTTCACTGGAGACTGCCAACAGGATGGACTCCCCTGTTATTTGTTTTAATTTTGCAAAGCAGACACTCTTTTCCAAAGGGAATCGGAATCACAACACGGCAGCTTACAGATTTATAATTGTCCATTTGCCCTGCTGCTTTAGGGTTTTTCATTCTCTTTATGATTTTTTGTGGGACATTTTTTGGTTATTCATAGATTCTTAATTAAATACCCCTCAGGAATTTCAATGACATTGCATTCTTAAGCCAAGAAATCTTGCTGATATCTTGCAATACCCATGTTCTTATTTTATTCTCTTGCAGATAGGGATTTTATGGGCATCCCCTGGTCAGTGAATGTGGGCTGGCAAACAGGCTCTTTCAGCTTCAGGCTGAAGAGAGGTCTGTAGCTGTCAGTTCTGGGCAGGCTGGTAGGAATCGGGAAAGCTTTCATAGGAGTGATGAAGTGATGAACAAGAGCCAGCAACACCCAGGATGCCAAACAACAGTGGAAGTGGGGTTTGCACATCTGTTGCCTGCAGGGTGCTGGAAGCAATAGAACTTCAAGCTGCATGAAACTGGCAGGTGCCCAACTGCTAAATTGTGCTAACAGGCCTCTCACAGTTGCCAGCACAAGGACTCAGGAAGGGATATGGGACAACAGTTATCCAAATGTTTGCTGCTTTTTTGGTTCTTCATCAGTGGACAAGAGAGAAATGAGGTTACTAACTATTCTATAACTTTTCTGTGTAAGCATAATGCATCATGAATCATCCCTTTCCTTTGGACCTTTCCAACATGCTTTCGTGCATGGGTGGCTGAAAGATCTGGAGACAGTGATCTGATGGTTTTGAGCAGACAGCTACTGCATAGCCTCAGGTCAATGGCAGGTGCTTTTTTTTTTTTACAATAAAGTACTTTGCGGGATTCAACAGTTGCAGAAACAGAAGACACAACTAACAGACCATTCCCCGGAGATGTAGGTGAAGTCATCATTTAACCATAGGAAAAATGTGTCACTGCATTACACTGACATCATTAAGACAAGTGTACTGTATTTTCTTACATTGAACCCGGGAAGAGACAGGGCAGAGTTAAGGCCAGAGGCAGGAGGAGAGTGATGAGCACATCTTTCTAGGTGGGTATTGATCCAGGTGCAGAGTCAGGAGAGAGAGATGAGCACCATTCGGTAGATGGGGATGGATCAATATACAATCAGGTACAGAGTCAGGGGCAGAGCGATGATCACCACTCCGTAGATGAGGATGGATCAGTATACAGAGTCAGGTACAGAGTCAGGGGGAGAGTGATGATTACCACTCTGTACATGGTGATGTATCCATGTACAATGTCTGGCACAGAGTCAGGGGGAGAGTGATGAACGCCACTCTGTTGATGGGGATGAATCCAGAGGAAGTAGTTTCATTTAATTGAACAGCCCACTACGTTTAGTAGAACAGCCTATTACATTTATTTTCACCCTATTGGCTTTTTTCAGCTGCTGGCTTTCAGGCTGACTTGAATATGACATGATACTAAATAATTTAATTTTTGTTTTTTTTTACAAAGGATGTTGTCTATCCAGGTTTAGGGTCTATAGAGCCTGAGTCATTGGAGTCAGAAAGACCACAATACTCTGACCCATAAAGGAACTGTGTCAATATCTTTCATTCATTTCCCTCCTGTATTTCCTCTTTTCTGGCTTGAAAGCCTGTTTTTACTGTCTTTCACAGAACAATGCAAAACAAATATCCACAGACAAAATAATAGAACAGCTAAGCAAATCCAGGAAAGGCTGAAACACCTTTCCCGTCAAGTAAAAGGCAGAGACTAGAGAGATTGCAGCTAAAAGATAATGTTATTATGCAGGGAGGGAATTTTTTTGTTTGATAGACAGATGAGCTTCATGGAACCGCAACATGTACTGCAAGAAAGATAAAATGATAGCCTATGCACCTCATTAGATTAGTAAAAAAGCCAAGAGAAGCACTTTGCACTTACCTTATCCTCCAGTCTGATCAGTCTGGCTCCAACAGTGCAGTACTCTTTGTCTACACCTTTTTCTGCAGAATGGAAAATACAAGAAGGTCATGGAATATGTTTTCTAAAAACACGCATGATGTATTACCAGATTACTTGGAGTTAGCTGATTCACATACAGCCATTCATTTACCTGGTAGAAACATCCCTGGTTTTCCGATGGTATGATCCAGTCTGCAAAAAAATGGAAAAACTGAGGTTATCAGCTAAGCACATCCCTGGAAGTCCATGACTGCTGATTGTGAACAGATCTTATCATGGTGTGTGCCAGTGAAATAGAAAACACTGAGATACACAACAAGCCTGGCATATGTGGATGAGTAGAGGACATGGAGATTTGTTATATGAGCAGACTGTGAAATACTATACCTATGACTACCAGACTGCAAAATGCCCTTTTTACCAATTTTTTCTTCATGTTCTCCCAAAGTTGGTGCTTTGCTATTCTTCTCCCCTCAATTTTATTATATTTATGCGAGCTCTCATACTCAGAATCAAGTATGTATTCTTTTCTTATATCTAAAACCTTACAATTCCGTATTGAACACATCTGTTTTATTTACTTATAGCTAAACACTTGTCATGTTGTGTATGCTGTAACACTTGAGGAAGCTCTCCATGGTCAATAGGTTTGTTTTCTTTCCTGCCTGGTGTAACTTCTCCATTGTCTGTACTGGTATTCTGTAGAAAGCTACACAATTTTCCCATTTAAACTGCAAAAATATTAATCCCATCACTATAAAGTGCAAATTGTCCACAAGATTTAGAAGTATTGCTTAAATTTAAAGATTATCGAATCATCTGCAAAGTTCTGCTGTTTTAATGATCAAATTATGCAGCTGATGGCAGTTAACTACAAACATGAATCAGTTTAGAAACATCAGTTTTGAATGGATGAATTGACACTGCGCATATCAAAACAGAGATGAATGTCCCTTCTTCTAGTAATTGAGATATTTTTTGTCTTTTAAAGTTTTTAATGAAAATCTTCCTAAGAGTAAATACTATGGAGCCTACCATTAATCAGGGAATGCAGTGTAAAAACAGTTTTTCTGAAGCTAGTCTATG
The DNA here is from genome assembly GCA_009936485.2 of Gymnarchus niloticus. Taxonomy (NCBI): domain Eukaryota; kingdom Metazoa; phylum Chordata; class Actinopteri; order Osteoglossiformes; family Gymnarchidae; genus Gymnarchus; species Gymnarchus niloticus. Next base: position 23,056,267 of record JAACJT020000052.1, read on the forward strand.
ATGCTGTTGATTCTTCATAAAACATAGCCAAAACACTCTCAGATCGTCATGGTTTGATACTCAAGAGATGGCAATAAAAAACAAACCACTGAGGTACATTCAGGCATGGCTCGACAAAAGATGGAAGCAAGAGATGACTTTCGAATAGAAATTAGCTTTCTGGGATACATAAAAATGTAATATACACCAGATCAACATAAACATGGCTGAAAGACATGGTTAATCTGCTGTTGATATTCATCAGTCATTTAATCCAGGAAAAGGCACTAATGTGGACACCTCAGTAGGAGCAGTAATAAACAGAGGAGACACTTTGAACAGTGAGTCACTTCCTTAGCTAATATTGCTGGATCCAGCCAGCTGCGCACAGGCATAACCAAATGAGCTCCACACTTGAATCTCCGGTTCTCTGAAAGTTATCAAACTTTCCATTCCTCTTCTGCCTGGCAGATCTGAGCAGTAGCAGTAAAATATAAGTTCAAAAGGAGTCGTTGAGAGACCCCAGGCTGGTTTCCTTCAGAGAAGATGAAATGAAGGCCTGCTCAGTTTATTCCAGCTGAGTTCAGCTCTGAAAATGATAGTATAGGTGAACTGTACCTCCTCTGTAGCTCCTTGATCCGCACCATCATGTTGAGGTGGCCCTGGGAGTACTGCTCGATGACATCCCGCACGTCGTACGGCTTCCGTGCTTGCTGTGCAGACAGATTAATAGCCTGTCAAGTGGGTGCCTCCCCCCATCGCCATCTTGTCTTCTGATAATAACCATGTTCAAGGCCATCAGCACACCTAATCCGATTCATCTTTACAGATTCAGATTTAGGCTTTTAGATCCTGGAAAGTTCTGCTTTAAAACAGTAGACACTTAAAGTGCTCAGAGTTCGAATGATTTTATTTATTATCAAGTGCCCTCTTTCAGACTATTTTAAGGCTTATATTGTTTATTAACGATGCCTTATTTAAATCACAATCTCCATAAATATACTGTCACATTTGGGATGTATTTATGTCTCTTCTGTGGCCAGAAAAATTAAAACAAAATAGTTAAAAGATCTCATTTAAAAAAGTGGTCTAATGTAACTCCCTTCTTATTAGTGTACGCACTCTTTAAATGGCTCGTCAGTGACTTTATCCGGATGGATCAGGCAGTATTACCAACACAGAGTAACGTGGAGATGTTGATTACAGTGTGTTTTGCTCTCTTGAGCTAAACCCTAACTGCACATTCTGCAGTATGTGCCTGTTTCCTGTTATACCTGAAATTTTCTCCTAGCCACAAAGTATTGCATCCTCCGCATGACTTTGACAGCAGACCTGTGGGCAGTAGACAACCTGGAATAGGCGAGATGAGACAGAAGGTGGAGACAAGTTTTACTGAACCAGCAGAACATTTGTAAAGCTAGCTTCGCTAAAAATTGAGTTTGAGACTTTTAGGTAATGTTGTCTTCTTCCCTGACCAGTATGACCAATTAGATGGTGGATGGATGGATGGATGGATGGATGGATGGATGGATGGATGGATGGATGATGGATGGATGGATGGATGGATGGATGGATGGATGATGGATGGAAGTCTTCTTCCTTGTCATTAATGAGATCCTCACTATCTATCATTTCCTTTCATCTGCTGTTCTTGCAAGCACTAATGGCCCTCAATGCAAAATACCAAATGAACACTCTTTTAAAAAGTGCATTGCACTGCTCAGCAAGACCATTTCTCAAAAACAATATTTTCTCCTATTTTATTATTTAGTACTGTGTCCCATAAAACATCACGTGACATGTTACCCACTCCACTAACACCTCAACACCAACAAACTGCAAACCACCAACAGAACAGAACCATATGCACAAAAAAATACTACAAGAAAGACAGTTTATGCTTTCTCTTAACTAATGGTGCACCGTGTATGACCTCATACGTATGAGTCAGACCGGCTCTTGCTGTTCTGAGAGTCAGGCCGGCTGTTATTTGTTTCAGAGCTGCAAGAGCTATTTCTGTTTTCCATGTATGAATGACTATGACTGTCTCAGAGACAGAATAACTACCCATTTTTTAGGGGCTTGTACTATTTATTGAAAAAGTCCTTATAAAATCTTATCTCTATAAATGCTCATTTGAAATTCATTATTGTTCTTTATTTGGCCAGACAAATGGAGGTTTTTCTCTTCTAGATAACTGAAAGAATATGGCCTTATTGAACTTTTACTCTATTTATCTTTCTACTAACGTAGACACACATTAACTTAACTACAGTCAGATGATACAGACACTATATATAAAACAACAGAGGGAAGCTCTAATCCGGAGCTTACATCTCAAGTCTGGCCTGGTGTGTGAGTAATGGGGAGTGCTGTGTGAGGAGTAGGATTCATGTGCCACTCATCCTCAGTGCAGTTACTGAATGCTCATGGCCACTCTCTTCTCAAATTAACAGGCACACTTAAGTTTTGCTCAGTTTAAAACCCTTCAGTAGTGGACCTGCGACACTGAAGACTCTATACACCAAATGTAATGTCAGACCTAAGAAAATGTAAGAACGTTCTAGAATTATCAAATGGATTAGGTCGAGGGGTATGAATCTAATTTACCAGCTCAAGGCCACATATGATGTAAGAAGGAGTCATGGGTGGATGGCAGTCAGGGGATGAAGCTGGTGGGGCAAGCCGGTGTCACGAGATGAGGTCACTGCTGCCAAACTACACCTCACACACCATTAATTGCCCCGCCTCCACGTTCCACATCAGGAGACAGACTTGTTTTGACTACAGCACTCTTACCAGGTTCTTCCCATTGTGGACCGAACAAGCGAGCCTAGGCCTCAATTAGAGGGCGGATAAGAAAAGGGTTTAGCTGACAATAACAGAGCCAGGAAACACGAATCATGGATCAAAGCAAGCTTTAATAAACACGCCTTTCCTGTCTCATGACGTACACAGATGGCATGCCTTGGACGTCAGGACAGCGTTTCGCAGGGCTTAAGTGACATATCACTGATGACAGAGGAACAAGAAAAGAAATGCCACACATTGGAAATGAGTGAGCATGGGGTCACCATTTCCTCTGTACTCTGATGTGATCGCCCTTGCGCTTCCACCAGATACTCACACGATGTCTGAGACTGGTGAGAGCTAAAACTGCCCTCCAAAAGTTATGTCTCATTCATTTCATACCTCTGGCAAGCAGAAGTCTATGGTTTATTAACTTTGTCCAAACTGGCTACTGATAAACGATAACAGTGGCTCCTGCAGGCTCACTCCTCAAACTCCCTTTTTGTCTAGAAGGTCTCCAAGCACCACCAATCAACCTGCAGGACCCACAGAATGCAAATGCCTTCTATAAAGATAATCCTTATCTTGCAGAACTTCCTTAGAGTTCTCTCCTTCTTCCAGTTCTTCTGATCGCCAACTTTCTTTGAGGGGCTTTGGGGCTTCATCAGAAACACGTAGTCTTCACAGAACAGCAGCCCCAGTAGCATGGAGTAAATCTTGTGTCAGGATTATGAAAGAAATGTGCCAGCCAACATGAGCCTGAAGAATATAGATGGGGTACCTTGTGCAAGATGCAGGTGGAATTAAAAAGAATTCAATGAACACCACAAACAGTTGCATAGATGGATGTAACATGTAAAGCAGGTCAGCATAGTCATTCTATTTTAGCAAGTGAGAGAAAAACACCCAAAGATGACAGGGAGGAGAAAAGGATGGGCACCTGTAGAGTGACTCTGTTACGCTTCATTTTGGTAGGACTATTGGAGCACAGACTACATAAATGCTGTGTGCCTACAAGCTATCATTTGCCGAATTATTTAAATCATCAAACTTAGTAAAAGACCTAAAAAATTTACAAAAGCAGGAGATTGCTGGAGAAAATTGCATGTTTGGGCAGCTGTCCAGCAATCGACTTCTATGAATTATCTCCAGTCTTATTTGGAAACAAATAGCAATTTGATTAGCATGCCCAAAGAAAGTAGGCATGAATGACACGATTGACTCTAACAATGCTGATGCGACTTCAAACTTCATTCACACTGATGCATTCATTTTCATGTTAAGGGCGAAAGTAGTCAAATCCAAGAAGTGTTGACAAAGCTCCACCACCAAATGATTTAAACAGTAGTTCACTCATTTCAGGCAGATGAACAAGCACTTTAAAGCGAGCCCTTAATTTTATAACAACAAAGAGAAATGTGTTGAACAACCCCCCCCCCACACACACACACACCACCACCACCAATGCAATAACTTCTGACATTAAAACAAACATAGGAAAAAGTGAGTGAGCGTGAAAGACAGAAACACGAGCACCTACTTTCCACAGTTCAAAGGATGTGTGGTGTCTTAGCAGATCATGCTGGTGGAATCGCTCGCAATGATAATACGTCTACACCGAATGGCTTGACTTTTTTGTGGGACCAGCCCACATAAGAGCATACTGAAAATACTTATGTTAAACGTGAGTAACAATGGTTTCTTATTTGTTTTCTCAACAATTTAAAAAAATATATCAGCTAAAAGACTTATTATACGTAACTGGGGAATGTTCATTATAGTCACAGACACACTGCACACGATTATGCAAAAAAGCATCAAACATCGCATTGCTCTGTTACGTACGGCACTGGCTGAGTGACTTTACCAGTCAGTGTATTCAAAGAAGTCCTGAAATATCGTTAATGCTTAGAGTGCGAATGTTTCTCTGGACTCAGCTCTCAAACTCACACACAGACACCCAAGTTAACAAGCACAAACACGGAGGTGGAAATGAACACTCTCACTTATCACACACATACACAAGCAGACTGACAGATATACAAAACATGCTGACGCTCACACATACGCAAACACACACACACACACACACACACACGCACACACACACACACACGTTTGTATTTCTAACCTTGTGGGGACTTTCCGCTCATTTCTTTGGGTGTAACCCTGATTCGAACTACAACAACCCTAACTCAGCATTGATCTTAACCATAAGTAAGCCAACAAAATACAAGAGAATTGAATTTTCCCTTGTGGGGACACAACAAAGCTTTTATTATCTCCTTGGGACATTTTGTCCCCAGAAAGTAATATAAACATGGTATACACACACACACACACACACACACACACACACACACACACACACACACACATATATGTTGTGCTGCCAGGTGTCAAGGTCCAGACTGCTTCACAGTCGAAAAGCAGGTCACAGCCCCAGGCCCAGAGCTGCCTGGTACTGATCTCAGCAAGCTGAATACTGAAGTGGAAAGACAGGCATGACACTGTGGCAGGACGTATAACTCACAGACTAATAGGATTGCGTGCTGTTTAGCGGGATTAGGCATGTTACAGAAAGACGCTATTTACTGCTGCCAGTCGGGGGTTTGTGGGGAAAACTACACAGGAGCATTGTTTTTCCAAGCAATTTATGGGATTACTCCTCGGCTGAGGCCCCCTTCTTGGGAGCGTTTCCTTTATCCAGTAATTCTGGGGAGAAAGCAGGCTTGCTTTCACCACTGCATGATAATCCCGGCTCTGTGAGGGGGGTCTGTGAGGACAATTAAAAACACCTCCCAGAGAGCGAATGAAGCTGAGGTAGGCTGCAGAAAGGTGTTGACCCCCCCACTCTCGGGGTTTTTTCTCAGGCACTGGGATTTATAGCGTCACTCTCCTTAAAGTAAATTGTCCGTTCATTGGTCTCTTTAAATGACCTATGAATAAAAACCCTTGGCTTCAATTGCTCTTCTGATGAAATTTCTCATTCCCAGCCCTAGTTAAAACTTCTCTGACTCAAGCTTCCCAGGTGCACCTCCCCTCATATAACAGGGGAGGCTGGTAAAGTGACAGGATTTACACTGACCGCACCGTGTTCCGAGTCCGCCTCAAACTGCTGTCATAGAAGCTCGCAGGAAGAGGACCTGCCCCCGTAACTGCCTGCAGACTGTTGCTTCTGTGCTTGAGTTGTTAATAGGTTTTTGATATGTCCCAAACTCACTGCTGGTGGGGGAAATTGAACCATGGGTTCATCAGCTGTCACCACGGAGTGATGGTAAAGAGACCAGGATCAGGGACCAGGCTTTAATGCTGCAATATCAGGTGTATGCTGCTATTAGTCTGACCAAAACTGCAGGTGGGGAGAGACACCATAAAACCAGAATTCTGATTGGCTGCTTCACAAATTGAACCATGGGAAATAACAAGAAAGTAAAGAACAGATGCACAAAAACACACAGGCCAGACTATTTATAGCACACAGAAGAACATTCCCTTTTCATTGCCCTACCTCGTAAACAGGTCCTTGTTTGCAATAATGAAGTCTACTGTAACCAATGCCCTGTTCTGAGTCATGAGTGTCTAGGGAAAGTCTAGTGATAAAATGACGGCTGTTTACGTCCCAGCTTGCCTTATATTTCAATACACCTGAGACTGGTAAAGAGGAAGAAGGGGGAAGAGGGTCTCCTGGTTCAAACAGATGTGGAAAAGGCCATCCAGAATGAGAGCTGCTGAGGGTGAGTGGAAATGAGGCATTACTCATGTAGAACCCATGTTTTCCACCTGACATCTTCCCTAAACTCTCAGTGTTCCATTAATTTACACACTAAGGCAGTGGTCTGGAGCCTCCTGATCTACTCCTGTGTCATCCATGGTCCTGTGTATATCACACCATCTTAGACGTTTTTAGTTCCTTTGTTTTAACTATTCAATGTCTGCACACTGATGTGTTTGACAAGATATAAAGAAGCCAGAACAGACATGAAAGACGCTCTGTTAATGGTGGAGAGGCTGCGTTACATTTAATGGTTACCTTTCTGTGAACTTCGACCTCTCAGCATGAGTCTCATCACAGCACGGTAACCTTCATCAAGAGCACCCTTGCTGTTATTTACTGTATTGATGGTTTTTATTTTTGGCTGCTGTATTAATTGGTTCGAATTTCGCATTTCATTTTGGATTTATTATCCTGCATTTATCGGTCACTATAGTCTGCAGGAAACACACAGAAGAATTTCATTTTGCTTTGTGACAGTAAAATACCCTGAACCTTAATCGACTGGATATGGAGTGTAACTAACAGCAACTCATCTCTTTGGAGGGAAGCTTCTGGCAATTCTCTCGTTGGTCCAATTGAACAGCGCCTCTGAGAATGACTGCTCTTGCCCCTGAATCCACAGAGCAGCCTGACCGTAACAGCAGGACCACCGAAGCAGAGAGGGGAGAAGGGAATCCGGCACTGCCTATCACAGTTTCACCATTAGGAATCCAGCCCTGTATGACCCACTCACAGTGGGGGGGTTTGGCTAAGGTCAGGGGGAAACTTATGATGAAATGGGTAAATTTTGAGTCAACTATAGCATGATTCTCAGGGGGTGGTGGGCTTTCAGTTACACACTGCTGCTGTTCTTCCAAAAACAAAGTATTGCATTGTATTGTATTGAGTTCACATTGTGATAGCATGGTGGAAGCTGATGTTGGAGAATTTCAAAGTCAGTATTCAAAAACACAAAATGTCCTCTTCCAGTAAAATACACATATTATATTTGTGGCTTCTGGTTTCCTTCATATTAAACAAATGAGAAAAAATGCCTGAGACTGGTAAAGAGGAAGAAGGGAGATGGGGGGAAAAAATACCTTAATTGACCTTAAAATCATGCTTCCAGACAGATTATCCAATTTCACATTTAAATCGAACCATATGGACAAAATTTAGAAAAAGCAAAGTGAAATGTATCTTACAAGGAACATGCAGGTGTACTAAACCATCATCATGATAGAAAACAATGCCTCTTCGTAGAAACAGTAATCCTCTGCAAGAGAAACTTCGGTGAAATCAGGAATCTCTCGATCCGCATGGCCTGGCTGTGGGCCACAGTAGACATGAGCAAATAGGTCATGTGAATGGGCCTCACAAAGGGGTATCAGAAAGAGACCTCCTCACGAGCCAGGTACACCGGAGTAGGTGCCGGTGAAGTCAGCGTGTCACAACTTTTAAGCCACCATTTGGGTGGCACCGCAATTAACACACTCCTTTTGGCTTTTTTTGGCCGGAGCAGTTTTACGCACACCCACGAGCTGGCTGGCTGTCCGTGAGCATGTGTTGCAACAGATTCAGCACATGGGCCCAACCTAGAAAAATATACTTCAGCCATTTACAGTTCATGTGGGTTTGAGAGGAAGCCCAAAGAGCGGGGCAGCACTGATAACACAATGTGAAGTATTCATGCACCTGAAATGGACTTTTGGGCAGGTTTTTCAGAGGATGCCTCCACATACCTAACATGCAGAAAGCTTAATTAGGCCTCACTGAACCCAGTGAAACCAGTCCAATGCACAGAGAAGCAGCAGCCCCATTTCCTTAACTCCTAATCGCTGCTTTAGCGATTAACATGAATATAAAAATAAACCTAAAAGACTACTGAAACTCAAGCAGCTCTCTAATCCATTCCTTGGCTTCTTGTCACATGCTCTCCTGTTTCTTAAAAAAACAGCCTCTGACCTTTAAGATCATGCCTTTACCACCTCAGATACTTAGTATATGCCCTTCAATATATATTTCATTATAACCACCGGAGCTCAGCTCCATCAACACAATGTTTAAGACTCTCTCTTGTTATGCTATACAGTCACCCAATACATCCATCTTCATGGCAGGTGACGTACAAAAGCCTGAGAGAACATCCAACAGAGCGTCCATCTTGAGTTGCTAAGAAGCGGTACCCACAGACAGTCTGTCCTGTGAAACGGATTGCTGGGATATGGAGCAAAGGCTGTTTTAGCATGAGCTCTGCAAGCAGCCAGGATACTGTGAGGCTCTGGTAGCATGGCTTTATTTCACTGTTAGCAATTAGTGTTTCTTACATAACAATAAAAGCTGGGATGGGAAACCATGGGTAAAAATTAAATCAGACTCTATGCTGCCCTCTTAGACACCATGTTGACAAAGCTGCTCGAACATCATGCTGCTTGAGGTTTTAGCCACACCCTCAGCACAGCCAACCTATGAAGCCATGGCATTAGGCAGTAAGGCGTGGCTTCTACGCAGACATTTCACAGCTTGCTGTGGTAAGATGCTAGTCAATATCTTTGACCCATGGGGTGCCTATTAACAGCTGACTCCAGATCAGATCTGCATGAGCAATTATTTTTGTGAACCCGGGACTGTGAGTTTCAAATTTGGTCACCCGTTAACACATCAGTTCTGAAATCAGATGGCTGCTAGCTTGTCAGGACTCCCGCAGACACTTTGCTGATGAAGATGTCCATCTTCTTCATCAGCATTCCTCCAGCCTATAGAGGTACATTTCTTAGATAACCTCTTTAGAATCAGAGTAAAGAAGATACCACATAGATATCTACACATCAAGAACAGCACAAAGACATTGTCATACACACAGACCTCACCACACAGACAATCACAGACATAGGCATCCTCACACAAAAACATCATCATGCTCTAATGCACATACAAGCACACACACATTTCATCACACACACATACACTATCAGGCACATGTGGGGGCAGGGGGTGGTGGTGCCTGATGTGCATTCTGTCTTTTTTGCCCTCACTGCCTAATGTCTCCTGACAACCCCCCCCCCCCCCCCACTTTGCTTATTTCTTTAATCACATTGATAATTCAAGTTTTGCATCAGTATAAATTCCAGTTTTAAGGATATGATCTTGTGTGATGCCTTTAAAGGTATTGGTTACCACCTTTTAACGTTTTTGGAGCCCCCCCAGCCAAAAAGTCAATGCACGGCCCGATACAATTTTAATGGCTTTTATTTACTTTAATGCAATTCATATGTTGGTATTCAATACTGGCAGTGAAGTGTAATGACAGTCATGCGATACATTTACTTTGGGGAGTTACTGTACAACCTTTGGTTGGCATGGCTGTCACAAGGCGGGACAAAGTCACGTGAGCAGCCTATCCGTGTAGTTCTGCCTGGTTACTGACAATATAAAGTGGGCCTCTGAGCTCTCTCACCCTAGACCTTCATCCCTGCTGCTGCTCTCCAGCACTATCCCTTCCTGAGACCCAGTGCACATGTTCCTGTGTGTTTTCCTTAGGCTGAAACTCAAGTGGAAGTTTCTCATTTTCATTCATCTCTCCTGTTTCACAAAGGTCCCCTCCATTCCCATACCCAAATGAGCTCTCCGCATTACCCCTCCGTCCGTTTATCACATGGTTCTCTGTCCCACCCACAGAAAATCTCACACCCAGCCTTTAGTTGGTTTTAGCATAGCAGAAGTGATTCAGCTTTGCTCAAGCAGTCATGGGGGTGAAGATGCAGACGGGCTATTCTTTGTGGAATACACTATTAAGAGCATGGCTGTTACTGGTTCCAATTAAGTGGCTGTGCATTGGCATTAAGCCACAAGGACAGACCCATCTCCTGCTAATCAGCCAAGTAAATGCAGCTGGGGGGGGTATTATTTAGAGAGCACGGTAATCTGAGACACTGCAAAAGGCTACTCCATGGTTTGCCTCAGTATCAAATTTCAGTCAAGCTGTAGTACCTTAGCCTCACTGTTAGAGCCATTCATAGTGCCTCGGCGTGGTATTTCAGCATGTAAGCAGTGACCAATGGTGAGGCATGAACATGGGGCTTGTGGTGCATAGAGGCTCTGCCTGCGAGACACATGGGAGAGGGAGGCCATCATATTCTCGACTCTACGTGGTAGACAGGTACGAAGTATGGACATGAAATGCTCTTTAAACCGCAGTTTCAAACATGGGGGAAACAATACTGGCATTTGTCTTTCTATTTACAATTCCTGGAACTGATTAATCCGTTTTCAAGTGTTGGAGATTGCAATACTTCCAATATGACTGTTGTATTTTAATGGAAAATTAACAGACTTCAATTACTGCTGACAACAATACACCACCAGAGTAGATGAGTCATTTTAATTAGGAAAAGCAGTATTTCCATTAGATAAAGCTACATGTTTCCTGCAGAGGCCTATAAAGTTAAATAAAATAACTTCCTTAGCATATTCTCTGAAGGCAGAGAGACAATACAACATATTCTTTTTGTTGTTTTGACTTTTTTAATATATGTATTCAACAAAAGATTTTCTTGTAATGAAAATAAAAACCTCCAGCGATACAGAGCTCAAAACATGATAAACAGTGGCCAAAGCAGATGGCAAAACTGAACCAGTCACCAACCTACATGTGAACCTGTGTTTGCTTCACATCTTGGGCTGTTGTAATGGCAAGACAGATGTGACCATGACTATTTAGCATTCACCCATGTACAGGTTAAACCGCAGGAGCAGTTTCAGATGCTATTGGTGAAGCGGAAACAAAACAGTGAAGCCGGAAAATGAGGCCTGCTCTCAGAGCACAGCTGTTTGCCTCTGTCTCTCTAGTTTTAGGCCAAGAACTGAAGGCCTGGTATCAAAGATGAGGAAATGGGCTTCCTGAAAACAAAAATGCAAGCAGTCCCCCCACCCAACCCCCCTATCAACTGACTGGTCAAATGTGGTCAGATGACACGTATGACATAGGAGGCACATCCTGTTAGTCACTCCAGGGCTTTTCATGGACTCTCATTTAAGATACCTCTCTGCAGGTGCTCTTACGGGGTGGCCACAAATTGTGGAATAGTCCTTCAGTTAAAAAAAAAAAAATAAATCGTGTTTCCTGTGCCGGTAGCACTGTGGCTTCCAAACTGTGGGATAGTTGATCTGATTCATACCCCCCGCTCTGAGTGTGTATGGAGTTTAGCTGTCTTGTGAAGTCAAGCCAAAAACGGGCTTCCATCTAAATTCTCCATAGTGAGTCTAAAGAGTATGTGACTTATGACAGATGAGTATCCCATCCAGGATCAGTTTACCCAATACTGTATTTGTGGTTATGAAATATGGATAGATAACGTTTGAATTTTGATAATACAGTAGTCATAGTGTGGCCTCCCATTCTAAGGTAATTCCCAGCCTTATGCTCTATACTGCCTGGGAATAAACCCTGGATCCTGAATCTTGGATTTCTGGGACCTGCTTCACATGTCATGTAACATGCTTAATTAATATGGCACTCGAGTGATGATGACACTGACATTAGGTACGTCATTTGGCACAAATATGAAGTGTGTCAGCTTTGACACTGAGGGTGATGTTATCAAAGTGAACCACTCTCAGTGCTAAAATTTTATCTTGTGTGGCCAACGTCACACACACTCTGACAGCTTAAGCTGCACTTTTTCAATCAGAGATGGATTACCTTTCCTGAATAACAGTTTAATTTTAAGCAGGCTATGTTACTCAGAATCATCATCATCATCATCATCGTCTTTCCTCTGCTTGTCTTGGGGAGTGTCATGATTGTTTCTGCTCTAAATCAATTCATTACATGCTTAACCAAATACTAAATTATTTTTACATATTTTTCAAACTTTATATTGAGTATTTGTCAGGCACTCCTGTCTTCCCTATTATGGGGATTTGTCTTGTAACATACAGGACATCCCTATTATAGACTATGATACCTGTCTGTTACACACTGATATTCCTTTGTTTTTGAGCATTAGGTGGTTGCCCCATAACAGCCTAATAACTGGTGAGGAGTAATCAACTTTGTGGTGGCGTAGGGGCTGGTGTGCAGTAGAAGAGCACAATTTTGGGCTACTGCAGAGTGGAATGAAAATTACAGGGGAAATACCTGTGCCCCTCCCAAGGTGACTACATCCCTCTGTGGGTTAAGCAGACATAGTAATTACCCCTGGGCTGTATGGCAACATGCATTCTGACTGTCCTGTCCTGTGCTAGACGGTGGTTGGAAAGCCGGCTCATATGAGGACACCACATGAAGCAGGCCCTACCTGCCCGTTCACATTCCTGGCAGATCCAGACAGAGCTGAGTCAAGGCCAGGTGATAAGAGCTGTTTTAACTGCACTGCTATACAGCATGGTCGTACTACTCATGACACTGAACAAGCAGAGGCAAAAATGTCAATAGTTTAGTAGTCATTATGTATTAGATTTTGGGTTATATTGAATTTTGTGGAATTCTTTCAAAGTAATGGATGAGAAAATGATGGATTTTGAAAGGGTCGATGATGGTTTTAACAATAATCCAAATCACAAAAAAAAGTTTTAGCTACAATGTTAGAGTATAAAGTACAGTCAAGTTTATCATTTATGACATCAGTTATCCTGTTTTAAATTTAGTAATCAAAAAGCAGTCTAACCGTCTGCCAAATGGGTGAAAACGGTTAATAGCAACCTTCCATGACATTGGCAGGGTTTAATATGCCTCTATGCATTAGTGTGCTTCAAGCAAAGAAACATCCATCTAGTGAAAAAATCATATACATACTGTATCTCAGTATGTCTCAGTGAACCATTCTGCATCTTTCGTATACGAAACACCCGTATATAAAAAATACACCAGTCATAAACGCAAGAATAAAAAAAAAAATCATCATAGTACACAGCGTACAGATCACAAGACGTGAGAAATTTGAAGCCTTTACAGGCTTTGTTGACTTGTGCATTACCTATTTACGTATTTCAGATGTTGTGGTAGGGCTATCCATAAAATATTGTGTCAATGTGTCAGATATTTTTATGTAAGTATAGATTTTACATGTGTTGGACAGTATCTTTACATGGAAAAAGTTAGATACATCTATCTTATCACAGCAAGACACTGAAAATGTAAAAATGTTTTTGAATATTTGATAAATAAATTATACATAGAGGGGTATACATAGAAACACAGTTCCTGAAAAATGGGTATCTGCAATGCATGATTTAGACCAGTTGTTCTAGTGTCAGTGGTTAGACGAGTTCACTTAGAAAAAGGTCTGAAACGTTTATTCATGAAGTTGGAAAAGGCATGTAAATATTTGTTTTCCTATCTTCACAAGGCAGAATTTTCCCTGAGTTAAAGAAACTTTATTTTTTATAATAGATCTTTTTTGTCTTTTTATTAGGTTTACAGTTATATGAAGAGGAAGGCTTAATTATATTAATAACACTTGTCTTCTTGGAGAGACCACAATTTTTATAGTGTGCAAAGTAAGTGAGTCCAAGTCAGTAAAGTCACTGAAGGCAGGTTTGGAGTAAATCACTGGTTAAACCACACCAGCCAATTCCACAGCCAACGGATAAACACACATGTTGCCCATAACAATGAAACCCAGAAGAATGTCTTGTAAAAAACGTAGCTATGAATCAGCCCTTCTGTGTTTCCTACAATTTACTTTAGGAAAGGAATAGAATAGTGATAGAAGGAACATGTGCTACATATAATTGGTTGTTAGGTTTTGGTTATTTATTTTAGACTCAATTGAAAGAAACTTTCTCAGAGAAGTCGAAGGGAGTTTTCACATTGTGTACCAGGCCCAGTTGGCAAGGTTCTTCATCTCCTGCTCTCTCCATTCTAGCCAAAAGCAGGGTGACGGGGCACTGTCTGAGCTGAGTCATGTGACCCCACTAATGGAGTCCTTTGAAAAACCTGCACTGAAAATGTTCAGGGATTCACTGTTTCCAGATGTTTCTGTGCCTCCTCCACCACACCCAAAGGTCCTGCCTAGCTTGTTTTTATAGGAAGCACCAAGATGGCATTGGCTGTCTCACGTGAGATGATCTGAAACCCTGTCAGACCTTGACTCACTCGAAAAGTCACATCGCTTTGATTCTCGTCATTTCTGTGTGCAAGACTAATTCTGTAACTTGTGGGAAACCTGCCAATGGGGAACAGGAATACTGTGTCCTATGACCCAAATCAGTGAAGCAGTCATCAAACAATATCATTTTGTCAAAGCATACAAATATTTGCTACACTTTTCCATGATATTTATATCCTTGATAGATATTTGAGGAAACCTAGGCACCATCGCTGGAAAAAAAAGCTACTGCCATGAAAGTATTGTGTACAACTGAGTCTTCAAACTAAAAACACTAAATGCTGAAAAATCTAGCCTAGCAAATCACTGCACATCTTGTAAAGTAAGGCTAGCTGGGGCTTGGGTGTGGCACTCTGAATTAGGAATCTGTGGCCCTTTTCAGAAGGTCATTGGTTCAAATCCCACAGCTAGTAGAATGACCCTGTCACTGGTGGGTCCTTGTGCAAGGCATGTGCTTTGACCTGAAAACCTGCTCTTACCCCCATGTTGGGAAAACTACCCACAAGGATTAACAACAACTCTGTCTTGCTAAGGAAGGTAACTAAACATAACCCCAAGACTTTGATTCTCTACTCTTCTGTTAAATTAGTAACTTAGGGTCATAAATTGAAATATTACATCAATTTAAAAGTAAATGCTAGTAAATGATATCTGTGTTTATAACCCATACAGTATTGGTTCCACACAAAAAAGGCACAGAACACTGATTATATTATCCATAGACACAGCCTCAGCCTGATGGATACAACAGTGGAGAGACCAAAAGGACCAGGGCTGGACATAATCAAAGGCACAAAAAAACACAAGCTTTGTAATGATGAAAAGATCTAGGGCCACTAGATTTTTTCTGGGGTACTTTAAATAATGTATGAGTGTGGGCAACCCTGTAATGTTCATCTGTTTCAACTGCCGCTTTTATCTATGGCAAGCTGTAATACTATAAGCACAGTCCAAAAAGGCAAGGCAGCGTCTTGAGCACCTAAGACAGCTGACAAAGGTTAGGGTTTCTCCAGTGATCCTGAGGACTTTTTACTCCAGTGCTGTGGGAAGTGTCTTGACACAGAACATCACCTCTTGGTTTGGTAACAGCTGTATCCAAGACATTAAAGGTCTACAGAGTGTGATCCAGGCACCAGAATGCTGCACAAGATCAGCTCTACCATCTCTATAGGACACGTACACCAGGAGGTGCAGGAAAAGAGCAACGAAGATCATCAGAGACTCATCTCATCCCAGTAACTACCTGTTTCAACTGCTCAAATCAGGCAAACGTTACAAAAGTATTATGGGCAAAACAGAGAGACTCAGGAGGAGTTTCTATCCTTAAGCCATACGACTTCTTTACCAGGTCATGCCACCACAACTTTAACTGTCCCCTAATAATACAACCTGAACTCTTAGTAAATTTGACCTCACTGTTACTCATCTGCTGCTATGACATTTATATCTTTGTGTACAAAGCTATAATTAGCTTACTGCACTTTATTTTGCATAGATATTCTATTCCATTACATGCACACTGTACAGATACCGTTGCAAAAGTAATGTTTATTGTTTTATTTTTGCATATATTTTTGCTATATATTTCTTCTGTCTTGGATTTAGCCCCCCTTTCTTTTCCCTCTTTCTTTTGTCTATTTTTCTTCTTTCTTTTGTCTTAATTTAATTTAATTGGTAACTGTATTACACAGTCTCAGGATGAATCAGGGTACATTTCACTACATGTTGTACTTGTATATATGTGTATGTGACAAATAAAGAATCTTGAATCTATAAGATTAGTTTTAGGAAGCACGCCGTCGCTTCCTTAAGTACAGGAAATCTCACGACAAAAAGTGAGAAAAAAAAAAATTAAAAAGAACAGCAGAGCACATCTACAAGTAGCAAGATGTATTTTTAATAGCTTAGCCTGAAATTACTGATACAAATAAGGACAGATGTTAATCAGCAGCCACCCAGTCATGATAAAACAATCAGACCAGCTGAAAAATGAGTCTCAGTAAGTTTCAGAAAAGGTCTGTTGATATTCTTCTTCTGCCATTACATTGGCTATAATAAGATGTTGATTTTGTAGAGTCATTCACTCAAACAATACACACCAAAAATTCAGGTGAAAACTGACTAGCAATCTCATCATCTTTAAAACTTGCTTATCCTTTTTATGTAATATTTTTCCACCCCATTTACAGAATATCTGTATAGTCCAGAGTGAACCTTCGACTAAACATCCAATGTATTCCTTGAGTAATGAAACTTGAAACTTGGCTAAGTTGAGAGTTAATTCTGTTATCATCAAAAAATATGATCTCTAAATATATCTCTAAAATTTATCATTAGGTGTAGATTGTCCTGAAAGTTCTGAACACAGTGGGAAGAATTATGGATCCTGATCTACAGGGCTGCACAGATGACCCCTGACCTTCGATCTGTGGTCACCGCCTTCCTGCTGTGGCTTTTGCACAGCAATTCTCTCTCCCTCAAAAGCCCACTAACTAGCCCCAATTCGAAACTCCCTATGGCCACTCTGATCCACAGATGCTCTGGAGGAGCAGCTCCATGGTAATGAGACACCACGGCCTCAAAAAGACATCCCCAGGTGCAACTCCTCCTGAGGTGAGAAACTGAAACAGGCTGGGCACTAGCAAGCCATCATAGCTCTTGGTCAGGTCTGTTTGGGGCTTGCGCTCTCTCTTAATTCATTTACATCCATGTTCTCAAGGACAAGGGCCTCAATTAAATATGAATAAGCATCCCAGCTTGTAAGACGATCATGCATATTGTTCTACTTCACAGCCCCAGAGCGTTCTCTCCAGGATCATTTCTGAAGTACTGCAGCAAGCCAATAGCCCAGATGTTTCCTTGCAATTTTGCCTAATTTGCGGTACATCATCTCATTTCTAATAGGTACAATAGGACAAATGTGAAGCGTGCTTGTACCCTTGCCAGCTGTTGTGTTGACTCGTCCAGGTTGGCAGCACAGCCAGCCTTTGGGGGATGAGAGGTCCTCCTTTGCTAACCTGAGAAGCTAATTAGACTTAGATTTACATTGGGGTGGGAAACTGAGAAGCCCAGAAAGTACACAAGGAAACACCAAAAAACAAAATGACAAATGGCACTCATGAAAAGCTCTGATTACTTCTCACTTTTTAATGGCAAGAAATAGACAATAGCAATGAATACTAATTGGTTTTTGTAGAAGTAAAGTTTCTTTAGTGACCCAGTCAAACCAACACAATGAAAAACAGATTTATATGTGATGTGATAAAACCCCTTAATTTCAGATGTTTATTTTGACAGTGACATTTTTGGGTCATCCATCCATCCATCCATCCATCCATCCATCCATCCATCCATCCATCCATCCATCCATCCATCCAAACACTTCTTCATTATGATGTTGCGGAGGGAGATTGTTGAAGTCTTTCCCAGGGAGCATACAGCACAAGGCTGGGGTACACTCTGGATGAGATACCAGGGAAAATACACACAATCGCACCATATGGGCAATTTAGGAAAGCCAAGTCACCAAACTGTAACCCAATGGATTGTGGGAGGAAACCAGAGTACCCTGAACAAACCCATTCAACACGTGGTGAACATGTAAAATCCAAACCCACAGAGTGGGGACAGGATTCAATCCCCCAACCCCCTAGGTGAGGAGAAGGTGCTACTCACTAAGCCACCAAAAAAATCAATTTGTAATCGGTCTTGGTGAGAAGACATCTCAGTGTCGCTAAAAGAACTATTTGAAAGATGACAGTCAGTTGACAATATGAAGATTCCTGTGTAACATTAATAGTTCCTCATTGACCACTCAGCTGACCACTCCATTTTCCCAAGCTGCAGACTGCTTGGGCAGTCTGGCACACCTTGTGTCCGGGCAGCACTCCTTGTGTAACCCGATCCTCATCACTAACACGAGGGCAAATCTGAATTGAAAGCCCTTCTCCCAGCAGCATTCGGCATACATGCAGCCACATGTATAATAGATGGCTGGGAACCTGTACAGCCTTTGACAGGCCTCAGCAACACAAGAGCAGGCCATATGGTAATCATTAACCCCTGGCAGCAACTGTTGGTGTATCTTCATGGATCCAGGTTTTAAAAAAATAGCACCTGCAGGGAAACAGCTAGTGTTTCACCCCTGGTTTCATACATTAACACAAGGCTCTAAGCTTCCCTAGTCCACAAGGTGACCTCAACAGCAAAGACATTGATCAGCATGCTTTACCTCCAGCCTTTCCCATGGCCCAGAAAGGCTCACAGCTTCCAACCACAATCAGAAGACAGCACCGATGACCACCTGTCGCTGCAGCTCCTTTGAGATGGCAGCCCCTAACCACCTTTGTTAAGTATGCATGAAGTCAGCTGGGTTTGGCTCCAGCTTCCCTGCGACCCTGATGGAAAAGTGGTATAGATAATGGATGGATGGATGGATGGATGGATGGATGGATGGAGTTTACTTGTTGATGCCTTGACATTTCAAACAGCAAGTCACGAAACACCCATCATCGGCTCCTTTGACACATGTTGTAATGATGCACAATTAACAGAAATCCTCCAAGTCACCAGCCAAGTGCTAAAACGGAACTTAGCTGTAAGTAAGGGGGAACCGAGGTCTTGCCTTAACAGTCACGGGGGCAATTGGATCCGTGCACGTAACTGATTATAACCAGTCATGTAATATTAAGGGTGTATGACAAACAGAAGGACAAACAAACCACTCAAGGATCAGGGAATGATGAGAAATCATTCAGTCAGAAATGAATTACGAGTTCATCTGTAATAAGAAAGCACAGGCATGGTGGTCCCCTGGCATCATGCTGGAGAACTAAGATCCCTCTGTGTTACACATACCATTTTGACACCAGTGCACAGTAAATGCTGGTGCTGGTGCTTCGTCAGTGCTGGAACTGAACTTAATTGCGACTGGCTGGAGTTTGCACCACGTTCACGGCCAAATTTGACGTGATTAAGGACCAACGTCGTCAGCGACCTGCTTCAGCAGCAACACAAAACAAATATAGTGGACCACATCATCCGTTTCCAAGTATTACTTCTAGCTTTGACAGTATATTTTACATCCAAAGTATCTTCACCCAGTTCAAAGACAGTGTCAGAAATTCAGATCAATCTTCATTGTTCAAAAGACTGACTGCAACACTAGCAGTGTTTACTAAAGGAGAACACAAAACAGTGTTTGTGTGGTTTGTCCCACCCCTTATCACCACTTCACATCACGGGTTCCTGATTCCAAACCAGCAAGGTTTGGGTTCTTGCTCGGGACTAATTTTGCAGCAATTGCACCAGTTTTTTTTACTGGAAAGACACGGAATGGTTCAGATTTGGGTTTGGCAACTCGGACCAGCACTGGCACCATGTAGGTGTAAAAAGGGCCACAGATGCACAGTAACACAGTAGTGAAATGTGGGCTGTAACACCCCAGCCAAAAGGACCTGGAGATGCAGCCTGATGAATCATCCGCCCTCCCCATTCAACGGATACACTGTCTGAGCTCAGGACTCCAGCAGGAGCTCACCGAGGTTCACTCTAGGGGTTCCTGGTCAACTCCAGAGGACTTGACCTCTTAAATTCAGATGCACAAATGGGTTTGGTTTGGGAGAGCTAACCTTCTTATTCTAGGCCTAGAACCCCATTTCTTCAAATTTAGGCTGATATTAATTCCAAGCTTGTGTTTTTTTTTTATAAGTTTTATCCCACTCAGATCAATTAACTGAGAAACTGGTAACTTTCATGTAGTCACATTAAGTCTCCAAAGGGCTACTTCACAACTCATGAAGTGGACATTGACAATTAACCACAGGTAAATATAAACCAAAGGATGTGCACAGCCATTCAAATTAGTGAGGCTGTTAGCAGTTAGTAATATACTACACATAAACTGGGGATGAAATGAATGCTAGATAGCAGGTTGAAAAGTATGGTGGTAAAATAATGGGCTAGGTTTGTATTTAGTAAGGATGATTAGTGGAGTAGCTTACTAGATGGAAGAGTACAATAATGGATTAGTTATTGGGGTTTGTTTATAGTTATCAGGAATCGGAGTGGTGCTCATTAGCAATTAGCAACATATATTAAAAGAGTAGGTTAGCAGCTATCAAGGTGGTAACATGGTGGTTTGCAGTAGGTTAGTAATACTAGTGGGGTTGCTTAGCAGTTACCATAGCAGCTTACAGACTCGTATTAGCGTATTTGAAGCCATTGCACCCAGAAAGAGGTGGTAGGTCACATGCTCTGTCATGTGCTTCAGGGATGGCCATTGGTGGCCTGAACTCCCGTGTACACAGTTTTTGTTCAAGCTGTGTTTGCATTTGTTCATGGGCACACAGAGTCCAAGAAGGCTCTGTTTAATGTCCACAGACCATTCAGCCTCAGGTTTGACAAACCCAGGCTGTTAAACAAACTACATTTAATCAGGTATCCTGCATAGTGACTGAGGCATCGTTACTCTAAATGTGAAGCCAACTGTTTCTGACTTAAACATGTAAGAAATGTTGTTGAGGGAAGAAACAACTCCGTCTTTATGTTGACTCTGGGTCAGTAACGGGAAAGGACTCTGATAAGGTTTATGGATACACCGACTATACAATATCCCCGTTCTTAAATCATACGATTTACTGTCCAATCCATGACTCCAAATACTGCCCTGTGCTTCTGTGTGAAGGACATAAGTACGGTGTAAGCTGTGTTTGTGTGGAAATCAGAAGGGCAAGGTGCCCAAGCTAATAAGTGTCGTTCCACAAATGCACATTTGTGTACCTTAAACTTGGCGCACCAGCCAAGCTCTGCCATTGAAATTTAAATTCAACAGAAAGGGACAATAGATGCGATTTGTACATGACTCCTCCAGGCCACACTGCCGCTGGCTCCTTTCAGCCGGCCTGCAACTAATAAACGGGGCTCTCCAGAAGGTGGGGCGCCGGAGACCAAACACACCGATTCCATCGCTCAGGCCTGACAGCCGTAGAATTGACTGTTAGTTTACTTGATGCCTCATATGAATAAAACCCCAGTGGGGGCAGGGGGTGAAAGAACAGTTTACTCGTATTTCACCTCCACTGTGCATTGGGAAAAGTAAAAAAAAAAAAAAAAACAAAATAAAAAATACCACAGTCACCAATGCTGTGTGCTGACAGTGTTGTTCAAAATATTTTTGCCAGAACTACAAAAAAATTGAATAAAATATATAAATGAATGTTCTTTTTTCTGTGCTACCCCAGTCAGGCAGAACTGAGCCATAAAGAACAGGTCAGTGTCACGCCTGGTCTCTACAGCAGTGCAGCACCTGAAAGTCCAGGCCAGTGAACTAAAAGAACCCCAATTTAGAACCTGCAGGACATCAGCCTCCACCTCCCTCATTCCTCAGGAAATAAGATGATGCACACATTGTTGTCAAATCCTGGATCATGTAAATCAGATCTATGATTCAACAGTTACATACAATCATTTACTTGAGCCTTTTAGAGTATCTTACTGAATTTCTTAATTATATACAGTATCTGGGCCCAGGTGCAGCCCAGCATGATGGCTGGGACGAAAGCCTTCCTCCCTGATAACTTAGTGATTTCATATCAAATACCATGCTTTTCTCACCTGCAGTGTTCAGCAGCAGTGACACACTTGGTAAGTCATAAACACTCTCTCCATGCATGCATATGAGGGGTTGTTGTGGCTCTGTGGGTTAGGTGCCTGTGCATGTGTCCTGAAGGTTGCTAGTTTGAATCCCATCGCTAATAGAGTGATGATGTTACCGTCGGGCTTTTGGACAAAGCCCTTAACTCCAATTGCTCCAGAGGTGCTAAACACTGGCTGACCCTGTGCACTGA
Source organism: Gymnarchus niloticus (assembly GCA_009936485.2). Taxonomy (NCBI): domain Eukaryota; kingdom Metazoa; phylum Chordata; class Actinopteri; order Osteoglossiformes; family Gymnarchidae; genus Gymnarchus; species Gymnarchus niloticus. Next base: position 23,078,751 of record JAACJT020000052.1, read on the forward strand.
TACCAACTGCAAAGCACTCATACATTAGGTATTGTGACAATCTGGGGGTGCCATGGCCCCTGATCGCCTAATCCTTAGCACCAGAGTCTATGGGTCTCCTTAATTGGGCCCTGCATTCCACACAACCAGGGTGGAATGTAGGAGGTGCCACAGCTAGCACTCATGAGCAATTAGCCACAGGAACAGGAGCAAGCCAGGGAGGAGAAGACAGGATTTATGAACCCATCACAGGACAAGCCACTGGGACAAGATGGGCAGCAGAGCTGCTGAGGGAGACCACCATCTGCCATGAAGAATGATGGTCTACCAGGACCATGCAGCCTTGCCTCATCCAGCTCCACCTGCCCTGTATGTGCTGCTGTGTCCTGCTGTAACAGTCAATAAACACAACTCCCTTTGGTGGTTCGTGTCCGTCCCCTGACAGTATGAACATCCACTCACAGACAGCATACTGTTACATTTGTTTTAACCAAAATCACCTGCATGCTAGCACATAAACACATAAGCAAAATCCATCTATCACCTGCCTTGCAGCCCAGCCATATCACCATGTATGAGCGGGACCTGGGAGGGCAGAGGTCAAGCAGTGACCTCTGCCCCCTGACTGCTGTCTCCACATCCTCGCTAGATCCCATCCCTTTACCACATGTGGCCATCAGCATCAACGCCGTCCAGAGCATGACCCGCCAGCTGATATTTACGGTTTCCACAGTAACCTTTTACTTTTTCACTCCTCTATGTCTCTATTCTACTTTTCAGAAAACCACAACGCAGCACAATAAATCAAACATCAAAAACAACCAGCCGAGAACTCGATATGCCACAAGCTCCTGGTTCAACTGGACGGTCTGCCATTCATGAGTTCTGTTGCCAGCTGTCACAGATCCAGCCCAAGTGAAGATAACAGCAATGTCCTGAAAGACCAGTGATAAACCCAGATGAGCCGAGGACCCCATCTAATGAACCAATCAAAACACTTCCTTGGACTCCTTGTGACAATGTTGCGGCAGTATAAAACTTGGCTGAAGGCCAACAGGAACAGGCTTGGTCAAATACATTAGCATTGTGTTTGGTATGATGGCTAAGATGGTGTTGAGGTAGCAGCAACTTGTTGCAGCAGCTCTGGTGTTTGAATATTTTAATTGTTTCATTTTCTTATTTATCAATTACTTTATTTTACTACCTTATATTCTTAGTTTCCTTTTTCCTAGTTTTACATTAGTCTTCATATCAATTTATACATGGATCTGCGTTAAAGATTTACAACCATTTGTGGTATCAGCCATCATGGACAATCCAACCCACCCCCTACAGGAGACCCTAGGAACCCTGAGTAGCTCCTTCAATGGTAGACTGCGGCCCCCACAATGTCTGAAGGAACGCTACCGTAGCTCCTTCATTCCATGCCGCCGTCAGACTCTACAACTCTCTCAGGAGAACAAGAACATGGACAATCTTTCACATGTGCAACATCCAGGTACTTACATGAGCAATACAGCACTCCATTTTAATGTGCAATTTAAATGCATAGTGGTTATTTAATCATGTAAACCATATTTTTTATACGTATACTTGTCCTTTATGTGGCACCTTAAAATCTTTCTTGTTAGTGTCTTAAACTCATTCTGTCTGTATCTTTAACTACATATGTACGCCTCTTTATCTTATTTGCATTCTACTGATGACTGTCTTGCTGCTGCAACTATCAAATTTCTCCTTGTGGAATGAATAAAGTTTATCTTATCTAATCTTATCTTAACTAAACAACTTTCCAGAAAATTAAAATGCTGTGCTTTCCACTGAATGAGTTAGAGTCGTTACCTACTTTGGGTATTTTGCTCTGCATCATGTTCCAAAACAATACAAAGCCCATTTTTACCAATCAGGAGGCTTGGATGTGATGTATTCTGGCTGGGATCCATCATTAAACATCTGGATCCCACCCACAGATGCTAAAAATCATTGAAATCCTTTACTGCTTATTCGTTTCCACACTGTGTTATATGTTATGACTTGAAATATACTTAGCAAAAAATACTTGTGTGCCCATTTCATGTAAAATAAAAAAAACACTATTAAAAATACATGGGGTGAGAATTGCATATACAAAAAATTTTACATTAATGATAAAGACCAAATGGTTATTGTTTTTATCCATAAACCATCCATTTGAAATGTTTCATATTTTTAAATCCAACTTGTCATTGCGTTCAGTGTCTCCACCTACATGAGTATGTCAGTTAGAACCTTATTTGTTTTTAGAAAAATACTTCAGCAATATCAAAACATTTCAAATTATTCTAAGTCTTCGAATCTTGAAAATATCTTGGAAAATCTAGATAGTCCTAACAATATTGCATTCCCGTCTCGTGGTATTCCAGGATTTTACGTAGAATTTATGTGAAAGATGGGAATCTCCTATGGCCCACAGCCCAGACTGTGTCATTCCTGTGAGCCTTCGGTGAGGTACCAGGAGACACCACGAGGCAGTTTACGGCATCTTGAACATATTTACGGCATGCCTGCATCTCCACAGTGGGCAATTTTCCTGCGATTCAGCATTGTCATCATGCAGACTGACTTAAAACGGTGTTATTTTTAATTGGCTTCCTATGATCCTGTTAAACTTTAGGCTGGAACAGGGGTCCTTGGGGAAACTGTCACCGGTGGATAAATGCAGCGTGACCAGACAAGCCCCCGGAATTTCACAGTCCCCTCCCCCAGTATCTGAATGCTCCCCCAGAGCAAAAATGAAATGTAGGTTAGGCGATTGCAACAGCTTCACTTCTCCAAATGTACCGCAGAACTCAGGAAATTGCCTTTTTTGCACCACCACCGCGTCACACTTGTTCAGAGAGTGTGGTGACAAGGTCAAACCAAAGCTGTGAAGAAGTTGCTGCCTTATTTTTTTTTTTTTTTTGTTGCGTACCGTACAGTCCCATTTAAATCTGTCACTGCCAGTAAGCACATAAAAAACAAGGCAGCAATTGCAGGTCATTTAAGCAGCACATAATTAGAGACGCCAAGTTTCCATCAACATGAGTTTTGTGTTTGTCTGATCTGCCCAAGGGCTCAACCAGGGCTTATTTGTACTGCTAAGCATTTACTGCCAATTAATAAGACATAAATGTGATCTTTTAAAATAGCATAATGATGATTTAGAGTATCAGGACTTGATGACATTTATATTCCTTTTTGAAATACAGATGATAATTATCAATTATTACTGCTGACTTTCATTGTTGCACCATTTGTAGCATTTTTCCTGCAGCTGAGCAGAGTGAAGGTACTGCGTAACACACTAGTTAGCATTACAGCCAGGGTGCCGGTTGCCAGCAGCTCAGTGTGGGTGTGGCATTGAGGTTCCTGAGGGGGGTGAGGGTGCGGAAGATTGCAGGTCACATGGTATATTCCCTTAACACCATATGTTTTATTTTTGTGAAAATCAAGAGTCATAGCAAGGCTTCTGAGTCCTCTCAACTAACTGACAGAGTGGGATAAACACTGTCTGCTTCTCCCTCTTGTCCAGTTTCTTGTGCAGAAGTCATCACCTACAACCAGCATCATAAACGCCCCCCAGCAAGCAGCTCCTTCTTGAAATCTTCCTTTGGTGTAACATAAAGTCTTCAGTCATCCGGGCCTCTCTATGGCTTCTTTGTGCCCCATTTAGACAACAGCTGGACTGAAGATGGCTCAGATTTGCACGGTCTGCCTCTCACTGATCTGAGAAAAAGCCCACATGAAGGTCCACACTCACAAAATGGGCTATTCTGCCAGGACACAGTCTTGATGCCCTGCACTATGCTACATCTCCAAGCCCAGCGGAGCTTCCACTGTTCACAAACATCCAAGGAATACACAACATAGCCTAAAAGACTTCTCACCACAAGTAAACATTTATTAATCAAATAATGCCAGTTGGGAGGATTGCCAAAAACAAGCTGTCAGAGAAACATTAGAAGCTATGAAACCAAAAATACTGAAACCAAAAGTAAGGCTGAGAATTGCATACTGTGTGTGTGTGTGTGTGTGTGTGTGTGTGCGTGTGTGTGCGTGTACGTGAGGCCCTGAAGTAGATTTTTCTCTTATTGTAGCCTACTAGTTAAAAGTTCACTGCAGTTCCAGCAGGAAGGATTTGGTCAGCTAGTATGTGGATGGCTTGACTATTGTCTGATGAGTGAGGTGGTTATCCTGCACTCCAGATATCTGGACCCTGAGTGAAGTTGAAGCTTGCTTGAAGCCCCAGCATATCCCTTTACACCTCTCACAAGTGGTCTATGCTGAGCCATAGCTGAGTTGACGTATGACTTCGGTGCACCTTAAAGGAGGATGAGACAGTCGGCAACTCAATCAACTGCTATTTGTGTGCTGGTGACATCATCTAATGTGGATGGATAAGGAGAGAAGAAAAATCCCAATCAAAATTTCCCTATACAACTTTAAAAAATATTAATAGTCCTATGAAAGTTCTTTGGCACAGCAGCTCAGCAGGTAGCACTGTCCTCTCACACCTCCAAGGTTAGGAGTTAGAATCTTGCCTCTACTCCATGTGTGTACAGTTTGCACATCATTTCTGCACACACACACACACACACACACACACACACACACACACACACACACAAACTTTAGCTACATCACTGGCTCTAAATTCCTCATAGCCTGTCAATCTGAGTATAACACCTGCCTTAGGGGCAAGTGTAACTCTGTTGGCTAGAAGACTGGGCCCAGGTCAGGTAGGTTGCAAGTTCAAATTCTATACCCGGCATAGTAATCGTATCACTGTTGGGCCCTTAAATCTAAAACCTGTGCCAGATAAATGGATAACCCTGCTCTCTGACCCCAAGATTCACTCTAACCTGTATATTTGTGTCTGTTTCATGAAGAGCAAGATGTGATATGGAAAAGAATGTATCTCTACTCATATTTGAACTGGCTAATAATGTATAATTTCATCTGTACCCTGAATTTCCTACCATAGACTCCAGGTTCATCGTAATCCTGAACTGGCTAATAAGTTCAAAAATGGATGGATGGAGGTTTTTAAAATGTTTCCTATACCACTCTTGAATGGATATAACTTTGATACTAATTAAGCTTCTTCTCATAATTATTTAGAGCTTAGTCAAGGCTTCAAACAAGGACAAGTGAAAACCTAGTTTATAAGCCTGGACTTGGCCAGGTGGCATAACCTGTACGGTAAATCAGCTGTGAAGTGCGTTAACTGTCACAGCATTTCATTGATGGCTTACTGACATTGGCTGGGCTGAGTACGAAGGGTGTAAGACACAGTGACGATCACACCAGTTTGTGGCTTTGGTATTTAGAATTACTCGTGAAATGCAGTGGTCCAAAGTACTGCAAAGATTATTTCAGATAAGCAAACCAGCAGTTTGTAATTCAATCTAAAGGGATCTAGGATCTACATATCGAAATGCCTCACATTGTATGAGCTGATGTCGGCTTTCTGGAGTACCGCACACTAGCACCATGTGGCTGTAAAAGCCATCAGAAGAATCACCGCAACTGCTACTGGCCGGACCGCCACTGCATGTGGCATGTGGCAGGCTGGTTAGATTGCAGGGGTGAAGAACGGGCAAATGGGCTGATAAACGACAAGCACTCAGCAGGGAGGAACAGCAGCAACATCCACGATAAATTAGACAGAGACTCGGAAGCAACCCTGTGAGGGACAGACCTGGAGGACTCAGAATCAGAGCAATGATGGGCAGGTGGATGTGGACTCGGAGGCAGACAGCTGCAACATCTCAAAGGCAGGATGAGCTGGAGGTGAGTTGGAAGCAGATAAGCAGCACAGGCTAGAATGACAACATACACCTTTCCACTGATAAGTTTAGGTCTCCCTAAAAATCAGCCTTTTGACAGATGATATTTTGATACTAGTGTTACCCTTCAGTTATGCAAGGTATCCTGTGGTTAACAGGTTAGGCTTGACTGAACCTTAATCTATAAGCTTCACCCGCACAAGTGACAGAGTTGACCAGCATTTAAATGAAACTCCTTTTCAGAGACTTTTCCATGGAACTGAAATACAAACTGAGCAATGAATCCGTGTCCTCAGCTGACCCCGTCACATCAGCACACAGGGCTTCCAGTAAGCCCAGCCCAGTGGGAGGAGGGGAGAAATTCATTTCTCCTACCATGTCTGAACTTGCCACTGGACCACCCCCCAGTATCTCTGTCTTACTACTGCTACCAGTCTTCTTGGGCTGGCATGCACATGCCCATCATTTGTTCTACCTTCAATGGCTTTCTGCCGCACCTAGCGGTGCGGCTGAGGTTCGGGACAATGCCAAGGCCGTCACGAGAATGTTTCATGGTTTTTGGAGAAATGACTCTGCATGACTCGCTCTATGCTGCAAAATGCAGAAAGAAAGGAGGTTTATACTTAGCGGGCCCTAAGAGTCTGGAGAAGACAGATAGAATTAGATCTGAAAGAACTGAAGGCCAAACTGGGAAACTCAACAATTAGGGAGATTAAAAGTAATAACCCAGAGGTTGGGGCACTAGGCCTGGCACGACTGATACAGGGAAAAAACTATGGTAAATGAGAGTCTGAAGCCTCATTAAGTGAGGTTCCATGCACTGTCAATCACTGTCCAATTTAAGATAATGGCAAGGGGAGTAAACCAAATTGTGATTAGCTGTGCAAAATAATCCCACCTTGTGCGTGTTTCAGGGCCTCAACAGTGCTTCATTTTAAACTAAATACAAAGCAGTTTAACCAGGAAATTAAAAGCCCATTAAGCTCTAATGTGGTAAAGACACCATTTAGGGTCTGGCATGTGGGCGATATTTATGCTGATATTTAGAGATTTCCGAGGCCACTGGGTGATTATTTTTTTCTTTCTTAATAAAAAAAAAAAAACTTACAAGAAACAGAACTGTTGTACCTTTCAACATTTAACAAGAAAAACACTCAAAAAAGAAAAAAATATAGCTTTTAACATTTTATATGAATTAGCAATTATAAAATTGGTTTTGATATACTATGGATTATCAAAAGATAGTAGCATAAACCGGAAGCTGAACAAATCATAGTACAGGATTTCTAAGAATTCCACAAAGTAAACAATTAATTATGATAAATTAATAAAACTCAATATGCTTGAAAATACTTAAATATAAATTGCAGGAATGGATGTATATTAAGAAATTAAATGAAGCTGACCAGACAAAACATGAAATATCTTGGTCATACTGTCTGCAAAAAAAAAATAGAAGTCAAAGTAAATTTAAGAATCAGTTTTTTTTCATTATTTGCATTTTCCATACTGTCCCAACTTTTTCTGATTTGGGGTTGTATTATTGGCCATGTGGGGACGCAAATCAGCCGATTGTCATGAACCCATCAATTATCAACCAGGCCGAATAATTGGTTGATCAGTAGTGGATGCCTGCCTCTCCCTCCCCATTAGATGGCTCTGCACCATTGTGGGGCCACTCGAGGGACTTTTTAAAGGGTACAAGGGCACAAGATGGGAAGGGCTCAACTAGGGATGTTATTACACCCTGGCCGTAATTTGGAAGCCAACGCTGCCAGACAGGAGTCACCGAAATGATTCACACAAGCTGGCCTTACAAATACCTCAGCAAGCATTGCAGCAGTCAGGTAAGACTGCTAAATGATGGCATAATCCTGCTGGAAAACATGATCAATGTATTAGAGCCTGTTTTTCGTTAAAGCGTGTGAGCAGCTTCGTTGTTCCAGAACTTCCTGTTAAATACTTCCTGTTCAAGAGTAAAATTTTGAACGGTCCTGAAAGTTTGCTGGAAAACACCACCGTGTCTCGATTGCAGGTTATACTATCACCTCTCAGAGTGAGACTGATCAAAAGATGGCCTCATTACGATTGGGCTTTGTTCACCGTTAGCCCAACACCATTTCCTAGCAACAGTCTTGCCCATAACGGGCCCTACAGCCTCTGCTGAGTCAGCAATCCCAACAACTCCTGTTCTGTCTCTGCTCTTGTCCAGCTGCCTCCATCTATGCTCCACCTGCATTCCCCATGCATGCCACTGACTCTCTCCCTCCACTCTTCATCCTGCATTTTACTCCTCTCCTCACCCAGCACTTCTGGTGACCTTCAGACAAGCTATCAAGCATGGTCCATTCCATTGATTCTTTTATCTGGCTTTTAAACAAATGCATTACACATATTTAAAATATATTATACCAACTTAGAGTACATATATTTTAACTCAGGGAATAAACCTGCTGTTACAGTGCCTTGTGAAAGTATTCATCCCCCTGGTGTTTGTCTTGATTTCTTGTATTACAACCTGGAATTCCAATGAACTTTTGGGGGGGTTAGCACCATTTGATTCACACAACGTGTCTACCACTTTGAAGGTGCAAAATATTTTTTATTGTGATACAAAAAATAATTAAAACAAAAACTCTCGAGTGTGCATAGGTATTCACCCCCTAAAGTCAATACTTTGTAGAGCCACCTTTCCCTGCAATTACAGCTGTAAGTCTCTTGGGGTGTGTCTCTATTAGCTTAGCACATTTAGCCTCTGGGATTTTTGCCCATTCCTCAAGGCAAAACTGCTGCAGCTCCTTTAAGTTCGATGGCTTGCTTTGGTGTACAGTAATCTTCAAGTCATGACACAGATTCTAAATTGGATTTAGGTCTGGGCTTTGACTAGGCCATTCCAAGACATTTAAATGTTTTCTTTTAAACCACTTCAGTGTAGCTTTAGCGGTGTGTTTAGGGTCATTGTCCTGCAGGAAGGTGAACCTTCATCCCAATCTCAGCCAGTACTTTGACATCAAGTCAGTGAGCAAGTTTTCAACATGCCTCACGGTAGAGCAGAGTCAGGCTAGCTAGGCTTCAAAGAACAAACCAAGCTATAAATGACATATTCTGTCCTGGGATTTATCCAATACAATCTTTTAGATTTATCACCATCAAGGATGTGTTTACAATGTCTAATGCAAAAACGTTAATCCAATGACAGAATCTTCTGGAAGTTAGGAGGGGCTAACAGTAGATGTCACTCACCAGAGTGAGTCAGTGTTGAGACATTAGCAGATTAGGACAGGACAGAAAGGTGGGACAGCGACACTGTAACAAAGGACATTTCTGAAGGAAAGAAACAAACAAAGAAAACAGGTTGAACGACACTTTGAGAGAGAAAAGCTGTACTCTGACCCAGGCTTTTTAAGACCAGATGAGCAGGCAGAATGAGTAGGGTACCCTGAGCTGTGCTTTAAGGGGCAGGATGATCACACAGAACAGGTACGGTACCCTGAGTCAGGTTTTAAGAGACAAGATGAGTACCACATAGAGACCAGATGAGAAGTCAGAACGGGTATGGTACTCTGAGCCAGGCTTTTAGAGACTAGACAAGCAGCCAGAACGGGTGCGGTACCTAGAGCCGGGCTTTAAGAGACAAGATAGGCAGCCAAAACGGGTGTGGTACCCTGAGCCACGCTTTTAGAGACCAAGTGAAGAGGCAGAATGGTGCGGTACTGTGTCCCGGGCTTTAAGAGACAAGATGAGCAACTAGAACAGGTGAGGTACCCTGAGCCAGACTTTTAAAGACCAGAAGAGCAGCCAGAATGGGTGCAGTATTGCAAACTTTCTGGCTTCTCAGTTTGTCTCTTAAAGCCTAGCTTAGGTACCACACTCGTGGCTTATCATCTGGTTTCTAAAAGCCCGGCTCAGGGTACCTCACCTGTTCCAGTTGCTCATATGGTCTTTAATAGGCTGGCTCTGGGTATCATACCTGTTCTGATTTCTGTTCTGATCATATTCTGCCTGCTAATCTAGTCTCTTCCAGTGTTCAGGGTACCACACCTACTTTGACTTCTGCAGATTTTTTTTTTTGTCACATAGCCTGCGGCTCACAAATAACTTCAGTGGTGTAGAAGTTCCACATTTCTGTTGTCGGTGCATTTTCCACACCAAAACACCCCCTGACAGGTCAGCCTGTTGTGCGTTTAAATGGTCCTGCAGTTCCACTCGCTTTCCAAGAAGAGCACATACAGTATGCTCTTTAACTGGGTGAATTTATGACAGAAGTGGGACCCTAAAGAGACACCACATCTTCTGAAATTAGACTTGCTGGAAACATTTGATTTTTTTTAAGACAATAAGGATGCTGAAACAACCATTATTCTGCATTCAGTCATTCAGGATTGTTCCTTTGCTGTGGAGTCAGAAAGGTGATCTAGGACTCATTAACTTGGATAATAAAAAGCTTATGAAATCAGGTTTAAATTTTTAAAGGACTCTATCTTTGTAATCTTCCGTGCTTAAATGTGGCATTTGCCTTTGACTAGAATGCTTACAGATTATAACCATACATCTTTGACATTACCTATCCAGTGCTGGGTCATGGTGAGTTTGGAGCCCATACCAGGATGTACAAATGGGGCGGGCAGGTGGATAAGCAGAGACTTCTTGATTCAATATTGCAATGAAATTAGCCTGTCAATTTTATATGTATTGCGATTTTTAAAGTATTACGATTCTCTCCATATTACGGGTCAATATTAAATTTGTTGCAGATTTTTTAAATTAAAAATATAATTTCTCTCCAAAGCAATATTTTCCTGTAATACAATTAAATATTACTATTATATCTCAAAGGGCTTTATTAAGTCAACGAGTAAACTTCATAACTTTGTATTCTTAATAATACGTGCTATGCATTCTAATTACAAAAACTGCATCAGTAAGCTATTCTCATGGACTCATACAAATGCACACAGTTCCATTTTGTTGATAGTAATGTTAGCTGATTTTTCAGTTTAAAAATTGATTTTTTAAAAAAAAATAATAACTCCATGTCTAGTTGGAGAACAGCCCTGAGTGAGCAAAACTGTGCACAGAGCCCTACAGACATGATTAGGTTGTATATGCTGTGCTTCGTACATAAATCCCAAATTCATAACCTGCCTGGCCTTGCTTGTGGCCTTACTCTCAGATTGCACAGGGACTGAAATAAAAACCTTTTCCACGACTTAAAGAAAATCCATTGTAAAATATTGGTCCAAAAATACCCTGCCGGCAGTCTCTCCAACATACGGCCCATTTTAAAGTCTTTCTCTCTAATATAAATAGCATTTAAGAGACTGACCACAGTGACGAACATGCTAATACTCTGGCTGTTCATCATTAAAATGGCAGCAGAGTGTGAAACACTGACTCTCAGTCTACCCTCCGAGGTGACGTCAGTACCATCATGTCAAAACAATGACAGAAGGCCCTGCACTACACAGAATCACTGTTACTGAATTTAAGCTTTAGGGGTGCCGAATAGTCATGACCTCAACCCAAAAGCTGCTTGCTTAAGTTCTGCAAGGAGTCTAATTGTAGCATGAGTGAGACTCTCTGTGTGAATCAATTCAGTGAAAACAGCAAGCTGTATAAACAGGTTACTTCAGGTGAAACTGTTTCCCAAGGAACTGTAATCTTGGACCTCTGGAAGAGAATATGCTGTCATCTGCAACTGCTGTGAAAGCAATAAAATAAAATTACTGTTCACTGCTTGACCTTTTCAAAGGATAGTAGAGAAGCTACTTTGTTGACTTTAACAGCAAGATATATATAGACAGCAAGATCTCTGCTTAAGACCATGAAAGAAAATAAGACCAGAAATTAGTTTCACACAATTATATCCTTGGGCAAGTAGCAGATGAAAACATGAACCTGTAAACTGTAAAAATGTTTTCTTGCTCATCTGATCAAAACCTGTGGCTTGTTATTTCAACTAGAACTAAAATTTAATGTTTTAAATCAATTAAATGGGCCTTCCTAATACTTTTAGGAAAGGTGCCAAAAGCAGAACTCGATTCAAAGCTTTGTTTGCAAATAAAAGTTTAGTCAATCCATCAAAGAAATGTCGAGGGCCTGGCAATTCCAAAAATTGTAAAAAAATGAAGACAATACTATTTGGTTTTTCCAATTCCACACTTTTTGCAAAGGACTGCAGGGGAACCAGACCAGGTCCTGTCAGGTCTCCTGTCATGGCCAGCGACTTGAGGCAACACTACCATACAAAGGCGCACCCTAAGAAGCATACACATTGACCTAGGTTCCCACTCTGTAACGGAATGAAACAGTCCAGGACTCCCCTCCCACAGTGAGACACGTCCACTTTCCCATGCCACAACATAGTCATGGGCTCAACCCCCAGTCAAATGTTAGATATTACACTTCTGTTTGGACATAAAACTCTTTCCCATTTACTGTAATCAACATTTAAATGATAATTACTGTAGGAAATGTTACAATGGTAGTACTTACAGCACTGCTTTGCAGGAAAAATGATGGTATAGCACAATCCACACACCTTATTTATTAACCTTGATTGATGATAACATTTTTCTCGCATCTTCCTAAGTAGTGATATTCCACATGGACCAGAGCTACACCTTAAAGTTTTAATTTGTAATGACCGTGTAATATAATGTAATTTTGTAGATGGATAGAGATGGCTCACTGTCTTTATTTTAATTCAGATGGACTGCTGTCGAATCAGAGATCACAAGGGCTCCAGAAAGCCAATAGAGATCAGTTACCGAGCGCATAATCTTAGAATATTAGCGCTGAAATGTTCTCATCATATATTTCAATAAAAATTCCTGCTTCTAATGGTGCCTGTTGTTTCATGACATCACGTGATTAGTGTATGTTTTAGCATAGCAGTGGCACCTCCTTGTGGCAGGTAAGAGATTTACTCAATTTTCCTTTCCTCTTTTGAAGTATGCTTGCTAAAATGACCAAATTACAAACAGATCATATGGCAGATACACTTGCCTTTTTTATTTTTTAGATGTTATGATGATTTTTATCATGATTAAATAAGAGGAATTTTCATTCAGTCTGACATTTTGTAGACAGTGAAATATTTCCCTGGGGTAATTTGGGTTAATTAATCCTGAGGTTAGAACAGGAAAAATTCCTGCTACTGCCAATGCTTCCTGTTGCCCCAGCTCCAGGACTCTATGGAGAACAGCCAGCAGTGATAGCAGTGACGTTGTGATAACATCCCAAGGTCAGACAGACACACCGTGACATACACTGTCACAGCTATTTGTATGTGTATATCCTACAAGGTGGTTGTACTCCTGTAAATCCTGTATAAACTATAGCCTATTAGAGTCATCATATCATGTACACATTCTGGTTCTTTTATTTTCTCTGATTTACAGTATTGTTTTTAAAATTTATTTCATCATCTTCTCTGAATATTGCTGCAACTGAACTAACAATATTTCACCCATCTATCCAAAACCCAAGTCATACCTGTGACTCTTGCCATCACCCTTGTTCTGACTCTGACAATGTACAAGATTACTTAGGACCTAAACTATTGTAATGATTCAGAACACGGTAGGATCCAATTGCAGAGTCACAAGGTTTAATCGTAGTCAATAACAATCAGAGATCATACACTAGCAAATGCTCAACAACAAAGGAACGCTCGGTAAGGGTCTCAGAAACACAATACCTTGCAAGGAGGCAACTGAACTGCAGGGCTAAAGTAGGAGACTGAACAAGGCACGGCTGGAAACTGCTTGATGATAATGATCGAGGCACAGCTGGTCAGTACTCAGGGGATGATGAACGGGAGTAGGTTGGGTGTGGTAGCTTAGAGGCAGACTGGCTTAGTGTGGGCGTGACAGAATCCCCTCCTCCACAGGCGACTCCTGAAGCCCAACGCAGCCGGCGCAGAGGCCAATCGTGTGGACGGGGTGCTGGGCAGTCCGGGTGCAACCGGTGGAACTCAATCAACGACGGGTCCAGAATGTCCTGGGCGGGGACTCATGACTGTTCCTCTGGGCTGTAGCCCTCCCGGTCGACCAGGTACTGGAGATGACCCCTCCAGCACCGAGATTACGTCCAGTAGAGTAGGGGATTCGGCTGGAGCAACAGGAGGATTCATGGGGTTATAATATATGGGTTTCTTTAGGGATACATGGAAAGTCCGTGATATCCAGAACCGGGGGAAGCTGTAAATGGTATGTGACAGGGTTTATATGGCAAATGGGTCCAATTGAAGGGTCCAATGTGACGGGGACTGAGTTTCCTGGAGGAGAGATGTAGTTTTATGTCACGAGTAGACAGCCCTACACTGTGGCCTGTATGAAAGAGGGGAGTGGGTCTTTGACGCCAGTCCGAAAAGCACTTTTGGGTCTGCAAGCCCTGCTGTAGCTGGGCATGGGCTCTCTCCCATACCTGACCACTCATCCTGAACTGGCACATCACTGACCACGAGCTCCCAGTGGTACAACCGGAGCTGGTAACCTAGGACACACTGGAAAGGGGTATGGACAAGAGAGTTCTGGTTACATTCAGCCCATGGGAGATAGTGGCTCCAGTCCTCCCACTGGGAGGAGCAGTATTATCAGAAGAATATGCCAATCTCCTGGTTGAGTCTCTCTGTCTGTCCATTAGTCTGAGGGTGGTACCCAGATGACATGCTTAGGGACACCCTGAGACGTGAACAGAATGCCCTCCCAGCCTTTGAAGTAAACTGGGGTCCCCGGTCTGACACAATGTCTTTTGGGATCCTAAAGATTCTGAAGACATGGTTAAACAGAATCTCTGCCATCTCCATAATAGTGGGCAATCGAGGAAGTGGAACCAGCTGACACATCTTTGAAAATCTATCGATGGTGACCAGGATTGTGGTGAAACCTTGGGACGAGTGTAAGTCCATGATGAAATAGATGGCGATGTGGGACCAGGGTCTCTGAGGAACAGGTAAGGGCTCCAGGGTACCAGCAAGTAAGGTTGGGAGGTTTTTGACTGAACACAAACAAGACACCCTAAAACAGTCTTTGACATCATCAGGGAGAGACGGCAACCAGAACTTACGTGAAAGGAGTACACGTGTATGAGTGATGCCTGGATAGCCTGTGCTGACAGAGGTGTGTATCCACTGTAGGAGTTGGAGTCGAATCATCGCAGAAACATAGGTTTTGTTTACTGGGGCATCTGAGAATCCCGGGTCAGACTGGACGGTCTGTCAGACCCAGGAATGGATGTGTTGCAACCTCTACAACAAATGAAAGGGATGGATCAGGCTGTTTGAGGATCGGGGCTGTTGTGAAGATCTGCTTGAGGTTCTGGAAAGCTAGTTGGGCCTCCTTTGTCCAGACGAGCTGACAAGCCTTTCACAAGTAGGATTGTCAAGGGGGTGGCGACAAAACTGAAGTTTCGAATGAACCTCTGAGAAAAGTTGAAAAAACTGAGGAAGCGTTACAGCTCTTTCACAGTACCAGGCCCTTACTGCCCTCCATCTTAATCCCCTCAGGTCCTATTACATATCCCAGGAAGGAGATACTCTGACAGTCAAACTAGCACTTCTTGACCTTGGCAAACAGGTTGTTCTCCCTTGACCTTTGTAATACCTGGGATACATGTCGGTGATGAGACTCTAGGTCCGGGGAGTAAATGAGGAGCTCATTGACGTATACAATAAGGAACTTGTTAACCATGTCTCTGAAAATCTCATTCATTAGAAACTGAAATATTGATGGGGCATTAGCAAACCCATAAGGCATCACAAGACGTTCGTAGTGCCCCCTAATGGTGAGAAAGGCAGTTTTCCCACTTATCCCCCTTCTGTATATAGATGAGATTATATGCACTGCAAATGTCCAGTTTTGTAAAGTGGGTAGCCTGGTGCACTTAGTCCAAGGCCGAAGGTATTATGGGAAGAGGGTATCGGAACTTGATGGTTATGTCATTCAGGGCTCACTAATCAATACCTAGACAAAGGCCTCCATCTTTCTTACCCACAGAGAAAAACCCCGAGGCCACTGGTGAAGTTGATAATCAGATGATTACCAAAGCAAAGGCCTCCTCAATACATTGGTTCATGGCTTCAGGCTTTGGGATTGAGAGGGGGTAAACCCTACCTCTAGGGGGCACCACTCCCAGCAGTAAATCAAAGGCACAATCCCCTGGACAGTGAGGAGGCAAGGTTGCTGCCTTGACAGGATTAAAAACATCAGCATGTTCCAGGTAAGGAACTTAGGTAGAAAAAGTTGATTATGAGGTCTCCACACAAGTAGCCCTACAAGAAAACTGCAGACAATGAGCCCTACAGCCCTCTCTCCAAGACACCAGCTCACCCTCTCTCCATGAGATTACTGGATCATGAAGGTAAAGCCAAGGGTGGCCCAGTATCAGTGGATCTCTTGGAGCTGACAGGACAAGGAGTTGGGTCCCCTCCCCGTAGAGTATCCCCACTTGCATCTACTGGGTTGGCAGGTCTGATGACTTCTGTCCAGTACCCAGTGGCCTTCCATCTAGGGAATTCACAGATAGGGGAGGCATGTCCTGTACAAGAGGAGCTCCCAACTTCTTGGCCCATTCTGAGTCAATGAAGTTCCCAGTAGCACCAAAATCTATTAAGGCTGAGATGGATATAGTGACTAAACCATATGACAAGAGCACAGGGACATAAAATTGCTTCTGGGAAACATTGACGAGGACAAACCTTCTCACCCATGTAGCAGGCCAGCCATCTCCTCCTCTAGGGCAAACAGGGCAGTCTAATTGAAGGTGTCCCGTCTTTCCATAGTATGAGCACAAACACAGGTCAATCCTCCTCTTGCACTCCTCCCAGGATAAATGATATCCTCTCAACAACACAGGTCTGGACTCCAACTTAGCAGGGAAAGATGTCTCAAATGTACATCTAGAGAATATACTCAACCGACAGTCCTCCAGAGCACACTGGCATTGTTAATTGGCTTCATGGATTTGATTCCTGATATTCTCAATGTCTATTCCATTCACTAGAGGAGCCAGCACTGCAACTGATTCCACTGGATCCATGACCTGGCAAGGTATTCTGTAATGATTCAGAACACTGTAGGATCCATTGCACAATCACAAGGTTTAATTGTAGTCAATACAGTGAAGGTCAAAACCAGAACAGGTAGGATTTCCAAAAGCCAGTGGAGCATCAGAAACATAGTCATGGTCACAGGCAATAAGTCATTTCCAGGGTAGAGTAACAAGCACACCAAACAGAACCAAAACAGGAGGCAGAAGGAGAAGTCAATAATAATCATGGTCATACACTAGCAAATACTCAAGCACTAATAAACTCTCAGTAATGGCCACAGAAACACAATACCTCACAAGGAGGCAACTGAACTGCAGGGTTAAAGGAGGAGACTGAACAAGGCATGGCTGGAAACTGCTTGATAATAATGAACGAGGCACAGCTGGTCAGTACTCAGGGGATGATGAATCGGTTGGGTGTGGCAGGTTAGAGGCAGACTGGCTTAGTGTGGGCGTGACAACTATGAAGCCCCTATACTGAGAGTTCAATATTAGCCTAATTTATATGATATATATATATTCATATTTCTGTGTATAGTTGCAATTCTTTTTCCTGTATTACACTAAAAAACAAGGTTAAGTTTCAGTGCAGAACTAAAGTACAATTTCATTGAGGTTTTTCTGGGCCAGGAAGCCAGGGGATCATAATAAAAATAGCCATGTAAAGCCTGGTAAAAACGAAACTAACATCCGTAATAGGTTTACTGCAACATATGCACGTTTTCTTAAAGGCTATTAAAAATAACAGCACCTTAAAACAGTCTATGCTTGCGCTTTCCTAAATTGCCTTTCTCTCGGTAGGTTAGAAGTCCGGCACAGGTTATTAACACTAAGAAACTTGCTTGAATGTTATTACTTCCACCTTAGCTCATGCCTGTGTGAGTGTTTATTAAATCTGCATGGAGCTGATTAGCGCTAACTGTTAGCATCATGCCCGCATCACGGCAGAGGGCTTTTTATGAGAGCTTACCTGCAAGCTTGCGAAGATCTGGTTTTAAACAAAAACATCTGGATTTAAAGACGATGAAATGAGTCCAACTGCGGCAACTGCTCATGGCAGATGGAAAGTGGTCCCAGGTCAGGGAGAGCACATTATATATCATACATAAAAACAACACATAACTTACTGTGCCATGTACGCACTGATATGTTTTCCTGGGATAAACATTGCTGGTTGCTTAGGGTTTTCACTTCATTATAAGTTAGTGATTCTTATACATTCAATTTACTTTTCCAAGTATATGCAAAATAGAGTTGTGTGGAATTCATTTCAAACCACGAAAGCGTGACTGGTAAAGCAGTAAAGCCACGGTATTATCAGTAGTTCATTGCAGTGGTTTTGCTCTTCAGCTCAGGCTTTAGTGGAGTGAATTTTCCATTATCAGGACAGGGGAAAACGTGGCTTCCACAAGCTAAGCATTTACTGGTCTACTCTACCCAGGATAGTCCTATATAATGAAGAGTTGTAATGATTCTTGCATTCACATTAAGCATAGTCATTATGAATCCAGTATTTTCCTTCAGGCAAGAACACTAAGGTCAAATTGTTATTCTTATCATGGCAAGGATGTGATAAAACAGCATAAGTGGAATATTATGAGACGTTATCAGAAACATACAGTAATGGTGATAGCACATATGGCTGTCATTAGCAAGATAGTCTTCCCAAGTTTTTTCTTGACTATCTATGTTAAATGTAGTGTCAGCCAATTTCAGAACCAGCTAGGAGAGGCTGGAAAGTACATTCTGGAAGATACAAGTAAAAAGTGTCGATAAAGAATGAAACCATGCAAGGTTAAGACCACAAAGGGTTAGGACAAACGATGATTCCATTACCAAAACTCGAAGCCCTGATCACGACCCTTCTTCTGTCAGCCTTAGAGTAAACCCTGAAGTGGTTAGACGTGCTCAGGGAGAGGCAAAATAGACCTGATGGGCTGGGCACGTCATCAAGTGGGGCAAAGCTGAAGGTCTGGGATCAGCGGCTCCACCCAATTAAGGTAACAAATAATGCTTGCAGGGTCACAGGAAACATGCTTTTATTCCTTTGGTCATGTGGGATGGGCAAAAAGAGGAGTGTGCATTTACAACATTGTTTCAGATTTAGATGGGTTTGGGGCCATGTAGCAAGTGGAGGGGAGTCTGAGCAACTTTTTATTAGAACTGCAGTTCAGGCCACTGGCCAATAGGGGTATACAGCCAGCCTCGCTCAAGACTGAACCGTGCATGGCTTTCGAGAATGTGGGGAACGATGCACACACACACGGACACACATGCACCCTAACCCTGTGCTCTGTGTGTGGAGTCTGCATGTTCTCTCTGCACCTACATCAAAATTGCCTATTGATCAAGCCTGAGGATGGGCCGAAAGTTGTCCCCTGTCCCTCTGTGCTTCCTGGGATGGGTTCCAGGCTCACCATGGCATTGTACTGGATAAGCATTTATGATAAATTGATAGATGTAGACACATGCTCATTCACAGACAAATGCACACAACCTTCAGCTTCTGCACAAGGTGAAGATTAATGCTAAATTATGTGTAATCCCTACACTGGAAACTGCAGGACTACTGAAACATGCACAAATGCTCCAGGTGGAGCAGTCTCACTGTTAGCAGACATACATGTCACTGTAGTGATATTTTGAACATAAAACTCATACTAGTATCTGTTTCTTATTTAACACACTATCCTTTAGAACAGGTTTGCTACAGTTATGCTCAGCTTTCATATTTTTTCACCCTTTAAATACAGTATATGCTGCTCATATTACATAACCAAAAATGAATAAATGACATTAGAACAAATGAATTTTGTCAAAAAAAATCGTTAAAAATTGCCATATTTTATTATATTTCACACATACCTACCTTCATACTTCACACTTCACACACATCCAAGATGGCGGCGCAGCAGTAGCTTGCAGCGGCCTCTCCGTATCCAAATTGGTGCTATTTTGTACGATTTTGTCTCCAAGCCCAACCTTCTATTGCATATGGACATGGAAACAACCAGTGTTCACGTCTACCATCGCCAGACACTTTTGCAGTACAGAAATCATCCAAAATTCAACCTAAAGAATGATCTGCTGGAGAAGCTACACGACCTCAGCCTGCTGCGAGGACCAGGCCTTCAGTCCTTGGCGTCACCTGATGCCGGCAGCCGGAGGAAAGGTACACGAAAGCGGTGTGCAAGGAAGCGGAAGCGCGGCAAGCTGGCAGGAGTGCATGCTAGGCTAAACGCAAACCCTAGCCGGCCGGCACTCCCGTCCATTCTACTGTACAATGTCTACAACCTGGACAACAAACTGGACTACACCTACTCCAGCGTACTACCCAGCGTGAGTTTAGAGACTGTTGCATCTTTGTTTTCACGGAGACATGGCTTAGCAACAAAGTTCCAGACGCCGCCATTCAGCTGGATGGGCTAGCTTCGTTTCGTGCTGACAGAAATGCCGCTTTGTGTGGTAAGGCTCGCGACGGTGGCTTGTGTGTTTACATCAACGCGCAATGGTGAAGGAACTCTGTGCTAGCGTTTAGCTACTGCTCATCGCTAGTGAAGTTTGTGAATGTTAGATACAGACCATTTTGTTTACCGTGGGAATTCACCCCTGTGCTTATACTCGGAGTTTACATTCCCCCCGGCGCTAATGCTAAAGATGCGCTCTGTACGGCACTATCAGCCAACTGCAGAATGCACACCCAGATGGACTGTTTATTGTCGCTGGAGATTTCAACCACGTGAATCTCAGGTCAGTGCTCCCTAAATTCCATCAGTATGTGGACTTTGCAACGAGATGGTCAAACGCGCTGGATTTTGTTTACACAAACATCCCCGATGCATCCCGGGCAGAGCCCCGCCCCCACCTCAGCTATTCAGACCACATCTCTGTTATGCTAATTCCAGCATACAGACTGCTCGTCAGACACTCCAAACCGGTTCTGAAGCAGGTGAAAACCTGGCCAGCAGGAGCCATCTCCACTCTTCAGGACTGCTTTGAGCACACTGACTGGGACATGTTCAGGGAGGCTGCAACCGAAGGTGACTGCACCAACTTGGACGAGTACACAGCATCAGTGACCAGCTACATCAGCAAGTGCATTGATGATGACACTGTCCCCAAGTTCATCACCATATGCCACAACCAGAAATCATGGATTACTACAGAGGTACGCGCTACTGAGGACCTGGGACTCCACTTTCAGAGTAGGTGGCAAGGTGGCCCTGATAACAGTGAGGGCCATACTATCCCAGGCCATCAGTGCAGCAAAATGCGCACACACCCAGAGAATCTACAGCCACTTCCCGGACAGCGGTGACACACGGTGCATGTGGCAGGGCATCCAGGCGATCACCAATTACAAGACAACACCACCTGCCTGTGACAGTGATGCCTCCGTTCCAGATGCGCTGAACAACTTCTAGGCACGGTTTGAGGTGCAGAATGACGTGGCGACGAGGAAGACCACCCCTCCTTTAGACGACCAGGTTCTGCTTTTGACCACGGCTGACATGAGGAAAACTCTACGCAGTCAACCCACGGAAGGCTGCTGGACCAGACAATATTCCTGGCAGAGTGCTCAGAGGATGTGCAGACCAGCTGGCAGATGTTCTCACTGACATCTTCAACATCTCCCTGAGCAATGCCACCGTTCCAACATACTTCAAGACGACCACCATCGTATCCGTGCCAAAGAAGTCTTCAATGTCCTGCCTCAATGACTATCGTCCCGTTGCACTCACACCCATCATCATGAAGTGCTTTGAGAGGCTTGTCATGAGGCACATCAAGACGCTGCTGCCCCCCTCACTGGACCCCCTGTAGTTGGGATACCGCTGCAACCGTTCAACAGACGACGCCATAGCCACCACCCTCCATCTGGCCGTCACCCACCTGAACAAGGACACATACGTGCGAATGCTGTTCATAGACTTTAGTTCAGCATTCAACATAATCATCCCTCAGCACTTGACTGGAAAACTAAGCCTGCTGGGATTGAACTCTGTAATTGGATCCTGGACTTCCTGACTGAGAGACCTCAGTCAGTCTGGATTGGAAACAGCATCTCCAGCACCACCACGCTGAGCACTGGGGCTACACAGGGCTGTGTGCTTAGTCCACTGCTGTTCACTTTACTGACTCACGACTATGTAGCAATACACAGCTCGAATCACATCATTAAGTTTGCCGATAATACGACTGAGGTTGGTCTCATCAGCAAGATCGATGAGTCAGCATACCGAGAGGAGGTGCAGCGGCTAACGGATTCGTGCAAAGCTAACAACCCGTCTCTGAACATTGACAAAACAAAGGAGATGGTTGTTGACTTCAGAAGAACCGGGAGCGACCACTCTCCACTGAACATCAACGGCTCACTTGTGGAGATCGTTAAGAGCACCAAATTCCTTGGTGTTCACCTGGCGGAGAACCTCACCTGGTCCCTCAACACCAGCTCCATAGCCAAGAAAGCCCAGCAGCGTCTCTACTTCCTGCGAAGGCTGAGGAAAGCCCATCACCCACCACCCATCCTCACAACGTTCTACAGAGGGACTATTGAGAGCATCCTGAGCAGCTGCACCACTGTTTGGTTTGGGAATGGCACCGTCACGGATCGCAAGACCCTGCAGCAGATAATGAGGGCAGCTGAGAAGATCATCGGAGTCTCTCTTCCCTCCATCGCAGACATTTACACCACACACTGTATCTGCAAAGCCACCAGCATTGTGGATGATCCGACACACCCCTCACACAAACTCTTCACCCTCCTCCCATCTGGAAAAAGGTACCGAAGCATTCAGGCCTTCACTAACAGACTGCACAATAGTTTCATCTCTCAAGCCAAAAGACTCTTAAAGACTCAGGGAATGAAGTGATACCACACACACTCTCACTTGACTCAATCATATATTTATTATTATATATTTATATTATTATTATTTATATATTATATTATTATACTGTTACCTTCTTCCCACTCCCAGTGTCATGTCTTCATCTGCTCTTTAATTAATTAATTATATTGTCACATCTTTGCACAACCTGCTACTTTTGTAAATATCACAACTGTGTACTGGTCAGGACTGCGCTGTCTTCGTCTGTACCACTGTCTTGTCTTAGCACTGTTTGCATGTTTGCATATGTGCACTTCATGTTATGTGTAGTTTTTTATAGTCCTGTGTTCTGTGTAGCATGGTGGTCCTTCTTAGACAAACCTTCTCCCTTGAGTGTTATTTTATATTGCATGTATTACTGTGTGTATTATTGTGTATTTGAGCTACTGGGTGCCTAAATTTCCTTCAGGATCAATAAAGCATCTATCTATCTGGAGGAACGTTGTTTCGTTTCACTATGTACTGTACTAACTGTATATGGTTGAAATGACAATAAAAGCTACTAGATCTTGATCTTGGAATAACCCCACTCAGACAGCAAGAGAGACAAATCAATAAAAAATCTTGTTTTAAAAAGATACAGCAAGCTTATATTGGAATATTTGAAATATTTGAAAAATTATTTGTCGTGCTTATAGAAAACGTAGTTTCAACTGTCCACATTTTCTGCTCTTCAGAACAAGCATTGCTTGACTCAGGAGTGGAATGAAAACATCGATATGCATACAATGCCAACAGTAATCAGCCAGTCATGGACAAAGAATGCAATTAGACTTTGAAGACCCCAATCAGTGGATTGGCCCATTCCCCAATTGCCAACTCAATTGCCACCTCAAACAGCCATTCAATTCAATTCAATTCAATTTTATTTATATAGCGCTTTTAACACGGAGCACGGT
>JAACJT020000052.1:23111196-23121352 GCA_009936485.2 Gymnarchus niloticus
GTGGGGGGGTGGGGGGGGGGTGTTGGGCGGAGGGGGGCAGGGGGGGGGGGGGGGGGGGGGGGGGGGGGGGGGGGGGGGGGGGGGGGGGGGCAGAAAAAAGCCAAGCAGAAGTCTGATGAACCATTCAGGTGATTCTTCATGATCATTGGATGCTGTCCTACGATGATGCTGAATAGTTAACTCAGACCTTTATTTTTTCCAGATTTGACTACTGTAACGCACTGTTCTCTGGATGTAACTCTGGGTTGTTACACACACTTCAACTAGTGCAAAATGGTGCAGTGAGAGTTCTAACTTAAACCAGGAAGCTTGATCATGTAAGTCCTGAATTGTCATCATTACATGAGCTTCCTGTTAAGTTCATACTGACTTTAAGATACTATTACAAACCAATAAAATCTTGCATAGCTTGGCCCCAAAGAATATCTTCCTGATCTTTTGGTTCCATACTTTGGTTACATAATTTCCCTCTCATGGGGCAGGTTATTTATTAGTTTTGAGAATGAAAAAAGCTACATTGGGGTGCAGGGCATTCTCCTACTAAGGAATGGTCTTCGAAGAGCGGTGCAGGACTCTGACTCACTCTCTGTCTTTAAATCATGGCTTAGCAAACAAGTCAGTTTAGCACTGATATGGTCTGGTAAAATAAAGCAAAATTTGGGCATCCACTCACTCTCTATCTTTAAGCCTTAGCTTAAAACACACCTACTTAGCCTAGCTTACAGAAACATTGAGTAGTTGCTCACCCCCCAGCTAGGCTATAGTCTGAGGTGTAGATTAACTATTCTGAACTATTGTGGGCATGAACTATTCTGACAGTGCTGTCACTCTTGCTTTGCATATTGTTGTGTGTTGTTGGAGTGCTAGCGTTCAGGGATTCCTCATGGCTGTGCCCCATTGGCCTCTCCCTCATAGTTATGCTGCCATGTATATAGGCCTGCCAGAACTCCTGCTGTTTCATTGTAATCACTTTGCTGTTTTATATTTCTGCCCTGCTCATGTACTTTTCTCTCTACCCCACCCCCCTTTATTGGGTGTTCCTTTAAGAGGTCCAGATTCAAGAGATCCCACTATTTGTCTGCTAGCCCATCATGTCCTCCTTCCCTATCACCTGTCCATCCTGACCGGCTTGCCGTCATTTCAGCCAACAAACCTAGTCATTGAACTTGGTCACCTGACTGCCTCCTTCAATTTGATGTTGTCCATCTGATTGTTCTACTACACTGTTGTTCACCATATCATATTAATGAACCTCTCCTGCCAGGTGCCAACTAGGGAAGGATGGGCTTCCACCTTGAGTCTGGTTCCCCCCCAAGGTTTCTTCCTCCTGAGGGACTTTTTCCTTACCACTGTGGCCCAGGACTGTGTAAAGCGCTTTGTGACTATGCTCCTTTTTTAAAGCACTATATAAATTGGAATGATGATAATGATGATGATTCCCAGTCAAAATGATGTTGTACTCCAGCTTCAAATAGCAAATGTTTTGACGCACACATTCTTCCAGAAAGGTGTCAACAGCATACACCCTAACCCACAAACCTGCACTATAGCCACCAAGGAGTACCACAACCAAACAGGCCCACAGCTGTCTTCACACCCCCTGCTCTCCTCAGTGGTCCATGGTATTTCCCAGCATCCCCTGGAGCAGCTTGTTTTAGATAAGCCCAGCCACTCTGAGAAGACGCTGCCGTTCCGTGCCACTGTAAGTCCTGATTGATGGCCCTTGATGGTGTGGTCAGAGGGTGAACCTGTCAGTCACAAGTTTACAGATGAGCTCCAATCTCAATGCCATTCTCAGGATGCCTGGGACTGCAGATCCCTCCGCCTCACTTCTGGCTGTCTGAACCCATAGTTAGATAACAAACTCCAGCTCAAATCACTGGGTTCCACGACAAATGAAAAAATCTTCATTCAGGCTTCATGTCTGCTGGACCACAGAGGTGCACCCTGTTCATTTTGATTCTGAGCAGCATGGGAGAAGGGACAGTGAAGAGGCTCGACTTCACCGCCCACACAGAATCATACAGACAGATCGAAGCTTCACTGAAATGAAGTAGCTGCAGATTAACTGCAGGACTATTCTTGTGACTGATGCAGACAGTGCATTAAATACAATAAAGGCAAAAATGAAAACACAAAAATGGAGACAGGATTGTCTGTGCAAAAACAACCTTTATAATATTTCTGAGTCCAAAGTCTTGCTTCCAGTTCCATCAGTTTTTGGTTCCTATTATCAGAGGCAGGTCCAGTTTGATGTCAGCAAATCTTCAGAGTCCAGCTGTAGCAGTATCCCCGGTGACATTTGCCAGTGAATCTCATGTCTATTCAGTGCTCCTGAGCTGAACAGTGTGAGACAAAGCATCCCCCCCCACTGGCTGGCATATGCCCTGTGACACACAAGCAGCTCTCATAGAAACCAGATGTTCTCTAGGATGAACGTCAGATGATCCGGCTGATTCCAAACATGCTAAACACACGGCATGCAAACAAGCAATTACACACGAAGCAGATGGGAACCATAAAGTACTAGCACATGTTTCCCATCCCCATATCCGTGTCGTGCAAGTTTTGTGACCTCAGAGAGTTAGACTTTAAGGTTTAAACTTATAGGTCCATAGACCAGGTTAGGCCCTCAGTCGGGTACACACGTGCTGTGTGATCAGCCTAAATGCATCCAGCTGTTTTGAAAAAGTCATGTCAGATCAATGAGTGATGATGTAAATGGGTATATAAATGTCACAAAGCGACTCGTGAGCACAGTCAACTTTCCTGATAGAACACCGAGCACTAGGACTTGCGAGAGAGCAAAGTGAAATAAGCTCCCCCCTGCTGGGGCACCATGGGGGCTGATTTAGAAGCCATACAGATGATCCGTCAGACACTCGCATATATGCAGCCAGACCCCATCTCCAGCTCTCAGATATTTATTCCAAGGACTTTAACGCTGTTTAGTCCATGCCCAGTCAAGAGCAAATAAATTTGTAAGTAATACTGAAATTTTAAATACCAAATAAACAAGTGGCTGAACCATTTTAATGACTATTATTTTTGAGTAAATTTAGAACAAAGTAAAAATCAATTTGAGATGCTTATGTCACTTACACCTTTCCATCCATCCATCCATGAGTTGATCTATGAATCCATCTATGATGAATCCAGGGAAGATCTGCAATGAGCCTACTATATATTCTGCGTAAAATAATCATTTGTTGTCTGGCTTAGTTTATGACAATACAAAAATGAGTTATCACCCCTCCTGAAATGTAACCCACAAATTGTCCTTCCAAGGATGAGACATGGAGAAATGGACAAACTCACCATCCAGAAGAGAGTCCCGGTGGCAAATTCAGCATAGAGCTCAATGGTGGACAGTACACTGAAGACGAGACACACCAGCACCATGAGAAATCTGCACAGGAAGGTGAGAACAGCTGGGGCATTAGCATGCAGTAAGCAGGCTCGGGGACAGACACAAACCTCAAAGCTGGAACACAATCAGAAAATCATAACATAATATTTCACCACCAATAGAATTATAAATGGAAACATCTTCATTTGCCAAGAACAGCAGTCAATTTGATAGAAGATATCTGGGATTAACTAGAGTGAAGGAATAGAGCTGAGCCAGGAAGGCCATCTTCAGCAATGCTTGCTGATGATTTAAGGGCACAGTGAAACATGATATCATCAGATTTCTGACATTCGTCAAATGGAGTATAGGCCAACCAGCAGGAATTAGTTGAAAGCTTTGATGAATTGAATCATTAGTTAAGTCCAAAAGCAGGTCAACAGGTCATCAATTACTCATGAGGTTTTGCTACCGATCATTTGGTGTCATTCTGCACAAGCTAAATTCAATTCAATTCAATTCAATTTTATTTATATAGTGCCTTCAACAAGAAGCACTGTCACAAAGCGCTTTACATAGCTCATTTCTATCCATTCTTATGTCTGAGACATGGATAAGAACAGCTCAGGATCATGACATATTTGAAATCTGATTTGCTATCCTGCCAAAAACATACTCTTGCTTTCATATCAAATTCTCCACTTATTCAACTCAGCATGCATCTTTCTATATGTATGCCTGCGTGGGGGTATAATTGTGAGGTACGACGGTATAACAGTAAAGAATATACGGGGAGGGTTGTACCATATTAAATACATCAACAGTCAAACACATGATCTTGGGTCCTTTAATATGATGTACTAACCCCTTTCCCACCCCATCCCGCATCCCTCAAGATCAGGGATTCCACAATAAGGGTCAGTGTGCACAGTAAACCATCATAATTAAGCTATCATCCTTCTCTCGGCATGACATGAGGTCCAGATGCCGTCCTAGAGATGACGGGAAGTCCAGCTGGTAGAGAGGGTTCACTTTGGGACAAACATCTTAGGATAATCTTTCCTGGCCGAGCTCATGCCGTCGTCGGGTGCTACAGAGTAGGACGCTCCCCAGCATTTTCCATGACACACACTGTCCAGATGTGAGCATGTTTCCATGCAATAGGGATTATGGGTCGTGTGTGATCACACCCATCTGCACCAATAGGAGGGGTACAAGGATGAAAAGAAGTCAAATTATCCGTTTCATAAAAACAGCAATTACATCACCCCCCTCCCCGCACCCCGCCTGCCAAAATGCTGCAGGACCGGCACGATGCCCTTATCCAGATCAAATTTAAGCTTTTGGATGGCTCGTCCTGAGTCTGTAGGTTTGCAGATTACAATCACCATGGCGAAAATTGCAAAGCAGGAATTGACTGTACAGGCACCCCTTACAGGCATGTTGGGCCACCGCCCACAGTCAGCTCTCAATAAACGAGCAGACTATTACCTATAGTCTAAAATTACATACACTGAAATCTTTAGCCACATACTATGCAAAGTATTTGAAACCATTGCAGACATGCTTTCATTCTACATGCAGGTAAATCTAATGGCCAGAAGGTGGCATAATGATGAAGGACATGGGACAGGGCCTTGCCAACTAATGGGCTGTCAGTACACAGTAAAACATTGCTGTAAAATTCCAGGCGATTTCTAACAGTAAAGTACTGTTCCTCTTAAATGCAGTTCAATACTGTAAACTTTTATCATTTTTTGACCCAAAAACAAAACAAAGACTTAACAGTCCAGTACTGCAAAATTTGACAGCACAGTACAGTATTTTCATCTTCTCAACAAAGACAGAGCACTAAGGAACATCTGCCACATGGGAAGAAGATATCACTTGAAATCGCCATTCTTATATGTCTTTATGTCTACTTTTGCTACTTTTATTCGTTTATATTTACTGCAACTTTTCAATACATTCATTGCACATGATCCTATTTTTTGTATGTTTGCCTTTGTTTTCTTGTATTTTTTTTTATCTCTGTTGCCTATATTTTGTTTTGTTATTTTACTTCTATTTTATTTTTCTCATTATTCATTTAGTTTTTTTTTGCATTCCTGTAAAGCACTTTGGGCTGCATCTATGTATGAAAGGTGCTATATAAATAAAAACTTATTATTATTATTATTATTATTATTCCTGCAGTCTGCAGTTTAACAAAAATGTCAGTAAAATCATCCTGAGCAAATAAAATCACATTTGTGCATCTAGTTACCCAATTATTGAGACACGATGTGTTTTTTTTTTCCTAAAAAGGCCCAACCTTGCAAGTGTAGGAACATATAGGTCATACGTGTTTCAACAATTTGAGTAACATTATCTTAAACATTATTGTTTGCAAAGTAACGTTATCTTGAACATTACTGTCTGCAAATTTAGCACTTAAACGCATGAAATAAATCCATGTGTTTGCTACCAGATAAATTCCTTTTATCTGGAATAAAGGCAGCAAGATTACATGTACACCTGATTCAGCTGATGCTAACAGATATACAGTATCTATTAGCAATGCATTTCTATGTTGCAGAGTTGGGTAAATTATTTCATTTACGCTTGATTTAACTGACGCTAGCAGATTACACATGTGGAAAAATTCTCAGTCCGATTTGTTGTAGCAGAGGTGTTTTTTTTATCTTTTCAGTAGTTGGGCTTACAATTGATGTTAGAAAGGCTACAGTATTAGCAAAAATTGTTCATTTTACTGTAACAGTCAGCAAAGATTTTTTTTTTTTGCTTTCTGTCTCGTATATAAATAGATATTGCTTTCCCATACACCTGCATGGGAATAACTCATTAATTTCTGTTTACAGCACAACTGTGACAGGACGACCCAGTCCTCGTATGACATGTATGAAAAGGAGTACAATCAAGAAGCTTAGCATTACTGTGCATTTGTAAAAAAAAATAAGAATTCTGTCACTGGGAAAAAGATCAAAAGTGTGCCACTTTAGCCTGTAATGTGAATGCAGCCGATGATCACACAGACTACAAGATCTGATTGAAATATACTGTATTCTTGGTTACAGCTGACGAAGCTTGGAAACAGCTTTTACAATGTTTAAACCAACTTACATTTCTTTCTGCATCAGTTGGCACTGACCAAGTCATGACAGAAATTATGCCATGAATGGGACTGTCACTTAATCTTAAGAGTAGCCATTTGAAAGTATCTCTCAATAGACACCAGAAACAGCCCTTTCAATGAATGCTGAGGTATGTTCCATCATAAGAAGCATCTTGTTCATACCTTGTTTCTTTAAAGGGAAGGGTGTCACAATATTGCAAATTTTAAGAAGCTTCGAAACCCCCTCCTTCACTCTCATCTTGTAATTCATAAATAGCATTGTAAACAACGAAATTGGTAATGTCATCTTCTAAACACTAAAATTTTTCAACAAACATTTTCATGCTTATTATAGAAGATCATTTTCGCTGAAATGTTATTGAAGTTTGGATGAGTTGTACTTGTAATGAAATCAGTTTTACTCTTTGATTTCATGTGTTCCCTCATCTTTGGATGATTCTTGTTTTAGGCACATGATTGGTATTAATCCTGAGCATGGAACAAAAGCCAGCCGGGGTAAAACTGTGTCTAAGAGCACTCAAGCTTATCCACAGGAAGAGGTCACAGGGAATCCCAATGTCACCACTCTTTTGAAGAACTTGTTGAATTTCAGTGACACTTCATAATGGTCAGTGGTTGTCCCATCTAGTGGAAAAAAAATTCCATTTGCATTCTCTGTTCTGTGCTTACATTACAGTTGACTCTCAAACGGTCAACTGGTCAGAATGGACTCCTGGATGGCCATACTCACTCGCTCAATGGCAAGACTGTAAAATACAGTATAACACTGGTAATCCTGACTACAGTATTACACTGTAAATTGTACATTCTTTTGTGAAATTACAGTATTACAGTACTGCAGTAAATGTTATGATAACAAACTGTTGATATAAATTACACTGGTGACAGTGTACAAAAAAAGCACATTACCGGTGACTACAGTTGCCAGTAATTTACTGTCATTTCACATGGAAATTTTTTACAGTGTACAGCAACAACAGTTTTTTTGTCCCTAAGCAACATCAATTTATTAAACAATGAATGAAGGGGACGGGAATCTCAAGAAAGATTGTATGGGCTCTGAGAAAAGACACGGCCTTCAATCAAATAGTCCCCTGAAAAAAGGAAAAATATTTCAACAATAAAAAGTACTTTTCTATAAAAGTATTATCTGACCTTTCCATTTACTGTACATTTAGGTTACATCCTGTCTTTGCAGTAACGCCCATCTTAGTGATAGAGATGACAATAAGTAAAAGAGTCTTTTAAAATTTTCATTTATTTAAACAAATTTATTTTAAATAAAGCATTTGTCTTCTAGGGATACCCTCAAGATTATTTGTTCTTCAGGAATTTTATCTTTGCGAGGACATCATTTTCAAAAAAAAAAAAAATTCCTTGAAACACAGCAAAACCTCTAGGTACAACAGACACACACTCTGTGCACACACATACACGCATAATAATAAAGGTAGTTAAAAAAAAGTGCAGTCTTAGCAGACAACTCCATATATTGCTTCCAGTTTTATAAACTGGTGCAGCAGGATGTTATTTCGCAGTCAGAATCCATTTCATCACGTGGACTTCCCTGCCAAAGGCAGGTAGTCATGTATAGAGGTTCTGCACAGTGTGAGCAATGCATTTAGCTAAACAGTCATAACCACTCATTCTGGGCAAGGGGCCCAGAAAAATGGATTCTTCTCAGGTGGTGATCTGACTGTGAAATAAACTTGTACACTTGTTTAGATTCAGCTCTGTCCAGGAAATCACCTGGTGTCTTAAAGGACTTTATTGACCTTAAAAAAGCAGTTAAATGCCACACACAGGACTGTTTTTATATAGCAAGTCAGTAGGAGAACTCCTGTTACCTAAGGCATTCACACATTTACTCATTCATTCTCTCATTTACTCAGTCATTCATCCAATTATTCATTCTTATATTTTCTCACTAATGTACTCATTCATTCACTAGTTCACTTAGTTTTTATTCTTATATTTTTTATTTCTTTATGATTCATACACTCATTCTCTCATTCATTAAGTCACTCCTAAACAGGATCACTCACACAAGCTTATTCTTAACCTCATTCTTTACCCAACACACAGCCTGAAACCAAAGATTACTGTTGCCCAAAAGAATAAGGAAAATTCATCCACTTCAAACTTTTCAAGGGTGTTGGGGACATAAACCAATAAATGCCACAGTCTGTACGCAGCAGAACTTGGACAGATGCCTGTTAGTTTCGTGCTGGGATGTGTGAGAAGGATAGTACTTTGTAGTACAAAGTGGTTTGTCTCATTCTATAGAATTCTCCTGATAACACAAGGGACTTTGGTGAACTCTGGTTCCAAGAGGCAAAATATACCGGGTTTATGCAACGGGCCATCTACAACAGCAATGGGGATTTCAGAAAGGCATTACACTGTAATGGCAGCAAACCAGTTTTTTACCATCTCCTATGGAGGTCAGTGATTAACTCACGCTGTAGGTGTTCATTAATAAACAGCACATTTTGTTATGTTGTAGTTCATTTGGACTGCTTATAAAAACATATTAAGCTTAACTGTGAGATACAGGCACAATACTGGGTCTAACAGTTAAATGGGGAGACTGGCATGACACAAAAATATATCCTAATTAAAGCCATATGAAGACAGAAACACTGACAGAATTTCGCTCATGTGTAAACAGCTCCCCCTAGAGACAAAAGAGTGTCGTTTACTTTGCATTCCTTTTCCACATCCTAGACAACAGGATGTCAGTCTATCACAGGGTACACACTCACACTAATGACAATTATGTTTTTGTATTGTGGAAGAAAACCAAAATGAACTCAGAGAGAACATGAAGAATCACATAGAGGCAGGAGAGGTAAAACTTAAACCCACAGCCTGTGAAGTGTGAGGCCACAGACGTGCACACAGCGCCCCCATGTGGAAAAAATTTAGGACAACTGGCTAAAGCATTAAAATCTCTGGAATAAGAAAAATACTCTGGAAAGTCTCTCACATGAATTCCTGTCTATCACACGCAAACTGAACTGGTGAACTGGTTTTCTACTGCGTAATAATTTGTTCATGGCAAAAGCATGTAACCCAGAAGATTGATGGGTTACCAATTTACAGACAGTATTTCTGAGTTCAGTCATTCCCATAAAAATCTTGCCTCGTAAATACTCTAAACAGGTTGAGCAACATGTTTCTGAACCCTGTATTATAATGTTACAACACAGTACACATTATATTTCTTTCAGTTTTGTCACAATATCCCTTGGGCCATTTTTGGCTTCACTAAAAAACCTGTCGTCCATCATACAAACATTTAAGCAGGATTAAAAAATGTAGTGTATAACACACATAAGATCTCTCTCCAGTTCAAAATACTTTTCCCCAAAGGCCAAAATCAACAAACAACAGACAGCAAAGGGCCAGTGTGTCTGCCTCATTTGTGGTTTTTAATTGTGCGAATATAATAATACATGGAGGGTAGGTTTGGCTTTCTTGGCAACCAAGCTATTGCAACCTTAAGGTAGGGGTGTTTTCAACATTCCGGAGTGTTGGTCGCGACTTGTCCCTGTCATTCATACTTAAATCTATGCCTATGTTGTTGTTTAATCACGCAGTCGTGTCCGACTCTTCGCGACTCCATGGACCACAGCACGCCAGACCGCCCTGTCCTCCACCGCCTCTCG
>JAACJT020000052.1:23121452-23160833 GCA_009936485.2 Gymnarchus niloticus
CAAATCTTTATATCATTATATTTTCAAAAAAACAAAAGAAAAAAAAGAGGAGGGAGAGAGGGAGGGGGAGAAGGGGGGAGAGAGAGAGAGAGAGAGAGAGAGAGAGAGAGAGAGAGAGAGAGAGAACAACGGCAGAATATTCCCAACCCCATGGAATGACATGCTGTGAGACGTCACGCGGCTTGTCCAATCGTATTCAACAAGCTAAGCTAAGCTTCACAATTAGCCCGATACGGTTAAGGCTTGTCCAAAAGCATATGTTGCCATAGTAATTAAATGGAGCTTCAGGTTAGCCTCGTTTCTGGAACCGAATTTGGGGAAAGTTAGCCAGGATTGTTGAAATAAGCTGGCTTACGAGGTTAGCTCGCTTTGTGGAATACCCCCCTGGTGTGCACTGCAAGCAACAAGCAAACCTAACGAACGACAGTGTACCAGAGTCCCACCCATGGTGAATGTTAAAGGCACATTTATCCTACCATTGTTGCAGACTATTTTACACTGTAGATACATCGTAGTTTATCAAATTAAGAATCTTACTAAAGTTAGATACCATGCACAAATCTGCATTGCTGTATCTTACATCACTCCAACAATGCATTGCAACCCAAGCTCTGTTGTAGTACCTCTTAGGCCGTGTTTTCGGTGTTCTCTCTCCTGGATGAAGCCAGTGAACATTTGTGTCTCCATGAAGATGTCCAGGAAACGCCGCAGGCTCTTGGAGTAAATGGCCTTGCGAAAGGCTTTGCGCTGGAGGCAGTAGGGAGTCGGCGAGGAAGAGGAGGAGGAGTCTTCTTCATGTTCCATGGTGCCCATGAACAGTGGGTAGTGGCCCACCATCTCCACGAAGAAGCGCACAAAAGTCTCAGAGACCAAGATACTGAGGGAACTGGAGTCTGTAGAGGACAAGGCAGAACATTCAAGAAAGAGTAGAGAGCATTCTTCCTCTGTGTCCCACAAGAGGTGAGAACTGGTGTTTACATACATGACAGGGCTTTGTGCAAGGTCATTTGGTGAATGATCACAGTCAGCTAAAATTATGCAGTGAATTGGCATTGAATGACATGTCCAATCAGAAACCATGCAATGGTCATGTGACTTACCGCTAAGGAGCTCTCCAGTCTCACAAGCAAGCTCTGTCCTTCTCTCCAGAATGTGCTCCAATGCTGCCTTCAGCTTGTGTGGCAGGATGCAGTCCTCATCACCCAACTGGAAGAGGCCAGCACAGGAGTAAGGTTTTAAATCCAAAGGCTGATTAGTTTTATTAGTTAAATGAATGTAATAAAAGGACAACATACTCTAATGCTGCTTTCTGATCTCTGATTCTAATTTTAGACATTGAGAAGTCAAAGAAAGGACTGACTACACAGAATAAGTTTAGTTTCCATTACCCATGACCACCAGTGCCCCTCAGGTATAGAGTTTCCAGAATGCACATAGAAGGACTTTAGATTTGGCCAATGTTACCAGTACAAGCTCTTCACACCACACATTTGCTTTTAAACAGCAGTCGATTGGTCTTCTATGATGTATTGGGTAAGCTGAGGAGTGATGTTTAGATAAGAGCCATCCTATCTTAGGAGGAGATGGCATTACCTGTTGAAGGAAGCGGCCATTGTCGAGATCAACCAGGAGAACCTGTGGGCAGAGCAGATAATGATGTCACTTCCTGGCCAAAGCTCATCGCTAAATCAGGCAACTCTTGTCTAAATATGCTGGGGGGCAAAGAGAAGGACACGCATACATACTGCCCCCACTGGCAAGATGGTCTCTGAGAAAAATCAACAGGCAGAAGGACCAGAACATACCTATACTGCACCACCACCAAAGGTTTACTATAATCCTGATATCAAACATAATCTTATATTTCCTCTTCTTCAGGTGGGTGGTGGGCAGTGGGATAGCAGGCCTCCTTATTAGCTCACCTCCTCAAGAGGTAGTTCCTTCAGCTGGGGCAGCAAGCGGGATAGCAGGCCCACAATGAATGGAGTGGGAGTGCAGACAATGTCCAGCATAGCGGGCGGGAGCACCGGGATGTAGGTGTGCTGCCAGGTGCAAGGGTACAGTAGGGCAACCGCAGCGTGACAGCACTGCGACAGTGTGCTGAAGACAAGGGGGGGAGCAGGGCGTGAGGGGACAGAGAGAAGAGGTGAGAATAGGGGGAGACGAAGAAGAGGAGGGCATGAGAGGGACAGAGAGGAGAGGTGAGG
Source organism: Gymnarchus niloticus (assembly GCA_009936485.2). Taxonomy (NCBI): domain Eukaryota; kingdom Metazoa; phylum Chordata; class Actinopteri; order Osteoglossiformes; family Gymnarchidae; genus Gymnarchus; species Gymnarchus niloticus. The sequence continues at coordinate 23,123,660 of JAACJT020000052.1, forward strand.
AGTGGGGTGAGAAGAGGAGGGTGTGAGGAGAGACAGAGGGAGAAAGAAGAGAGGTGAGGAGAGAGAGATAGAGGGGGGAGAGAGGGACAAGAGGAGGATGTGAGAGGGACAGAGAGGAGAGGTTAGGAGAGAAAGGAAAGGAAGGAGGTGAGGAGAGGGGAGAGAGAGAACAGGAGGGAGGTGGAAGAAATAAAGATTTTGAGGGAGGGAGAGGAGAAAGAGATGAATAAGGTGGGAGAGGAAAGAGGTACAGAAGGAGGCAAAGGAGAGAGAGACAGAGTAAGAAAAGAAGGAATGCAGGAGGAGGTAAGAGGGAGCAAGTGAGTAAATGGGGAAAAAAGAGAAGGAAAGGCACAGGAAGAGGAAAGATGGAAGAGTTAGAGAGGGGTCAGTATCCTAAAGGAGAGGAGCAAATTCCTTCACTTCTTCACCAGAATTTCATCCATCCAGAATAAAAGAAGTCCACGCAGACTGGTAAATAACAGTCAGATGGTGGTTCTCCCAAACAGACTGGGTGTCAGGCCAGAGTTCAGCCCTAACTGTGACCTTTCTGTGGCCCAAAGCTGCAGATATTTACAGTAACTGTAACAGACACTGACTCACCCTCACACTGCAACATTTAAACACAGAAACACACAGAACATGGTGCATGTGAAACCACATCCAGTTAAAAGTCCTTGTTCTTTATTCTGTGTTGAGTTACTGTTATTTACTGTACTTTTACTTATTGTTCTGTTCATTGTAACTTATGTTTGCATTTCTATTGTCATGTCTGCAAGGCACACGCAAGTAAGAATTTCAATGTACATAATACATCTGACATTTAAGGATTCTTGAATTCAGCATTTGTTAATATAGTTCTGTATCAAAATTTCTCCTGAATTTCTCTTTGGGGATCATTAAAGTGTCATCCACCCATCCAACTGCAAAAGATATCGTTCTAAGACATTTTCACCACTAGGGGGCAGTGGAAGTACAGCTTGCAGCCTTTGTCAACACTGTGGCCCAGTGGCTAGCACTGCTTCACATTTCTGGTGTTGAGATTTTGAATCGTGCCTCTACTGTTTATGCACCCTGTGTCATGTGGGTTTTCTCCCACAGTCCAAAGATATCCAGATTTGGTCATTGTGTGTGTGTGTGTGTGTGTGTGTGTGTGTGTGTGTGTGTGTGTGTGTGTGTGTGTGTGTGTGTCCTGCAATGGACTGCCATCCCATCTAGTGCACTCAAGTCTAGTGCCTTATGTTGCCCGGCATGGAAGATGGGTGAGTGTTCCACTTATTCTGAACAGTCATAGGAATGCAAGTGCTAACAATGAATGCAAATTGGAATGTGAACTATTGTGTATACAGAATGAGTTTAACTGTTGTGTCTATTCAGCAGCCAGCAGAAAGGACCTACCTGAGCCTGTCGGCGGTAAAGATCACCCTACGCTCCAGCAGCAGGGAGGCAAACACCTGCAGGAGGAGGCGTACACTCAGGCAGGAGAAGAGGCACTCAAAGTCCACGTGTTCGAGCCGGGAGTCCGCTGGACGACGCAACTCCATCACCTGTAGCAGGGTGAGAGGTCAGAGTCAGAGCTGTGTTCTCACATAGATGAACATGTGGGCAACTGACATAAATGCACTGAGCCAGCACACTGATCATCTAAGAGGTGTTTTTTACTGCAGTGCTGTAAAGGTACAGCAGGCCTCCCTTTGAATAAACTGGAGATATCACCAGGACTGGGGGATTTGCTCTGAAACTTTGGAACGTGTCACACAGTGGGACAGAAAGTGTCCTGTGAGCTGGCTGCCAGTAAACCTGGCTGCTGGTGGAAGGCCGAAGACAGTGTGGGAGTCTTAGTCCCCTCACCTCAATCCCAGATCCTGGAAGGAAGCTCTTGACAGGGATGGTTCGGCCGGGAGCAGGAAATGGGGCCTCCAGGATCCCCCTCATGAGGGGCAGCACCAAAGCTGGGGAGACAGCCCTCCTCTTCTCCACCTCATCCAGGATCTAGGAGGGAGGGTGGACACCCTCACAGATATGCACTCAGGCTAAAAAGCAGTAGGTTCTCCTATTGTGTGAATTTAAAATACGCAATATAACAATGGCACCATTTTTTTTCCCTTACATTATCAGGCACAATGAAAATAAAATGAATTGCACACTAGGGTCTTTATTTTTCAATTGGGGGCAGGTAGTATTATAAATATTCAACTTCTGAAATACACGTTCCAAATGGAACTCTGAAGTAAATTGAGAACCCTGTATATTGTAGCCTATATACGGATACATACACAGCTACACTGGCAAATGCAACGACCCACACCCATATTCATGCGTATGCAGACACAGACATCATGGTGGAGTGGCGGCACCTTGGAGAAGAGGTCAAAGCAGCCCAGCTGGCTCACCATGCAGTATACCTCAGGCAGACGACATCCCTTACCGCTGGGCTATAGGGTGGGATGGGGGAGGGGGGTTTACAGAAAGACACGGTCAGGTGGCTCTGGCATGGCCCTGTCCCACTGACCCCTGTGCTGGACCCCCCTGTAGGGGTGTAATTGAAAAATAATCACGTGTACACTGATTTTACTGGTGGTGTATCATTGTAATCGACCCTGTACAAACCCTCCATATTTTACTGGACCACGTATTTGGGTATGGTCAATGATCACCAGCCAGCACATGCTGCGCCCGAACCTGATGATCTCACTGATAGCATTGCCATGAAACTAGCAGCACATACTCACCAGTAAGCGGCGGCAGTACCCAAACCTTCTGCTGCCATCTTCCCCGGTCAAGACGAAGGAGAAAGTTTCACTGGAATAAAGGGTTGGGTGTTTTTAAGTCAACTGAGACGCAATGCTACACCTCCTTTGCCTAACAGCACCAGGTGAGTCGAGGTGAGTTAGAGGCACAGAGACAGTGAGGAACACGAACAACGTGGCTAGAGTGTAGGGAACAGGATGGACAGCAGTGGAGACAGTCATATTAGAAATGCTTTATGCAGCCATGAGCTTGTGCCCCATCCTGGCTCTATCTCCATATTGACTGTTCGGAAGGAATTTCCATCACTGAATTCCTACGTATATCGCTAAAATTCCCTTTCTTTAGTAAATGTGCACAAATTCCAAAACTCAGCCTTCGCAGACGCTGGAGATAAACTGCTTATTTAAAATGAGGTCTGTGTGTCCCTTGTTCCAGTTCATGGGTTCGCCAGAGCAATGCTAGCCTATGCACTGTGACCCACACCACCATCGTTCTGGGCCAGACTCTCACCTGGTGAAGCTCTCAACAGGTGTCCAATCCTTGGCGTCTGGAAAGCAGAACTGAGGAATGACCTTCACCTGGTCTTCTGTCTCCCGCATGAACATGAAGGTCCTCTCGAGCTGTCAGTGGGAGAGTACAGTCTAATCAATCACAAGCAACAGACGGCATTGTCCAATCAGAAATGTAGAAAAGGGAGCGGTGCACAATCAGAAATGCACAAGAAAACAACACTGTCACAGAAAAAGACAGCATCCATATTTTCAAATGTCCCTCTTAGATTCTGCTATTCTCACCTTGAGGGGGAACTGCTGTATGACCTCAGGCACATATACAGCCCCACCTTTGGATCTTTGCAGCGCCACCACCAGGAAGTACTCAAAGAGCTTCCGTTCATTCAGCTCCGCCATGTCCCTGTCCAGAAAGCGGCACCATCCCATGTGCTTCATGGATTGGACTGTCATCAGTTGGCTGTTGGCTGCCCGATGGGAGGGGAGATGGGAGTTTGAGAGATCTGGGTTCAGGGATGACCCTGGCTGGTCCTGTACCAGCACACCAGCCTCCTGCTATTTACTCTCAGTGTGTAAGGACTGCAAGTACACATTCAGCACGTCTACTGCATACCTCGAAAGGACAGGTACAACACGCCCATACAGATGACGGGCTGAGCTTGAACCCAGACTATCTCAGCTTTCAAATTGCTGCTTTATGCTCAGTCAAAATCCCCTGATCAGAACAATATACAGTGTGGCCTGTATTTTATTACTGCTACAGAAGGACGTTGAAAGACAAATGTTAATGTTGCAATTTAAACTGAATAAAAGTCAGCAATAACATTATTTTTCACTAGGAATAACCGTTAGGTGAGATATTTGTTTACCGAGCCCCCATGTGTCTCTCTGTTTTTCTCTGCCTTGTACACAAACAGCAAATTCAATGGTACTGCCAGCCCGCTCACCTTTCTGCCTGTCGTCTGTGTCCGTCTCTGATTCGCTGTTCTCATCTGAGGAGGAAGGGCACCGAGGGAGTTAAAAATTCAGACGCTCAGCAGCCACACACATTCTCGCAGAAGGAAACACACTCCTTCACGGGTGGTACTCATTTCCTCACGAGTCACTGAAGCATGCAGTGGGGGACCTTACAGCCTCAGGAGGCCACGGACTTGTGGAACAGGAGTAGAGTGGTCTGCACCAACCACATACCTCTTCCCGAGCTGGACTCTGCAGAGTGAGAGACCTTCTTTATACAATTCTTGCCTCTCCGTGCCTCAAAGATGTTGTTGATCTTGATAACCAGCTGCGGACCAAAACACCATGAGTATTATTACTAATGTTGTTCAGTGGGATTCATTTATAGTTCTCTACTTTATATTTTAAAAATTTCAGGTTAAGCAACTAGGTCGTGAGTATTTCACCAGCAAATTTCTATAACAGCCTATCCTCTGTCTAAACCCTTAACCTCTCTCATCATCATTCCCTTTTGGCTGCTCCCATCACGGGTCGGCACAGCGGATCAACCTTCGCCATCTCTTCCTGTCCTCCGCATCCCGCTCTGTCACACCCATTCTCGTATCCAGGTATTTAATCCGTTTCAATAAACAGCCTTTCTGTTATGTGATTACTCATCCAAAATAACTGAGGACGAGAATATCATTCACATCCATTTCTTGTACACTTTTAATATTCCCATACTACATCTGATGATGCAAACATTTCTTCCATCGTCATCATCCTCAGTTGTAATTCATAACCACAGAACGGTGCTTCATGCCCCACCCCAGGCAGTCTGAGTCATCTGTCAGTTTCATCACCTTGGAGATTTTCCTCCGTCTGTGGTTGTAGGGGTTCCTAGAGAGGCGAGGGGTGTCATCTGGACTGCTAGGGGTGGAGGGAGGGCTGGGTCTGCGGAGGTCCTGAAGCCGGTGGCTGTGACGATCTGAATTCTGCTTTAAGAGTCTTCGCCTGGAGGACAGCTGTGGAAGAGGTAGTATTTTGGGAAATGGCTAGCAAGTCAACCCTTGTAACATGTACTAACAAGTTCTGACCCTGTCTACTGTGTCAGTCTAATCGGTAATTAGTTACAAATTAATTTAATAATTTAATGGCTGGCACAGTGGGTAGCACTTTTTCAATTCAATTCAATTTTATTTATATAGCACCTTTAACAAAGAGCATTGCCACAAAGTGCCTTATATAGCCCAGGGCCCAGGTCCTCAGAGAATAAGTCAAAGGCGACAGTGGCAATGAAAAACTCCCTCAGGAGGAAGAAACCTTGACAAGAACCAGACTCAAGGGGGAAGCTCATCCTTCTTTGACTGGCACCGGACAGGACAAGTTCATTAACACTTTTGTATTCCTCACACCCTTGGGGTTGGGGCTTTGAATTCCACCTCTCCTCCATGTGTGAACTTTGCCTGTTCTCCACACGTCTTGTAGGTTTTCTTCAGGTACTCCTGTATCCTCCCACAATCCAAAGACCTGTAGTTTGGCTAAGAAACTTCTGTAAATTTTTCATAGAGTGTGATTGTCTGTGTGTGTGTGTGTACCCTGTGATGGACTGGCCTCCCATCCAGGGTGTGCCCAGCCCTGTGCCCTGAGTTGGGATAAAATCCAGCCCAAACCGAAACCTTGACTGGAATAAGTGGTTTGATGGACGGATGAATGGACAGACGGATGGATGGATGCTTTACTAATTTACAAACTGACAGAAAAAAAGTTTTCTGCTGAAGTTTTCTGTCTTTACATACCGGGGTGGTCTTGTCAGGGGACAAAGGAGACAAGGGTCGAGGGCTTCCGTTCCCCAGGCAACATGTGTCCAACTGGATGTCCTCGTATTGGTTCTCCTTTGACGGGAGGTCTGTTGGGTTAACATCACCCAGCACTGAGCAGCCCAGAATCCACAATTCATTAAAACATCCCATACAAATCTGGCTCCTGAAGATGAAGTGTGGTGTTCCACAGTCTTAAGGCCCCCAAACTGACCCTTCAGTTTCCAGCATGCCATCACCTGATGCAGATATTGTGTAAAATGCTCAGATTAATTGTGTTTACTGATGTCTCTGCCTGACCTAGGCCCTGAACCTCATCTGGACCCACATGCCCCGACCACAACAGGATCTATTACAGCCTGGTGGGTTAGGCCTTCAGAGTGACAGAAGACCTCCCAGTGGAGATGGAACACGACCTGGCCTCTGTGGAAGACGACGTATCAGCCCTCAAGCCTTTCCTTCACGGTCCGAGGTAATTATCCACTTATTAAAAACTAGACGTTTTCCTCATAGGCACTACTGGGAAGTTAGGAGGGGTCAGAAACTACAGTGCATAAAGAGAGAGATTTATACAAAATGCCATGAAGGTCCATCCAAGTACCAGTGTTACCAAGGGCCCAAATAAGCATTCTAAGTGACCTCCCACATAAAAAGCACAATAAAACACCCCAGTGTGGTTCAGAAACAATCAATCCTGCATCTCTGATGTCCCTGTTACTTGTAAGGGAGCTAAAATGAGTGAAGTTAATGAAACGAGGAAATGACCCAAGCTGGGGTTTCCCCTGCCCTTCCTATGTTTCAGATGAACTGGATAAACGGTTATGGAAAAAGATAAATAGATTGATGAAACCAGAAATGCTACAAGCATAAAGGTGAATGGAAATGAAGCTCAACATACTGTATTAAACAGTATCTGTTGTATCTCTAGTTTTAATGAATTTGGTATGACCTTGTACTGGTTAAGTGATTGGAATATGGATGGATGGATGCATGCATGGATGAATTTGACCCTAGATAGTATATACAAAAACATACAAGTTTGATGACCCAAACAAACCTCTGAATGACCTTTGGTGTACACCACCACAGGGCCATAGCTACTGGGATGAAGCATATTGCACAGTATATTGCACAAACCTGTGCGTATTTGGGGGCCCAGAGCAGTATTATTTCAGCGGCCCAGCAACACTTTAAACAATTCACCCAGCAGTCCCAAGCCACATTCCACATCAAGTGTGTCTGAAGGCTTCACCTAGGATGTCCTCGTAGACGTTCTCCTCAGAAGGGGTGTGAGTGAGGGATCGCTTTGCCTGGGCATACCATTCCACCCTGCCATCTCGGGGGGAGCATCGTAAAACATCTTCAAACTCATTGGACATCCTATTTGGGGAGTAAGGTGGTAAAATATAAAATCAGCTTACAGCCTAATGACAACCCTCACTGACGATACATATAGAGCAGATTATGGTGGGTCAAAGTGGTACTTATCAAACATGACTGAATTCTGCTATAAAATACTCAATATCAAACGATATGTTAGTTTATGTTAAAATATATTTCTTTTACCCAACAGATTTTCCTTAATCACCATATCAATTCATGAACTGTAAATTACATTTATATTCAGCCATAACACCACCACCTTTAGTCAATGAACTTAAATAAATTTGACAGTGGACTAGTCTCCCTTGCAGCAGTGAGTCCTGGCTGGGGCACTGGTGCCTGAACAGTGACCCCATGGGTGAGTTTCAGAGAACCTTGAACACAGAATTATTCTGCAAAATAATGGCTCAGGCCTGCTTTCTTGGGAGGGACAGCACGGTGACCAAAACTGTCATTTCTGTACGTGGGTGTGCTGTTTTGCCTGGTCTTTAGTAATACAGACCAAATGTGATAGCTGACACTAGTCTTCTTAAAATGCATTTTTGAAGCAGAATAGTGTGCAGGCTATTTTATTTTGATTATAATCAGAATTTATCTACGTAGGGCCACCATATAAAAATAAGCATGTCAACCTTACATTTTCATCTATCTTTATTTCTTCTCCATAATGACACTAAATATAGGTTGGTTTGTAAGATATCTCCAAATAATCTCAAGAATGACAGGCCTTTAAGTGCAGATAAATAATATTGATTTAATACATAATATGTAGCATGCTTTTAGAAACTGGTCCTTAAAACATTAGATTCTAAAAGCTTTTAAATATGTGTGAAATACTGTACATTAAACTGAACAATAACCCTAAAAGAAAATGCTGTCACTTTATGGAGACCTAAAAACTCCTCATCTCAACTGTCGAACAATAACCCAAAATAATCCACTCCACATTATGGAGGAAATTTAAAAACTCCTCTTCTCACCTGTTGCTGGTGTTCCCTGTTCCACCCAGCTGGTGCCTCAGTTTGACCCCGGGGGAGGGGCAGGTTGGTTGAGTCGGAAGGGCCCTGCAGGGCAGCGGGGGGAGGCTCCTCTGTGCTCTCTCCTTGTGCAAAGCCGTGTGAGGGCCATCTCCAAGTAGGGGGTACTGGAAAGTACGCTGGGGCTTGGGGAGAGGATTAATGGCTACCTCCATGGACATGTTTGGGTTCCCCCCATGCCCCCAGAGAGCGCTCTCAGGCCTTGTCTTATTAAAAGACCCAACAACAGGCACCTGTGCCTCCCTACCGGCCTGCTCTGGCTCCCTCTTGGAGGGGGGGCAGAAGTGGCTTCCTGGCAGGACTGTGGGGGGGTCACCAGGCCCCTCCTTGAGATCCTGCTCCAACTTCTTGACATGTGTCAGGACTGACCTCTCATGTAAAGCATCTAATGGTTTCCCATGATTCCTTTTCTTTGACATCTGTTCTCTCATCCCCATGGGTTCCTCTTGGGAAATGGGCCTCAAATCCCCCAGCTTTCCTGCATTCTCCTTCCCAGGGTCCTGCTGCTCCCAGGGGACAATCCTCTTGCTTTGGCCCTTTGGTCCATCCAGGGTTTTACTGTCCACTTCTCCAATAGCATCTGGTACTCTTGTGGTCTCTGGGGGTACAAAAACAGACTGCTTCTTGCTTTCCCACTGGGATATTTTCTCCTGAATGCTGTCTCTGGTCTTGAGCCCCCCCTGGCCTCTGGAAATGTGGTCTTCTCCTAGCAGCTCATTCACGTTGGGTGCCCTCTTACGGACTGGCATGTTGAGACACTCTAATCTGTCCTTCAGATTGTCCAGCTGGGAGAGGGGGGACTTAGCGTGACCGTCCCTGGTATAGGCTGTGACTTCTCTGACTTTGAACCCACAGCACTGGAGCCTGCAGCCAAACCACAGAATCCCAGATCATTTTCAGGCACAGAGGAACATGGAGATTTGGATCAAACTGTGCTGAGGTCATGTGTCTGGCCAAAGCAGCTAATTTAAAATGTTTGCAGCTGAACAGCCGGCACTGACACAAACACATTTGGTACATGGTACCCCAGAAGACCTGCTATTTCTGTGTTACAAGATCATCCAAGTACATTTTTCCCACGTGACATCCCACAATTATGGATGCTAGACTCATGTGATTACTGACAGTCTATACGGTCATGGACACTCTTTACAGAGAATGGTGCAGAATTACACAGGGTCTTTCTTTCAGTGCAAACTGAAATTTCAGTGTTCTTACTTTCATTACTTTACATGAGTGGAGTTAGAGACTACGGTGAAACTTTCCCGGTTTCATGATGCTGTTCTACTATTTCAAAACTGTCAGCTACCATCTTCTGAATCTTTATCATGTTTCACATTTTATCCAGAATATTAAATGAAAAAATAAAACCAATGTTTCTTCTAGAATTACTGTCTGTTGTTTTCTGTTATCTAATACTCTTATTGCTCAAATTCCCTACCTTACTTAGGCAAAAAAGTGTTTCTACCTTTGTTTGTACACAGCCTGTTGACAATAATGGAGTGACAGAGACAGACAAGTGACAACGAACAGGAGCTCATGTAGGAACAGTTACACTGCTATTGTATTTACGATATAATTTCTACATTATTTACTGTATAACAGATATTAATTGTGTTGGTTGAATAAACCTTAACAATGTCTACTGTGGTTAGAACCTAGGCACAACTTCATAACGCTCACCCATTCCTGGAACTTACTGGTCAACTGACTGGTAGACACAGCTGTCAGCGTTTGTGCAGTGCTCCAGAGCCCACCCACTAGTCATGTTACTAGTGACAGGCATTCTGAGAACATTCCTGTAGGAGAAGGGAAGACACACAGAGGTCAAGAACTCAATATGACATAAATTGGGTCCAGGCAGATTGTGACATGCAGCAGAAGTGGGTCTGAACGAGTCCATGAGGAATTCAGCTCGTGTATGCTTCCTCACCACCCTCTTCAAATAAACAGGGAGGGAACTGCTGTGGTGATTCCCACTTCAGAAAGACACTATAAAGAGCTGAGGTCTAGTGATTGGAAAGACCATCCACAGCACAACCAGCTGAAGAATCATTTTATGCGATTTGATAACACCAAATTAAACTGGAATGAGAGTAACCAGGTCCTGGCCCTCCACTGTGGAACCAGCACAATTTTCACATCACTATCCCAGGATCATCAGAGCTGTGGAAAGTCAGTATCTACTGATACAAGATGCTCTTTATACACATTGACCTTGACACTGGTTTGCCCACTAACACTGGGCACCATTGATTAATGTCAATGAACTCACAGACTTTCAACATAAATGCAAAGCAGTATGATAAAGGATCTATTTGTATGTGTGGAAGCCAGACACATCCAATGTGACCATTGCACCCTGGTCCTCATTCCTCATCATTCTACAGTAACCAAACCTCTATTGTTCCTACAAACCAAAAACTGAAGGTGAAATTCACTGGTGAACCAGTGAAGAAACTTCTAACTGCTCAAACTAAAGGGAATCCTCAACTTGCTGACAACATTTATAGTTCCATAGATTTTCTCTCCTGTTGGGCCCTCAGCAGACTCTCTTTCTTTCTTTTGGACAGTTTCCCTGAGACTCAGTCGACTTAGAGGCCCTGGGCCCCCAGTAGTGTTCCTTAGCCAAACTCTTCACTCTGGGGAAATGAAGCAGCTCCATTGAATTGGGGGGGGGGTGGGAGTGGGGAGTGACATCATCGCTGAGTTGGCCCGTTTGCACAAATTACTTTCAGCTGTGTGAGGGGTACAAGCTTCAGAAAAACAGCAACATCCCTCCCACATGTCCCCTTAAGAAACTGACACAACAGGAATCAGAAGCAAAGACTGAATATGAACCCGGATAACCAAAGTGGTGCTTTATTATTTCATTCTGGGTCAGGACTGGGGTGAGGAGAGTGGGTGAAGGATGAGTCTTCAGGCTGCATAATGTACATCTGGCATTATCAACAGCAGAAGAGAAATGCAAAGATAGACAGGCATGGTGAATAGCAAGGGTTGTAAATGTATAAATGGCTTATACAGGGAATAATCCTCATATCTCCACCATCATAAAGGGATCCAGGTGGCAGGATTCAGTGGCTCCACATTCACCTGCTTTGAGTAATCAGCCCAGAATTGAGACTGCCAATCAGGCCACAAAATTAAACAGGAGTCAACCACTGTGACACAGCGAGGCCAGAATCCAATGAAGTTGTTAACTGGGCAAAATTTCAGCCTGTATGGCTGCCTTTACTGTGGTGACTACATCAGAATATAGTATGACAAATGTTCTTAGTTTTGGTTGCTTTCTTTGTCTCCACACTGCTCGGCTCATTCCCAAAAAGTATAGAAACTTCAAGGGATTCAGTGATGAGAATCAATTTGATCCAGATGATTAAAATATCACAGATGTGTATGTTTTTATAACATTGACATATACTTGCATTCTGCCTTGTTTTGTAGGATCTAATAAGCTGCCCTAAACACAGTAAGAGTCTGAAACCAAATAACAAGGCAGCGAAATCTACATAGCCACAGCATGGTCATAGTACTGGCCACTTCTGCTGGGTATTTTCACTGGACAGCCCATAAAAGTCCATATGCCAAAGTGCCAGGAAGCTGTTCATGGGTGCATGACAGGTTTATAGACATGTCCAGAAAACATAGATAAAACAATGTGAGTATAGCTGATGGATTCCAGTCCACAGCTGGATAAATTTCAAACAGGTCCACTGAACCGAAGCAGGACTCATAGTATTTGACATTCTGACTTCCTGTTCAGCGGTGTTTCCCTAGTGTTCTAGCAGGGGGTATGGAGTAGCAGCACTGTGGACCCAATAAGGCTCAGACGTTCCATTGGAATAGGAGTTTTCGTAGAGTAGCGCAGCCTGATGACGAGATCTGCCTCAAGGATACAGGCCAAACACTCAAGTGTTTTCAGCTGATGTGGTCCGGCCTCCCATAGCTGAACTGATCTGTGTTGTAGTGCTTTGGTCCATCCATGAGTTTGGCTGGGCATGCGTATGGGGCAGGAGGGGCTTGAGTATAGCTGTGGAAACTGGATGCAGTGATTAAGGACACTAGGAGTGAGACAGGCAAACAGCGTGGATGTTTTTGGGAGCAAACCCCTATACTCATATGTAATTAATACAGAATGTGGGACAAAGTAAGGGACAGAGAAAAGGAGAGCAAAGCCACTATTTTGTATGTTTCATCGAATCGCCGACATGTCATATCCCAGGAATGCCAATAGAATGACTCATTCCACCCTCCACTCCCCATGTCTCATGGACCTCTTCGCCATCTCAAAGAACACATTTTACAAATAAGGCTTTGAAATGTTGTTGCCCCCAGGCGGGCTCATAACTTTCTTTTCTAGGTTCCACAATAGCCAATGTGAGCGCAGTGACTCAGTCACGGACATGACGAATGTTTCCAGGCTTTCTCAGTAAGTTTCCAGCAAAAACACCCATGCTTCTACGTTCGTTGTCATTAGCACAAGGGATAATAGATGTCTCAAAACATGTGATTCTGAATGATAATATGTGGCGGGGATCCTAGAATGCGTTTTAAAAGGGCAGTGTCCTGTTCTGTCTGGCATGTGGAGGTCAGTGGAATATCTGAGAACATGTCAGCATAACTATTCCTAAGCTGTATAATTTATACTTCATGCACTCTACTGTAAATATCCATTGTATAACATTTCTTTGCACATATGCCGTACATACCATTACTCGTACATGTGATAATGTGTATTTTTGTGTGTATATGTTGCCATCCTGTATGCACCTTTGCGCCTATATTTCCCCTTTGTGTTGCACTATTTATTTGCTGTGTTGTTGTAACCATGGCCACCACCATCTAATGTACGTAGTGATTAAAGCAGATTCAGATTGTGATGTGAAATAAACAAGGATCTTTAGCTCCTCTTGAGCCAGTGCAGTAAACATCAGAGGCCATAGCGATGACTTATGCCTGTGTGAGTCTAGTTCCAAACAGCATGAGTCTGTGTATGCACATATCTATTCCTGCGTGCTTCTTCATTCTTGTGCGAATGCACTGATCCCTGGGCGTGGGTCACTTCTGAGGCAATATTGACCTGCACCTCAACACAGCTGCTCCTCATTTGGAAAACATCACCCCTAGGATTGACATCATGATTTCCTGTGATGGATACAAGACATGTCCAGGGATTGGTCAGCTGCATCACATCCACCTGACTAGGACAAAGGCTAGAGCAGGCCCAAAACTGGGCTGAACACATCAGTGCTTGAGAAATACCACTTTTGGACAGGGTTTCAAGTCAGCCCTTGGAAGGCTATGTACACGTATTGTACATCTTACTATACTGACATCTCTTGATTACAGTACTGGGACAATTATAATTATATTTGTGATTTTTAAATGTCAGCATCATACCAGAGGGATCCAACAATGCTGAATCTATTTAGTGCATTGAGAGAGAATGCAGAGGCCAGTCAACTGTATGCTGGAAGAACCATCATGAAACAGCAAGAAGACCAGCCAGCACTACTCTCTGAGACATCCATCAGCTTCAGTAAAAATAAAGTGGTAAAAAAACATTGATCAATAAATGACAGATATTTGGATGTCTTATCAGCTCGTGTGCCAACATGTTTTGGTGTTATGACACCCTCCTGTCTCCTGGTCTGTCTGGCTCAGTGGTTGCTTCAATACAGTTTGTGCAGCGGGTGTTAGGAATCTACACCTATGCCCAGAAGGTTGCTGGTTTGAATCCTGAGGCCAGCAGAATAGTCATCTCACTCTTGATCAGGGTCCTTCACCATTCCTGCACTCTGACCCCAAACTTCAGTCCCCTCTGGGGGGGAGGGGGGGGGCTCTGTGTGTGTGTGTGTGTGTGTGTGTGTGTGTGTGTGTGTGTGTGTGTGTGTGTGTGTATCTGGCTCTAGCTGCCCCTGGCCAGCAGGACTGCAGAGATGTTTACCGGGAACTCATCTGGGGCCCCACTGCGATGCCTGCCAGGCAGCAGCGTGCTGCTAAAACGGCACTGGACCTGAATCTAACTCTTCAAAGGCGTTTTCATTTTGTTTGTATGTTGTATGGTTGTTTTTTATTTTTCCATGCGTTTTTTTTTCAATTAAATATGTTCCTTATTGTCTCTTAATGAACTTCAGCAGGGTTTAAACATCAGCCTGGGTTCAGGATTTCATTTCAATCAAGATATGCTGCTTTGTCTTTTCTATTTCTTGTTTGAATAATTCCTTGAACTATGTTACATTAATTATTTTGAGCATAATACGGCTACATTTTTCATTTTTAGTTTGTGGTATTGAAATGTTGTTCAAAACAAATTAAACTGACTTTTGCATGCATCCGCTTTCTTTCTAGAGCCAAAGTCTTCACGTCCCTGACAGAAGCCTAATCCTCGGTGAACAGTCATCATACTCTTTTAAACATAGGATTGATGGGTACAATGTAGACGGAACATTAATCGAGCTTAGGCTACTTTTAATAGCCAGCGTGACTGTTTCAGTCCACACCCTACACTGCCTCTTCTCTTCATGAAAAGTGAAAACACATCAGGCTTTGGCAAGGCCAGCTCAATTCAGATTGTGCAATCCAGGAATCGGGCATTGAAAATAGCGTGCATTCCCTCAAAGTCGATACAAGAGTAGAATAGAAAATATCATAACCAGGGTTTTTACAGTTTAGATTTTAAAAAAAAGCAAGACAAGTAATTATTTCCCTGGCATTTTCAGGACTTATAAACTTTTATGACCTTTTATTAAAAAAAAAAAACAGCCTGGAATGTCTGTGGAGTCTTTCTGATAAACAACATAGGGTCAGAGGGTTCCCCCTTAAAAACAGAAATAACATCAGTTGTCTCTAACTTCCTGTTTGCTCTTACTGCTGAGTGCTGAGCTGCTGTTTTTTTTTTTTTTTTTTAAATTTTTCTCATTCCAGCTTTTTTGAGACACACAGTAAGACCAAGCAAAGCATCAGCAACTCGTATTTAGAGGGGCAGTTTAGTATGGATACTAAACTGGCTCTCCGTAGAGTCTTACAACACAGCAGAATTAGATGTGCACAAGGAGTTTCATCCCAGCATGTGTGTTTCACAACAGAACTGGATGGCATGCCTGCTGTGACTCAAGCAAAAGAATTTCACCCATTTTCACTGAAAACAAAAACACAAATTGTTTTTTTTAAAGACTGTATTGCTGAAATAACCATACTAATAAACTGATTATTCTTTCTCAAACACTTAGGGTGTCTGATGTTCCGGTGGTCATCTGGGCTGTTTGTGTATTTGTGCCTTGAGCAGAAAATACAGGAAACAGAGTGTAAAAATGAGACTGGACTGGTAGTCAGTAAGGACTCATCTCTACTGCACAACAAAATAGGAATTTGTGTGCTTGCTGAATTTTTTGGCCCTGTGAACCAGTCACACAGACAACATCAAGGTGAACTGCCACACTACCTCTTGAAGTCTTGCACACAGGTTGGGGATGGATGATCACTCCTGCACAACCAATCAAATGCAGCCACATGGGAAACCTTTATAATCCTGAATGAGTACCATTCTGTCCACACTTTCATTTGATAACTTATGATGTCCTAATGGGATATGGACAATGCCCACCTCCCAAGACTGGTGGGCTTCCTTCCAACAGACACCCAGTCAGAGATAACATACCAGAGTTTGCGCAAAGTCCTTTACAAAGATGTATGGAGTGACTACATCTGTAACTCTAGCCTATAGGCTAAGTTGTGCTTCTAAACGGGCTTCTATCCACAGCATCTAAGCTCTAAAGGACCATAGTGACAGAACAAAAACTTGGTAAGAAGAAGCAACAACAACAACAACAACAAAAAACCTGGCAACTAAAACATTGTGGTTTTCATACTTTTTGTTTTGCTTTTTTAAGGTATTTGGTTTGTGAAAACATTTCTGTATATGTCTGTTTCCATTATTTTGGCAACTCATTCTCAAAATGTATCTCAACATGGGTAGCAAAATTCAGAAACATGTCGATGCAACACACAAACACGGATGGAGACAAACACCTTCCTTACCTTTCTCTGCTGGAAAAACCCTGCAGAGAGCCAGGACCAGTGATCCTTCATTCTCTGAAACATGTCACTGGATACATCAGCTTCCATTCTTATGACTCTGTCAGACTGCCTGGTCTTCCTCCTTTCCTCAAATTTCTCATCACTTCCTTTCCCTTCAGGTACCACACCAATCTCCCCCCTTATCCTTAGTGTGAGAAAAGCTCCTCGTCTTTCAAGGTGAAAACAAGTAATCAGCTTCTCCCAAGGCTGAGTAAAATGCTTGCAGAGCTTTCTGGTTTCATTCTTTTGTAAGTTTCCACTGTCTCTCCTCAGGACTCTTGTCTTTCATCCTCTGACACTGCAGCTATCTTTTCTTTCAGTTAATGTAGCCGTTCTCCGCTTCTCCAGATTATTTCCCACCCCTCCCTCCAATCCCTCTATGTATCTCCTTGTCCGTCACCAGCTTTGATCCCACCCCCATCCCATCTCCCCAGCTGAACTAATTTGCAGCTGGCTGGGATTTCAGGTCCCCAGTCTTCACAGAGACGGTGCTGAATCAGAAAGGGGCAAGGCAGCATCACTGAATACCTAAACAACAGTCTCCTACAGGAGCAAATTAAAAGCAACTGAAGGAGTTTCCAGCTCCTCTTTGAAAGGACTCTGAAAGCTTGTCCTTGCTGCCAAGGACCTCACTTTGTATTTTTGTCATTTCCACTCAGTAACAGGTTTTCCTCTCACATTCCACAAAGCTACTGCCCTAAACATGTTGCTAATTCTCTTGGCTTGGTCTCCAAAACGCGGTCATGGCCCAGCTCTTTGTGCATTTCAGCTTTTGGTGTAACTATGGGCAGCTTTTTGGCTCAGCATTCATGTGCCACAAAAATGCCAGAGCACCCCCTAGCTGTCACAGGCAAAAGAACACTAAACTGCAGCAATGTTGAGGAACACCAGAGCGCCTCGGGAGTCATGCCCATGGCCTGGCCCAGCTGAAAAGAAACCCTGCAGATTCCTCTTCCTGTTCACCAAAGACAAACCGAGGTCCTTTACCAGACCAAAACCTACAGGTGATATGTAATGGTCGCAATAAGATTACAGTAGCAACAGTAAAATATGTCTTTCTTTCACACTAGATTGTCTGGCAGTTTCACTTAATTATTATAGATGTACTAAAGGCATTCACTAAAGCCATTTATCAGTAACATACACTACAAACTCTCAGGCTATGATAAGACTGCATTACAAACACCTCAGTACCTCATACATGATATGCAGCATGGCTACAATGTATCTTCAGAATCAGAATATCTTTATTGTCATTGTAACGAGTACAACGAAATTAAGTAATCTTCATTGTCTGCAACACCTGGATATTTGTACACTATCACTACTCATTTGTTTGCTGATGGTGGTACAGTTCCTTTGTTTTTTTTTACTTTTTGACATAACTGTTTTTATCACTATTGTGTGGCATTATAATGTTTATTCTTTGTCAGTGTTACTGTCATGTTAACTGGCATGACGCAGGAGGAAATTAAGCAACTTTATAACCATTAATCATTGCACTAAATATATATGACAATTAATTTAGTGCAACAGGACGGTATGAAATTATTTAAAAATCAATGCATCATTACCACCCAAGATGATTAAAGTCTGTTCATGCCACAAGCAAGACTCTAATACTGTACTGTTCAGTTTATGATTAAGCGAGGTAATGCTGTAATGATTACATTTCAGAAACATACATACACATAAGCAGCACGTGAAACTCACTCATTCCTCACATGGTAGGTCCCAGTGTTTTCATTTTGTACAAGGAATCTGCTGCCCCCTGCTGGTGTTGACGACTTTTAGAGTTACAATCGCATTTTTACTGGTGGGAAATTAAAACGTTAACAAATACGTTTATAATTCAGGTCCGCAAATTAAAAAGAGGAGATTCAAAAATTTCGTATCTACTGTCGAAGACTAAAACGTTAAAATGTTTGCTATATACCGTTTATTTTTGTCCACCCACTGTAAACCTTCCTCCATTTATTCTGAATAAGCGCTTATCCATTTATCCACGGCCACCCTAACCAGAATCAGAATCAGAATGGTAAAAACTAGGAAAACCTGCAGTTCCTCATTGACAGAGTTGGAGCGGGACCCAGGGACTCGAGCCCTTAATCCTGCTTGTACGACCGAGTCACCGTGCCGCTCATGTAACATATTATTTGCATCACTCTTACCTAAGAACAGACGTGACCAACTGCACAGAATAGCTAGTTAACGAACAAGCTTCCCTCCAAAACCCAGCTGTAAGCATTCGGTTAAGCAGCTGGTCCCTGGTCTTCTCCAAGCTGGCGATGACAGCTGCTCCAAGTGAATTTCTTTGCCCACTTACAAAACGATCATCATTACTCTGTATAACTGTATCTGTATATAACACAGACCTTTACATTTCTGATCGTTTTAGTATATAAATGAATAAATGGACGGAGTGGACTAAAACAAATGTACTATCAACAGTTGCAATAATTAATACAAGTTTTTATGACTGAAGCTTATATTATTTAACAATAATTTGCAATAAGATGCCACATTTCTTGTCTTCGCAGGAATTTCCCCCTCAATTTATTACAAATTTTTAAACAACTGCGACAATATTTTAAAATAATCCTACCAGTTTTCCATGATGTCCAGAGAAAGCAACCTGGGCGCATTGACAGGGTCTCCCGCTTTGCGTTTCGATACTCGAAGAGCGAGCCAATCGAATGAAAAGGAAAAGAAATCAGCCAATGGGAATTAAGAAACACTACAGCCAATAAGAATGTGGCGCCGGACAGGTGCACGAGCAGCAGATGTAACCCGTATATCACACAAGTTTAACCGCTACCGTCATTTTTACTGTGAAAATATGAAAGTTTTAATTTATAATACCATTGTTGTCTGGTTCCTTCCTTTCTCTCTATGAGGGAGTTTTTCTTTGAAACTGTCGCCCTTTCTCTCTGGGGACCTTGAGCCCCTGGTTCTGTAAAGTACTTTGTCTCAATACTGCAAGTTCCTGTATAAATGAAATTGAATTTGATTATTATATAATAATAACACCATTATCACCATTACCCAGTCATCCACCCATTGTCTAAATGCTTATCATGGTCAGGGGTCACGAACTTATTATTAATTGTCGTCCCGCCCGGAGTGTTTACCCTGTCCAGTGCTGCCTGAAATGTGCCAGAAAGTGCGTTAAACACACAGTGTTGTTAAACCTAAATTCTGATTGGAGAGAATTGGAGATTAGAGAATCCATGTTTGACTATAGGATTTCTTAAACCCGCTTTCCGGAACCGGCCCCATGCCTCCAAGCGACCCTGACCCTGACTAGGGGTCAGAAGATTCATGGAATTGTATCATCATCATTATTATTACTATAGCGACACGGACTGGCGCCGTGTTGGACATAGTTGATTGTGGGTAGTGTTTTTATGTCTTACCATGTGTTTGTGTACGGGGGCTGAGCAAGGCTAACCCCCAGGTTTGTGCCGTCATGTCGTGTCGGTGTTTTTCGGCTGTTGTGTTGTGGACACCTTGATTAAAACGTGTTGTGAAAAGTAAGATGCCTCCTGCCTCTTCGAGGAAGTCATTTCCACAGTAGTAGCATCACAAACATCTTGTAAAACCTTCCGTGTTTTTCTAGAATATGGTGTTTCCACCGTCGAACACAATGACAGGCCTTTCCGTGTGTGCCTTTAAGAAGAGAAGTTTACGCATGACGAGGGCCAGCCCGGAAGTACGAGCTCGTCTATTATACTTTCCGTCACCCTGCTCCGAGTCAGGGACGGTTAAGTTGTCTTTTGTCTGCTATAATGCGTTCGTGTGAGTAAAACGCATGCCTGAATACATTCGGTAAGATTTGGAGGATTATATATGTGTATGTCATTATCATTGCCACTACGCTGGATTTCACGCGAGGCACGCAGTGGTCATGACAGCCGGATTCTTCCACTGACAACACGCTGTCCTTATCATGATCGGAAGTCCCTGTCTATCACAGTCCGGCCCTGACCCCTCATACTCATTCTCCATGTCTACTACAACACATGTGAACTCCTATTTTACCAGCTTAGGGGTGTAGAGATTGCCGTCGCTTGAGCTTCTTTTTCAGTACGACAGAAAACGAGAGACTTGTTTCTTGAATCGGACGTAAACGCCGGTAATACGTAATGTTTAGTTGGCGCAACTATATCCTTAATTATAAAATCCTGCGACTTCATATAAAATTGTAGTTTTAGAAAAGGAAAAGAGCACACAACGGCAAAATAATGTATTATAAGATTGCCGCTTTCAGGGGAAGAGGCTTTTTAGTAAACCTAAATTGTTTTGCAAAGAAAGTTAAAATACCTCATTGGGGGCCAGTTAGGTCAACATCCATCCAATCCTGTCAGGGGGGTTCTGTTTTGATTAGGGCTCCTGTGGTTGGCTTGTTGTGTTGGGGAGCGAAGAAGGTGGCCAGTTGTCAGGAGGTGCTGGGTCCTCAACTGGCAAAGCAGAGGACAGCTCTAGCAAAGGTACAGGTCCACAGAGTGGTCTTTGCTCTGAGTGTGGGACTCCGTGCCCTGGTGCTGCTCCTGAAGTTTGGCCCACTCTTCCTGCTGTATCCACTTTGTCTGGTGTGGCGGTGTCTTCATTGCCCCTGGCTGGATGCTCTGCTTTGGGTGACAGAATCCTCTGGACCCACTTTCATTAAGCTGGGTCAGTGGGCCAGCACCCGCCGTGACCTTTTTACCCCTGAATTCTGTGACCGCTTCTCCAGGCTGCATGTACGTGTCTCCCCCCACCCATGGGCGTACACCCAGCACTGCTTGTGCCGTGCCTTTGGGGATGGCTGGAGGCGGGTGTTCCTGTTCCAGAGCACAGAACCTGTGGGCTCAGGCTGTGTGGCCCAAGTCTATAGAGCCATGGCCCGGGTGGACAGCATAAAGGACCCAGCCTTCCACAAGCAGCTGGATCAGCTTGAGGGGCAGGATCTTCTGGAGGCCTGGGAGATCCCAGGGCTGTGTGGGGCTCTGACACTCTTTTGGGAGCATGGAAGAAATAGGAAGAAAGAGGCCAGTGAAACAGAGCCCAAGAGTGGGCTGGGAGACCAGGGCCCGTCTCAGTGGGCAGTTGGAAACCATCTTATGCCAGTGGCAATCAAGGTGTGTGTTCATTTAATAGGAAGTTCATGTTGGGTAGCTAAAGTTGAGTAGTTCTAGTTGGGGTACATGGGATAGAAATGGAGCTGAGATTAAGTAAAATTGATCCAAGAATGCTAGCTACATAGCTGCTAATAATATAACAGTATGAAAAAAATATGTATACCAAAATTAATCACAGTTTTTTGTATTACTGGTATTGTTAAAATGTGCTAAAATATTATACATTACAAATATGCACTGAAAATTACTCACCATGCTTCATCTTTTTTTTTAAGCATTATAGAGAAATTTGACCCAAAACTTTGGTCAGTTGTTGAGTTGGGGGAAAAGGGGGCCACAACATAATTATTTGTTAGTTTGAATATGAATAAATAGATATTCAACGTCCCCACTTTGTAGTGCCTCACATTAGTGCATTAGCATTGGTTAAATTTGGCTCTGCATATATAGCAAAAACCACAGGTTTGTAAAATGACGGTCATCATACATGGATATAATAATCATACCATCATATATTTTACCGTGCTTTTATCGGGAAACCCATAACTGCCAACACTGATAGGTAGGCCTACATATTGATACTGAAGGGGGTGGTAGTTGGTAGAAAACCCTGAATTTCACTTGCCTTCCATTTAGACATTTGACATTGTTGTTCACTCTCTCAGGTATGTTTAGTGTAAATGTTATGTTATTTCACCCTGGAAGTGGCCATGTGTTGAAGGGCCTCTGTTTCCCAGTACAGGTTCTCCACCCAGGCATCCAGCGGCGGGTGTATATGGACCTGCTCCTCATGAGCGCCGCCAGCCATCTCCTGGCATGGTTGCCGGGCCTCAAGTGGCTCAGCTTCCCAGAGGTGGTCACAGAGTTTGAGAAGCTGATGACAAGACAGGTGGGCAGCAGGTCGAGACCCTACATTACCCTGAATAGCAGTGGGCTGTTTTTTTTTTTTTTTTACTCCCTTGTTTTTCCATTGAGATTCAGTCGGGTGGATTCCTTTCCTCCGCTCAGATCGACCTTCGGTACGAGGCCAAGAACATCGAACGATTCCAAGTCAACTTTCAGAATGTGGAGGCTGTGAAGTTCCCAACACCCCTCAGGCCATTTGTTACACGGGATGTACTAGTGGAAACATTTGAGGTGAGCATCAATACCTGTTACTTTTGAAAGTCACTAAAAAGGAGTTATTTTCACGGCCCTGTAGTACTCAGATAAAGCCTTACCTGGTGGGCGTCAGAGGGAGGAACACCAGTGGATGAAGTTATGGGGGTGCTGTTGGCATTCACATTGTGATTACTGTCATAGGAGAATGAGCCCATTTCAAGCTTCCTGGGTCACAATGTCCCAGAAGAGGTGAAGAGGAAGATAGCGCGCATGGGCGTGGACACTCTCCTGAAAATGGTGCGATGGTCTTGGGGTCTCTGAGCACTGGTGGGCTTCTTTGGGGTTCTGGCTTAATGGCACATGTCTTTTCCCAGGTGTTTGTAGATAACTTTGTACATGGGGACCTGCACCCAGGGAACATCCTGGTGCAGCACGGTGCTGACGGTCCACTCCCCCTGGGCACGGTGGTGCTGACGGACCTGTGTGACACGGTGGTGGTGAGCATAAGGCCATCCAAGCCGCTCATGCGATTGGTCCTCCTGGACGCTGGCATGGTTGCACGGCTCTCAGATGGCGACCTGCGTAACTTCCGTGCCGTTTTCACAGCTGTGGTGCAGCGACAGGTGGGTATTCAGGTGGCACAGGTGGCAGGAGGGCCTCGGCTGAGCCTATGCTTGTGACAAAGCCCTTTGTGCACCGTCCGCAGGGTGACAAGGTGGCAGAGTTAATCCTCACCCATGCTAGGGCAAGCGAGTGTGCCGATGTGCCCAGGTTCAAGCAAGAGATGGCAGCACTGGTGAATGAGGTCCTCAGCCACAGCCTGTCCTTGGGGAAGGTACTGCTCGGCTCACACCGGTTTTAGCCACAAAACACCCAACAGAGCTCACCACAAACCCCTGCTATCTGATTGGACACTTGACAGCTTCATGAGTCAATGAATGGTTAAGGGAGTAGGCAATACCCGCTCTGAACTTGTACTGTATGATCATGGATGTGTAAAAACAGGTTCTGTTATGTATGCAGACTTTTAGTTTTCTCATATTACTGTGCCAGGTTGTCAGCATTTGTTTGCGCATTTGTTTTAAATAAATGATCAAATGCACAACCTGTTTCAATGACAAAAGAAATATCTGGTGTGAAATGGTGAATAACAAACAAGACTGAAACCCAAGGGTGAATCCAGAGTAAATGCAAAGGTGTGGAACAAGTAGAAATGATGATATTATTAGCACCTCACTAGAACTTAGCAGTTTAACTGTTAGTGCTTTGCAAGTGTATCCATGATGATGTAGTGATGATAATGCAAACTGACCCATGGCTGTCTGCATTTCAAGGTGCATGTAGGTGATCTGCTCTCCAGAGTCTTTAAGCTGTTAATGACCCACAAGGTAAAGTAACATGACAGCCAGCTAAAGATGTAGCAAATTACATTCCCATCGTTACCATGATTTATGAAGCAGATAATGATGGCTGTAAATCAAAACTTCCTGTTCTCCTGATCTCCAGCAGGGAGAGTCGATGTTTGCAACTGGTAGGTCTGCAGTGCCCAGAACGGTGGCTCTCTTTGTTCCACAGGTGAAACTGGAAAGCAACTTTGCCTCCATTGTATTCGCCATCATGGTGCTGGAGGGGTTGGGGAGGTCTCTGGACCCCAACCTGGACATCCTAGAAATTGCCAAGCCCCTCCTGCTGAAGAATGCTACTTCTCTAGTGTGACATCCCTCCGTGCCATGCAGCTCATTAGCTTAGACAACATGCACTGTGATGACCAATAATATGCAGTGTTTGGACATTGAGAAACCCTGTCTGACAATACAACATGCTTGGTCTGAGTTGAGAATCAGAGTTCAAGCCAGTTGAGGCACCAGTTAATTTTTGGACTGGAAAGTTTACAAATCACCAGTGGGTTATTCCCAAAGGTGGGTTTAACATATTCTAAAGTTAAACCTGAATTTTGATGGGAGAAAACTGAAAGCCAAACTTCAGGATTTGAATCTTGACGAATCCTGAAGTTTGGCTTTCAGTTTTCTCCAGTCAAAATTCAGGTTTAACAGTAGGATATGTTTAGTCCTCTTTCTGGAATACCCCCATGGGCATAGTAACACTAACTTGATCCGGCTAGTCTGTGCATGGGATGTGGACCCCCTGTGGCAGAGAGCTGCTCGTGTACTGTACGTTTCATACCCTGTCACATGTTATTATCTATGTATTGACATGGATGGGATCAGTCAGAAGTATTGAAGAGGCTAGTTAACTACTTGCATGTCTCAGTAGAAGACTGCAAACCATCTCAGAAAACAATGGTTTACTCTTGGCATAATCAGACCAAACAGATGTTCTTGAGCAGTATCTATAAAGTATTTACTTGCAAATCATTTAAAAGTTCCAGTAATTCCAAAGTCTTGTTTTCTTTTGTGATGCTGGGTACATGTTCTGAAATGACTGAATTCATTTTTGAATGCAGTGCATCTTCTTTCCTGTTTTGGTCTCTCATACTTGTGGTATGTTATGCTTAAGTGTTATATCCTTCAAATTAAACATTGTTCTGATTTGTATAAAACCATGTTGTCAGATCATATGCTGTTCCATGGCCTTAACCTTTAATGGGTTAAACAGGGTGTGAAGACCCTGTTAGTAGGCATGTTGAAAAATTTGTGTGGATGGGGTTATTGTGCTATGGGTTAAATGTGATTTGTAGTGACCACAGTGGACCTGGGCTACCCCAGTCGTCAGTGGCAAGATGAAACACTTTAGAAAGGAAAAACCAGGCCTGAGGGAAACTAAACAGGTAAAATAAGTACATTAAGCAGATGCTGATGAAGAAAGCGGGGAAGATGTTGAATGTAGATGTATCAGACAGGAAACTCGTGTCTAGAGTATGAGCCTTGGAGGCGGAGAGACTGAGTGCCACGCTAAACGTCACACCAAGCTAGGTGGTAGAACGTTTCCAGTTTATTAAATCTCTTAATGAGAAACAGGAGATTCCTTTGATGCATGGAAGAACGGTCAGCATGGCTGAAAGAGTGAGATCCAGGAACTTCTGGTGCAAAATTTTATACAACTACTATTATTGCAAAAATGTTGAGTCAATTTACCACCACATATATCCAAGAGCAGCACTGTTCATGTAAGGATAGGATGGACTGTAAATCAAAAAAACTGCAAAAGAAAGATGAACAGAAACATCTAATGAACAAACACAATCACCTCAACACTAACAAGATTTGGTCACTGCCACAACACCAGTGAATTTCCTACTTTATTTTTATAAAGGTATTGAGGTTTATTAAAAAAAAACAAAAAAAAAAACAACTTGACCATCTACTCGTTATTTATTGTAAAAACAGGCAACTGAACTAATGGGTAAATGGGTATGGTGGACTTTGCTCATGAGGGAGGTCTGGGTTCCTCCTGTATGACAAGAACTGTGGAGGCAGTCCATGTCTCTGCCCCTCTACTACAAAATAAATAAGCCCTCGACCGAAGTGTGTGCAAACTCCTTTTGAAATACCAGTTCCAGAATAAGTGAGCACGCAGTATGGAGGCCACCAGTGTGGTGAAAGACCTCACAGAATGCGTTCATCAGAAGCAAGACACATCACTGGATGAATGACACAATTGAAACAATAAGATGAACAGATGAAATTTGTCAACACAACTGAACACCTTTTAAGAATGTCAGACTGCCTGTGCTTTCACCTTCACTTCTGAAAACAGACAGCCTAAGATCAGTTGCCTCCATCTTACTGACAGTAGGTAGAGTACCCCCATGTGGAAGTGTAGAAGAATTTGGGGAGGCAGTTCCGAGTCTGCTGTGTAAAGTCCCTGTCGGAAGGCTCTTGGAAACACAGAGAGAGAGGTGTTGTGTCATGGGTCTGTTGCTCCACTGAAAGTAATGAATTAGTCTGGGGGGGGCACAAGCAAAACCTTGAAGTCTCCCTCACCATTAAGCAACATAATTTTAAGTAATGTTTGAGCAGCAAACTCGTGTCAGCAGTGAAAGAGGTATACTATGTGAAATAGACACAAGGACTCGCCAACAGACCAGAACAGAATTTTCAAATTGGAATGGAGTGGTGAGGGGCCAGACGTTAACTCCTTTCGTGCAACAACTGAGAATCAAATTGGTCCAGTCTACACAGTCGAAGGAGATCAGGAGAGTTTATAATTTTAGATTAAAGCCTTCTAGAGGTGCTCTCCATAAAGACAGCTCCCTCTGCTGCCTGGGAGGCTTGTGCACAAGCCCAACATCTCAAGGTATTTGCTACCATCTGCCAATAAAAATGTCTTGGAAGACACAATCATGTTTATCAACACAACAGAAAACCTGCATGTTTTTTCTCTCCTGCTCCCCTGACTATGAAACCTTGTGACCTGCTTTGATTGGCTGGAAAATGCCAGCAAGTCAGTCTTCTCCTCATACTTACAGACTGACACGTACATATGTACTAAGTGGCAGGGGGGAACCAGCATGCATGACTTATGGGTCACTGGCACATGAGGGAAGACAGGAATGATCAGAGCCGTTCTCCCATTGGTCACACTATGGGCCTGTGGGTGGACCACTGCTGTGAGGTACAGGGAGGTGTGGCCAATTGACCATGCCCATAACAGCCCCACCCCCACAACAGGGGCAGAGTCACAAAGCTGCACTTATGTGCTATGCAAGTCTCTGTGAATAGGGTCTGTTAAAAGCTCCATCAGGAATGGGGTGGGGGGCAGATCACACCCACCAGTCCCGTCCCCCACCCTCCTCCTCCAGCCCACATGAGGGGCAGCAGTTTCAAATCCTGCCCATGGAGGGGCGGGGCACCGCTATGAGTTGAGCCATGGGTGCATGAGGCACTCCCCAGCAGAGGCTCTTTTCTCAGGAACCATCTCCAGCATAGGCAGGAGGAAGTGGGTGAAGTGGGCCGCATCCTCGTGGGCCCAGCCGTACTTCTCCACCAGGACGTCGAAGAGCGACCAAGGTTTCAGCTTGGTGATGTGCCTCAGCTCTCCTGCAGGTGGCAGCAGAGAGAAGCAAACAGCGTGAAATGGGGAGAGTGACAGCAGCAAGAAGGCTGGCAGTATGAAAGACCTTACAGTTTTTCTCAATTGGTTTGGCTCATTTAACATGGCAGACTTGCATTTCTAAAAGCTTCATCTATAAACCTTCACACCACTAAGTTATTTCGTCCTGACAGAGTATCATTTCCCATTGATTTTGCAAAAGCAAACACATTTGTAGTCATCCAAATGGCTCAATTTCATAATCACTGGATTAGTACTATTAGTACTATTTAGTGAAAATAGTTTATATGTCACATTGAGTTAGTTCTACTCTTCACTATATACAAGTGCTCTGTCATGGTGTGAGCCATCTTAAGCAAAATTATGTTTATTACTCAAAACATATAAAACATATCCATTTCCATATAAATGTAAAACATATAGCTATCTAATCAACAAATCATTTTGTATATTTAGTTAATTACTGTCAGGTGACTCCTCAGTAGGCTTTTTAAAGGGACTGAGATCAGTGTAAGACCAACCTATGATACCTGCTGTATATGAAAAATATAGCTCACAGGTGCCTCTCAAACAAGTTGAAAGCAATATAAATCTGTCTGTTTTTCTGGTGAAAGTGGTAATTATTTTGGTGAAAACGGAGGGACTAGCCAATGCTAATGGACATGCAAATGCTGTACAAAGCCAATTGTCTGTCAATGAAAGAGAAAGAAGAGTCAGGATGCATGGTGTTATGAGAGAAAGACAACCAGTCAGACGCAGAATACAGCCCAGAGGGAGACGTGTGTCTGATGAAATACGAGCCATGATTGTAGACCATGTCACACAACAAATCACGGTCTTACCATGAAAGAAGATGAAGAATGTAGGACGGTCCACAGTTTCATCCATAGCTCAAACATCCAGGAGGGAAAACAGATGTGTTGTCCTACATAAACTACTATGAAATGTTTTTTTTTGTTTGTTTTTATGTTGCATTGCATTGCTGCTCTAATTTTGAATGCTACTGCAAGTGATTTCATGTTTTACATAACATTAGACAGAAATGTCCTTGGTAAAAGCAATGGATTTTACATATCTCCTGGATAAACTGTTCTATAGTACTGTAAAATAATAAAATCATATACATTGTTTTTACAATATGACTGCATGCTGACCCAATTCTGTCGGCAGAAGGGTCCGCAGCATTGTAATTACAATTGCTAGACTATGAAAGACTAAAGCAGAGTCTGGCAGGCAATGGTATTTCTCTAAATATCATTTCAGTAAGTCTCTCAACAATAGACAGGATGCTAATGAAGCACCACCTCACAACGGTAATTTTTTTCCAATTTTACTTGCAGATTACTTAGACACAGGATACTGTGATACACAAATTGAGAGAGAACAGTAAAGAACCTATAAACTTAGGTATGTTTATTGTAGATTTTTTAGAGAATAATGGCGTCGGAAGGAAACGAAAACGCCTCACATCCCCGCTTTTGTTTATGATGCTGCATTCAATTTGTCCAGATCTGAAAGGCGAGGATGCAACATCGTAGTCGAAAGAGCTACAACTGATGTTCCAAGTTCAGCGTGGGGGGCAACATCACTGTGTGTGCCGATATGTCCGAAAATGGAGTGGACATATTCCTGTCGTTGGTCCGTATAACAGCCAACATCAACTTTTTAGACGCTCCCTACATGGATCTTGGAAGTATAAGGTGTGACTTAGATGAAAACCTGCGGGCAGATGAACATGAGAGATGTGCAGTGATATCGATCCACGTAAAAATGTTATTGTATGTTAGTTTTTGTATTCACCCATTTTAAATTTCTCTGCTATAACATTTTCACAACTGTTGAACTGCAATCAGTTTATATGATGTGTTGTATCTCACTTTTTTACTGCATTGGTTGCAATTTTCATTATTTTTCATTCAGTTATTTGTTACATATTTCAAATATGTAAAAGTTGTGACTGCCTTCTATTGCTCATTATTGTTTGCAGTACATAGCCAAATTAGTATATTTTTTCATTATAAATGGTAATACAAATATTTACTGAAAGATGCACTGAAAACCTTTACATTTTATTTTTACATGATCGCTAATAACTAATAATTGATTACTGGGGTTTACGCAATGGTTGTGGAACATTGTGGTGCCACTGATTAACAGGGTGACAAAAATATTACCTTTACCAAAAATATTGTGTTGTGGAGAAAAACTTCATTTTACAGGAAAAACTTTTGCTGCAGCATAGGAAATGTTTCGAGGATTACACAAGGAGCTGAGAGAAGGGCAAGTCTGCTTTGAGAAATGGAACAAAGCAACTGGGAAAAACTGAAATAACAATAAAGACCATGGAGCTGTGAGGGAAGAGACAGAATGGAAAAACAGGCAGAGTAAACAACAGCCTAACTCACACAATCACAGAATCAATTGATCACAGGGAGATACAGAAACCAACACTGCAGAAGTTCCTAGTCACTCAGCAATGCTACAGTAACACACAGGATGCGATGCACAAGTTTGACCATCAATCTTCAGCCAGCATAGATTTCAGCCCAATCAATATAGGACACAAATGGAGCAATTAAGAGACCATCAGAAACCAAGCAAAGTACCCATATGAGGTCCATCTCAGAAAGTGGAGTGAATGTATGCGTGCACATCTAATTACCACAGCAAGCATGTACGAACAGGAATCAGCCAACTGTCAGTGTACAGTATTACAATGCTGTGTTGATGTGTAATATTTTAGTGCTGATTATTAGTGTGGCAGTGCCCTCCTCCCAGAAGGGGGCAGCGTTACACCTCTCCTGATGGAGAATTCCTGGCAACGTGTCCCGATAGTGGTAATTTTTTGTGCCACCTCTTGCAGCAGCTTTGTGATCAGAGTGATGAGGTCTGGTGCATGTGGTCTAATGGAGAAACAGCACAAACATCAGACAGCGCACCGGACTGTGACGGGACGTGACGAGACATGACCTGATAGGCAATGTAACGTCAGCACTGCACGTTTGGTTAACTGACCATGCTAAGCAAAGACAAATGCTCAGATTTCACTATAAACCCCATGGCATTATCCTCTTCTTGATATCTGCTGTTATTTAAATAGATTCTGTCTATGCCACTGTTAATCTGTCCCATTCAATAATTAAACTTATGTCATTTTTGTATTATTCTCTAAGCAATGTTTCTAAATTAGGCTATATGTGAGCCACCACTCCCTTTTCTGAATGTCTGTTTGCCTGTTTGCCTGTCTGTCTGTCTGTCTGTCTGGGCTTCAGCTGGTCCAGGCTTATCCATCAGACCCTGCCCAGTGCTGTGCTTGTATTACCTCTTCGATTGAAGAATTCCCGGGAATATTTTCCGGAAAGTGCAAAGTGTCTTGGGATACAGCCCAGCAGTTCAATGATGTGAGCTATGTGGTCTACAGGAGAAAGAGAGAAAAAACAGAAGAGAAAAGTGCAAGTGACACTCTCACCAGCGGGGGGCCTTGGAGCAAGGGAACCAGATAGAAGTGAAACCCCACAAGCTGATCTCCGAAATAGTACTGTTCACGCAAGATGTACGATCTGAGGGGCCATTTTAGAGCATCGCAGCTACAGCTCCTGATACTCACTGAAAGTGAGAATGACCTCCTAGTGTGTTCACGTACAGCCCAATCTGAAGGCTGAAGGTTTAAAAATACCCATGAGCTCTTACGGAGCTTCATGTGAGAACTGCAGTTGTTAACAATGGACTTGCCTTCATCTCGGGAATAGTCCTCTCCAGAGTGTGGCTCAAACAGATAGTCTCCAGTGGCAAGCTCAAACGCCTGACAGAGGAGAGGCACAGTCAAACATCTGTCAGAGTGAAATGAAAATACCTGCCTGCATATAATCCATCACCCATCTGTGTAAAATAATACACATCTTTAAGTAAAATCACAGATCCCTGTACAAAATAAAAAAAAAAAACCGCTCGTTTATCATGCGGGTTATGTGCACCTCTGACAATACTGGTGTGGTGATGTCAGTGGATTTGTGTGAATTCACATATGTTCTTGACTTTAGACATTCATGTTCTGAACACATCTAATTATTGTCTTGGAATTTCCTTACAAGCACTGCAGCAAAAATGAACGACAGTAGTTTACAGATGGGGTGCACAGGATAAGGAGTTTCAGCCAATCAGGCAGTGGTCATGTGACGAGCATGACCAATCAGAGAACATGGCGACACTTGGCTCACCATGCAGGCAGTGCTCCAGATATCAGCGGGGGTGCTGTAGCCTGCCCCGATCAGGACCTCAATGGAGCGGTACTGTCTCGTCTGGATGTCCTCTGTGAAATGTTTGTGCTGGGAGACAGAGAGGAGGCATCTGAATGTCACACAGGCCCATGTCCCATCTTCTGTCCCCAATCCACTCTGAAGAGGCCGTTCATGCTCACCACCCAACAGGCGTTGCCCAAGTCTGCAATCTTTACTCTCAGGCTGTCGGCATTGCGAGGGTCCAGGGGGTTAACCAGCAGGTCTGCTGCACGAGTCTTGGCTGGGAGGAGGCAGGTAAGACACAGACAGATGTAAAAAATTCTCAGGTAAAACACACATGAGAAAAACTGTATTAGTGCCTATGTGGTAAGGGGTATGATTGTTTGTTGCTGACCTGTGAGAGCTTGTCTAGCCATGTATGAAGCTGACCTTTGGGGGCGTGTCTATAAGGTGTGTGAGGCTGACCATTTGGGGTGTGTATACGAGGTGTGTGAAGCTGACCTTAGGGGGCGTGTCTATAAGGTGTGTGAGGCTGACCGTTCGGGGTGTGTATATGAGGTGTGGGAAGCTGACCTTAGGGGGCGTGTCCATAAAGTGTGTGAGGGTGACCTTTGGGGGCATATCTATGAGGTGTCTGAGGCTGACCTTTGGGGGATGTCTATGAAGAGTGTGAGGCTGACCTTTGGGGGCGTGTTTATGAGGTGTGTGCGGCTGATCTTTGGGGACCTCCCCAGTGCTCGATGAGGATACTGTGCGGCTGCGGTCAGCTGGTGCGCCGTGTAGGGGGGATTCCCCGCTGGACACAGGGTCTCGTGGCAGCTCTGAGTAATGGGGGCTTGTACCTCTGTGCTGCCCCCCATTGGCCATCCCTGGAGTTTCTCCATTAAAGAGGTCATAAGAGAAGCTTAATGATATGTCCCTGTCTGTGACACTCAGTTCTGATTCCACCAGGGGGCACACCAGCTCCTCGGCTTCCAGCTTTATGTGCCCATTCGCTTTTGGACCTTCCTCATTTCTTCCTTTCTCTTCTTCATCATCATCTACATTGTATTCTTCCTCCTCTTCCTCCTTGTTGTTCTTGTTCTCCGTCGTCTTTTCCTCCACGTTAACTGTCTCATCATTCCAATCTTCCTTCTCCACCAAAGGCTCCGTGCTCTCTGTCTTCTTTTTCTCTTCCTCCTCCTTTTCCTTGCCTTTAACTTCACCCTCCTCCTTCTCCACTTTCTGCTCTGCTACTTCTCCATCATCTGTGGCTCCACCTTCAAGCTTGGGTGGAGGCTCTTCATGTGCTGCCTCCCCATCCTCGGGTACCTCAGTGCTGCACAGGTCCTCCAGAGCCGCACCTGGAGTAAGTGAAAGGGGTGCAGACAGAGTGGTGAGCACGGCAGGGATGACGAACGTCAATGCGCTCAGGTCTATTTCCATGGGTGAGCTTTATTAAGCACTCTGTGACTCAGAATAGAGTCAGAGCAGGCTGACTAATGCCGGTGGGCTGCTCTGACTCGCAGCCATCCTCCTTCACATACGGCAGGTCACAGGCTATGCGGTATAATCAGTGCCATCTGGCCTGCCTCCCTCTGCAGGTAAGCCTCCGCAGGAAGCTGAGAACTACGCCAACTGCAGACACTGCTTTTTTGTTTAGAACTAAGGATTCTTCATTACAGTTAATTTCTGCATCCTGATTACATTTACTATTGTACAGCAGAGTATTAGGCTGAATTTGGGGTTAAAAGCAGAATAAAGGAAATCTTTCAACAAAAATAAAAGCTTTCATTTGTAATGTAAGTTACATAACATGGGTTCCTGTGTGGACTTAAATCAGGACCGCAGCACTCACATGTGTGGTTTGTTAGCGGTGCGTGTCTTGTTCTTTCCCTCTCCCCTTCCTCGTCGTCCTCCTCTTCGTCCTCCTCCTCTTCCTCCTCCTCATCCTCCTCCTCTCCGGACTCCGCCCTCAGTCGCTCAGCCTCGCGCTCCAGGGCCTCGATCTCCAGGAGGCGGCGCTCTAGCAGTTCAGCCTGCCTCCTCTGCTTCTTCTTCAGCTTCTTCTTCTTATTCTTGGAGATCTTTCCCATCTGGGGGGGGGGGGGACAGGCGGACGAGGGGATGGGGACAACAGAAACTGTAGAAATTGCCAGCTCCCTTTTAACTAAGGGCCTGATCATCCCATTCCGGCCTTTACTGGTGGCCAGCGACCAATGACTCTGTCCCCCTATCATTTCTGCCAATGCCACATTCCCATCGGACCAGTGCCATCACTATCCTCATCACTCTCTGCCCCAAAGTCCAAATGTGGTCCCCGGAGCAGATTCACAGGTGTGCATGTGTGTGTTTGTATGTGGCACCGAGCACAGAGCGCTACCCTAAACATCCGTGAGACTGGGCCCTGACTGCAGGTGTCACTTACCGTCTTCAGCTGCGGCGCCGTGCTGACTGTCAAGGAGAGACAAAGAGGAGCGTTAACTGCCTTGTTTTAGACCAGCACCAACAGTGTAAACATCCCAGTTACTGACTAAGCATATTGGAAAGACAGTTCCATCCTGATGTCAAACACATGACTAGTGTAAGTTTTCTATTTAGAACTCTAATGATACTTCAAGTAAAAAGGAAGTTTCAGACAACAGTCAAAGTTAATGCAACCTCACCCTCGTTCTCCTGCCCCAGATACAGAATGACCAACTGGATTCTTAAAGAATATAATACAGTGTTCCTTCTCTATATATAACCCAACAATGTGGAGCAGTACACAGCTGGAAGTTTCTTAGAGACGTCATCTCTCTGAGGGACAAGTTTACCCCCTCCCTATACCGCACAGGATGTTTCCAAGTGGAGCTCAGGGGTCACGGTAGCGTCCGTGGAGACATACCGGCAGACCCGGAGGGAGGCGGCGCCCCGGCCCGCTGCCACTCAGTGGCCTCCACAGCCATCCTGCGTATGAAGGCGTCGTCCACACACATGAGGATGTTCTCGGGCTTGATGTCCGTGTGGATGATCTTACACTTTCTGTGGAGGTAGTCTAGCCCCTGCAGCACCTGGAGGGGAGGGAATGGGGTTTGACTAAGACGTCACACAGCCCCGCCGCTTTCCAGGAATCAGCTGCCTGCTCCTTTTTTCATCCGGAGGACAGGGTGAAGTTAAAAACACAGAGCATCGATCTTCAGCATTCCTTTCACAGGAGACTGACTGTCTGTATGGAGATGATGTTAACAATAAGCCAACAAAGCCACAAGCTGAGGAAAAACAGAGGCATGGCATCGTGGGAAAAACAGTGCTCCTGTCACATGATGCTGTGGGTCCTTCATACACAGCCATATCTAGATACCAACGGATGGCACCTTGCTAGTGGCTGCTTGCTGCGACAGCTCTCTGCCCTTGCGCTTAGTAACTGCTAGCGGTTCGATCCAGTTTCCTTTTCCTTCTTTAATGTTATTCTTGATAGTGATTGAATACTGGACCACACTAGGCTGTATATCTGGATGAGTCTGGAGATTTTGCCGTTTTTCTGATACTCGGAGCACTTCTGCAATGGCAGGAAACACAAATCTGTATCACATGTGAGTGTCCTGCCGATTGTCCTAGTGCCCCTGGATAAGCTGAGGAGGTGGGGGAAGAGGAGCTTTAAACCTCAGCTCTCGTAGTATACCCGGCTGGTAAGATGGTCGAGCTGCGAGCACTGACAAGGCTGCAGAGGCAATCCTGAGGATGCATGATCATGTGTTTCACGGTTACAGGAACACTCACCGCACTCCAGGCTTTCGACTGATGGATTTCGGGCAGTACGGCCGGACGGAAATGCCGCCAGGAATGGAGTGCGTGAAGGAGGGGGTTAGGCGCTGCTTATTAACAACAGATGGTGTCAGCTTGGACATATGTATGTTAAAGAGTGCGTATATAGCCCAGACATGAACCCGATGGATGTCAGGCTGTGCCTGTACTATTCGGCAAATGAATTTGCAAGGGCTGTCGTTGTTGTTGTTTACACTCTGTTCTCAGCAACGGCAGAAGTGACGTTTTGCACTCAGCCACAGCCGGACTGCATATGCACCTTCCTATAACCCATTAATACTTTCACACCAATATCAGGGAACTACAGTCTTGTCCCTCTTTACAAGACTCTGCCCATTTTTACCTATTAGACCTCCAACCAGAGAGAATCAGACACAGGAGTTATTATATATGTTACTGTCAGGGATGCTTATAGGCCCACTGCCCCGGGTGTTCTTCTTATCTACTCAGCTGCCGTGGGTAGATCAGTCCACTGGTTGATTCTACTAACATCATTGTCCAGTGCCAACCTGTCATCAAGAGGACTGCAAGGAGATGGTCTCAGGAGGCTTTGGATGATCAGTGGAGCCCTCTGGAGGTAACTGACTGATCTGTGTCATGTGATTTGCATGATGACAATATAGACACTGATGGACTGTGTTACTGACTGCATGAACTTCCCTTCAGATAGCACCACACCCACCAAAGAAGTACAGAGAAGTACACAGTATTCTAAAACATGTGCCTCTTCTGAGTGAGAAGAGGAGGGCCTTTAGGAAAGTGACATCCAGCCCCCCAGGGTTATCCTACACTTGTGTGCAACATCTCCAAAGGCTAAACTTTCTCCATGCACTTATAGTCTGCATTTTTCTTACACTCTCTAACTCACTTTGCCTCAAATATATTCTGTATTTATTTAATTTACTTAGAACCAAAAATGCATGCTGGATTATCTAATATCTTACTCCTTCAGCCAATCTCAGTTTTTAAATCTGTCTGTACGCCCATCCATTCGTCCGCTCGCCCGCCTGCCTATCGACATCTGGTGACCTATAAGCAGTGCGAGTTGAAGGCCAGTGTGTGGTCTTACAGTATCGTAAGTAGCAGATCTGCACACTTTTGGCAGGGTGACGTCTCACCTGTCGGATGATACTCTTGACACATGGCAACGGCAGTCCTTGGTAGTTGGACTTGATGATCCATTTGAGCAGGTGGTGTCCCAGCACTTCAAACACCATGCATACATCTCAGAGGTGAGGTCAAGGTCAATGGGTGTGACCAGTATAGGTTCCCATGGGAGAAATAATGTATGTTCAATGACAGCAGGAGGAGCTCTTAATCTCCCGCACACACACACACACACACACACACACACACACACACACACACACACACACACACACACACACACACACACAC
>JAACJT020000052.1:23167031-23177737 GCA_009936485.2 Gymnarchus niloticus
TCCTTTTCTCCCTCCTTAGTGTCCAGCCTCTCATACAACTCGCCATACGCCTTATTTTTAGCCTTCACCACCTCTCTCTTCACCTTACGCCTCATCTAGTTGTACTGTCTACTTTCTTCATCACTCTGACTATCCCACTTCTTCTTCGCCAACCTCTTCCTCTGTATACTCTCCTGTACTTCTTCATTCCACCACCAGGTTTCCTTGTTCTCCTTCCTCTAACCAGATGTCACACCAAGCACCTTTCTAGCTGTCTCCCTTACCACTTCTGCTGTAGTTGCCCAGCTATCTGGTAAGTTTTCATTGCCACCCAGTGCCTGTCTTAACTCCTTCCTGAACTCCATCTTACAGTCTTTATTTTTCAGCTTCCACCATTTGATCCTTGACTCTACCCTCACTCATCTCCTCTTCTTGATCTCCAAAGTCATCCTACAGACCACCATCCTATGCTGCCTCATTACGCTTTCCCCTGTCACCACTTTACAGTCTCCAATCTCCTTCAGACTGACCCTCCTGCATAGGATATAATCCACCTGTGTGCATCTTCCACCACTCTTGTACGTCATCCTGTGTTCCTCCCTCTTCTTATAATACATATTCACCACAGCCATGTCCATCCTTTTTGAAAAATCCACTAGCATCTGACCTTCTGCATTCCTCTCCTTGACACCATACCTACCCATCACCTCCTCATCCCCTCTGTTCCCTTCACTAACATGTCCATTGAGATCCGCTCCAATCACCAATCTTTCTCCCTTGGGCACACTCTCCACCACTTCATCCAACTCACTCCAGAAATCTTCTTTCTCATCCATCTCACACACAACTTGTGAGGCATATGCACTAACAATATTCATCATCACACCTTCAATTTCCAGCTTCATATTCATCATTCTGTCTGACACTCTTTTCACTTCCAAACCACTCTTGCCATACTGGTCCTTCAGAATAATCCCTATCCCATTTCTCCTCCCATCCACACCATGGTAGAAGAATTTAAACCCGCCTCCAATACACCTGGCCTTACTCCCCTTCCATCTGGTTTCTTGCACGCACAATATATCAGCCTTCCTTCTCTCCATCATATCAGCTAGCTCTCTCCCTTTACCAGTCATACTGCCAGCATTCAAAGTTCCTACCCTCACTTCCACTCTCCTAACCTTCCTTCTCTCCTCCTGCCTCTGGACACACCTTCCCCCTCTCCTTTTTTTTCGGCTCCTTCTTCTTCGGCTAACAGTAGCCCACTTTCCACCGGCACCTTGTTGGCTGACAGCACTAGTGGCGGTCGTTGTTAACCTGGGCCTCGACCGATTTGGTATCAAAATCTGTGTTGTTGTCCGCATATTAGATTTGGCAAAAAAATTTTACACCGGATGCCCTTCCTGACGTAACCCTCCCCATTTATCCGGGCTTGGGACCGGCACTAAGGAATACACTGGCTTGCGCACCCCCAGTGGCTGGGTTAGAATCAATATGTAATCATTCAAATAAAAATAGGGATTAGTCCAAAAATCGATATTTTTACCCAGGCATAGTAATGAATGTGTAGTTGAGCCTGTCCTCTTAACAGAATTACATGGTGCAGGGTAACGAGCTTGGGGCAGCACTGTAAAACTCATTAGAGCATACAATGAATGAAATGTGTACTGTCTTGTTTCAGTCTATATGTAAACTTTCACAATACACTGACTGTAACCTGACTGTCATCATACACTGACTCTAACCTGTAGTGTCCAGTTTTAGAGTACATGTAAATGGTCACCCTACACTGAATATATCCTGTAGTGTTCTCTTTTAGGGCCTATGTAAACTGTCACCACACACTGACTGTAATCTGTACTATCCAGTTTTAATACACATGTAAACTATCATCTTACACTGACTGTAACTTGTAGTGTCGTGTTTTTACTGTATATATACATGCATTGACAACCAAAACCTACAAGCACTCTGCTAATTACAGTCATAGCCTATTCCGCCTAAAATACATTATCATTATCATCGTCTTACCTTAATTCATCTATTGATGGCTACAGTTAAAATTACATGAATATTGTTAATTATGGAAATTCACTGTTTTTACACTTTAAAATAAAACCTCAAACAAAACACTGAGAAGCATTTCCCTTCATTTGTCTCCCAATTTGTGCTGTCAAGGCCTGAAAATAAAAAAAAATCATGCTGACTGCAAAATGGAAGTCATTATTTTCCTTGTCTTACTGTTTTATGGGAGTTTAACGTAAGTGAAGACTTTCTGGTTTCAAAATCCTGTTTCCCATAAACACCAGTAGTAAAGAATTAAAGAATGGTACAGATGCCACAGGAAGTTGCATGAACATGGACAGTACCAACAGTCATCCACATAAGAGGTAACAAAATGCTGCTTTACAATAAAGTGCATGGTGGTTCTTTGGAAATTCTCCATTGAAGGTGGTTCTGATGTGCTTCCCTTTAAACATACTCTAAATCATCCAGACACAGACAAGCTGGACATCACCTTTAAGTGAGACTCCCCTTTAACTACTGTTATCAAGGTCATAATAGTAGTTCCCATTCTGGTGCTGTGAGCTGCTGCCTCACACTCAGAAGACTTGTTTTTAACCACTCCACCCTCTGTAGGTCTAAAATTACATGCATACAAACTAAAAGCCAGGTGTTTAGAATGATTTGTCAACCACTGCTAAGAAGAGTTCATTGCCCTACAAACTGACTCTGGAGCAACCCCCCTTTGACGACTGCCCTTCTTGTCAAATCCCTGTTTGCTGGGTTTAGACTCTTTCAGCTCTGCTGCTGTTCCTTAGAGACACATCCCTGCATGCACACTGATGTGATGGAAGTCCGAGGCAGTGAAACACTTCTGACTGAAAAGACTTGAAAGAATGGAACCAGGTTCCTTACTGTGTCGGTTTAGGATGTAGGTTACAGGAAGCTAACCTAGATAAGGAGGAACACTGAGCTGAGTAGCATGGCATTGTGGGAAGGACGCGTCCTCGATTCTCCTTCCCCACAGTGTTCTGTCATATCCCCGTGAGTTGAATGCAAAGACGGGTTCCTGCCTGACTGAGTGACGGGAATGGGAGGAGGGGGGTGGTCATACCCATACGACGTTCGAGGCCCATTTCCTGCCCCAAGCAGGGACAGCAAAATGTGTCCTGGGAGACTGCAGAAGGAGGAAATGCTGGAACATGGAGGGATGTGTGTAAACAGTCCCAAACACACACTCAGCCACACACACAGACATGAACATTTATATACATTCTGAACCTACAATATGAATGCACAGACACAAATGCAGTGAGGTTACACTACACAGTCATACACACACACCCAGGTCATAATATTAATACAATATAATGACATAAATTCAATATAAGGACACCAAGTACTTTACCAATCCAATCAATGATACCAAAGTCCTATGAAAAGTCTATTTAAAGACAGAAGGCCAAGGAAAAAGGCACTAGACCCTTTAAAAATGTTACATAAAGACACAGCGAGCTGTCATCCTACTTCACAGCAGGCTGCTATGCTCCCTTGGAACAGCGCACAGCACAGCATGTTCTTAAACACCCTCCTTGTGATCTACACAACATCCACACCCACAGCACACTTTGTCTCTCCATCTGTCACTACACCCATAGCCAACTCTGTCTGTCTGTCCATCCATCTGCCCCTACACCCACAGCACACTGGCTGTCTGGTCCATCCATCTGTCTGTACACCCGTAGCACACTCAGTTGCTACACCCATAGCCCATTCTGTCTGTTAGTCCATCTGTCTTTATACCTGCAACCCCACCTGTCAATCTGTCTGTTTATTGGTAAACTGACAGCCCTGTCTGTCTGTCCATCTTTACAGTGACAGCCTTGTCTTTCTCACACTCTGTCCAGACAGGCATTCATGCTTACAGAAAAACAGACAGGAAAGCTTTTAGTAAGACAGGCTTTCAAAAAGATAGACAGACAGGCTTACAGATAGACAGATGGGCAAACAGAGAGAAAAAACAGCCAGACAGGCAGACAGGTGAACTTACTGTAAGACACACAAAAAGACAGGCAGGCAGGCAGGCAGGCATACAGAAAGACAGAGGGAGAGAGACAGACAGGTGAGCTTCCTGTAAGACAGGCTTACAGAAAGACAGACTGTGTGACAGACAGACAAGGTAAGCTTACAGAAAGATAGAGAGGCAGACAAACAGGCAAGCTAACAGAAAGACAGGCGAAAGACAGGCAGGCTTGGACAAAGAAAGGCAGACAGGCAGATGGCACCAAAGACAAATGTGGAGACAGAGTAACAGGCTCAAAGGTAAACAGACAGCTAAACAAACATAAATACAGACAAACAGACAAGCAGACCTGCTCAGAGACAGACAGACAGACAGATAGGCGACTGAGTTACCTTTCCGAGGAGGAGGATTTCTCCGAGTTCAC
The DNA here is from genome assembly GCA_009936485.2 of Gymnarchus niloticus. Lineage (NCBI taxonomy): Eukaryota > Metazoa > Chordata > Actinopteri > Osteoglossiformes > Gymnarchidae > Gymnarchus > Gymnarchus niloticus. Next base: position 23,171,462 of record JAACJT020000052.1, read on the forward strand.
AGACATGAGCGGCACTGGCGAGCTGCTCACTCACTGTGCATTGGCCAAGGCAGCAACACAGCGGCTTGTTTTTTTTTTTTTTTTCGCAGCTCTTTCCCTCTCCCTCTTCTACCTGCTCCCGTGTATTTTAGGCTTGTGTTCCTTTGGTGTGTGTGTGTGTGTGTGTGTGTGGCTGGGTGATGAGGACTTCTATTCTTTCTCCAGAGTACTTCAAATGGGACCAAAAATCCAGACAGTGCTTGGGTGATGTTCACTGAGTATAGAAAAAGATGGGCAACAAGTGAAGCCCTCACCAGCCCTGACTCCCTCTTTCCTTCTTTATCTCTCCTTTTTGCCACTGTTTTCTCCTTCCTGCTTCTTCTTCTTCCTCCTATGGTGGGTTCATGGATAGCTGTGAGGAGCACAGTGTTCCACACTCTCACCACCTTCGCTTCCTCTCTCTCTCTGTGCTGTCTCTGCACAACAACAGAGCCGTGCGCATGCAGGACAGAACCACTTCTGACATTATGTATGGGGGGGGGGGCAGCACCATGTAAAGAAAGGGGGGGACAAGAGAAGTGGGAAACCAAAAGCAGGTTTCTGTGTGCCACTCTTTCTTAACCCCCCACATTCCCTCCCAGTCTTATAACATTCTGTCTCCCAGGGCAACGCAGCAGAGTAGACCCAGTTTTCTCATCCTCCTCTCTACACCCTTTCCTCTCTCATCCTCCTCTCTACAGCCCATTCTCTCTCATCCTTCCTTATCTACACCCCTTCCTCTCTCATCCTCCTCTCTACAGCCTGTTCTCTTTCATCCTTCCTTATCTACACCCTTTCCTTTCTCATCCTCCTCTCTATACCCTGTTCTTTCTCATCCTTCCTTATCTACACCTTTTACTTTCTTATTCTCCTCTCTACACCCCGTTCCCTCTCATCTTTCCTTTTCTATACCATTTCCTCTATTATACACCTGTCTATACCTTCGTTTTTCCAATCCAACCTTCTACACCCTTTCTATCCTCCTCTGTCGTCACCCTTTCTTGTCTTCCTCTCACTACACACCATCTCTCAGTCTCTCTCTCCCAACACAACCATAAATTATAAATTCTCCTAAATAAATTAAACTGATGAGTTACCTCATCTCCATTGCTTTCCTGGAAACTTAGAGTTCTCACATCAATCCTGTAACTGTGCCTTTTCCTCTCTGTTACCAGATGGGATGGTTCTACATGACTGAGCTAGGAGGGTAACCAGAGTGAAATAGCCTTACAACGGTCTTATGGGGGCACACTCTCTCTCACTGTCCCCTCCACTTTGTCCTCAATATAGCACTGCGTCACCTTCATCCAGGGAGCAACCAAAAGCCTAGAGCTGAGAATGTGTATCTTCTTGGGTGAGCACTCACAGGTCACATGCAGAGCAGCGGGTTGGAGGGCGACTGTTTACAGCGGCTCTGTGGAGCTTCGTTGGCAGGTGGAAGAAGAACAGGAGGGAGCACCACCCCCTTCTACCTCCTACAGTGCTGCTGCAGAACCTGGGCACTGTGCGTCATTAGCACTGTCAGTCAACAGTGTCATTTCAATCACCATGGTGATTAGACGGCCTTTATGAAAGAACCTCTGTGGGCAGCACAGAGTGTCAGACTGTCTGTGTAAGTGCGATATAGTTCAGTGCTTCTTAAGGCTGCACAAGTGTGTGTGTGTGTGTGTGTGTGTGTGTGTGTGTGTGTGTGTGTGTGTGTGTGTATCATGTTTATATTACACAGTGGGGACAAAAGGTCCCCAGGAGGTAATATTAAGACCTGACATTTTTACCTTGTGGGGACATTTCTATCCCCAAAAGGGAAAACTCAATTTTATTAAAAACCTCTGAATGCAATCAAAAAACCAAAGAGCCAAAAGTCTTGTATTTTGTTGGGTTACTTATGGTTAAGGTTAGGGCTGGGTACGGACATGCTCCCTTGTGAACAGTAACCACATACACAAAACTGCACTCCTACAATATCCCCAGAAGTACAATAAACTCAAGCAAACATGCAAACATCACACAGACATACAGAGCACACACAGCGTGTACCCAGCCCGAAGGAACAGGCTGCCCCTCCGCAGTGATCCTTCCCCAGGGCAGACAGCTTGCTGAGGGCTTGTTGCGTACATCATTTCATCATCACTGCCAGACTTTTTTGGAGAAAGGACTCCTTCTATCTTTAGCCGACCTACTTCTGCGAGACAAAAGAGGGATTGAGCCCCTAGAAAGATGGGGAAGAAACACCCTTTTACGCCAGTTCCTTGAACCTGCCACAAAGCCTGTAATATTTACTCAGGTCAGTAGGGGACAGAATAGCTACCGGCATCAAAAACTGTAATAATCATAATGCTGAAAGGTCACCACATGAGAACAGCATGCAAATGAGAGCGCTTGTGACTGCCTTCTGGGCCATGCTGATGTTTAATGCTCCTCTGCCAGTTTCAAATTTGGGCATGCTGTCTCACGGGGGCCAGCAGGCACCTGTGTGGTGAGTAAGAATTAAGCCGGGAGTGACTGGCCTCTGTAGGGAGACAGAGAAGCCCCAGTCTAAGCTCAATGTGCTACATGGAACTAAAACCTCAGCTCAGCACCTTCCCTAAGGAATTTTCACATACAGACTGTACCATGTACTGGCCAGGGTGATGACTCTCACTATTAGCCCAGAGTGCTTATCCAATTCACGAATGAGCCATTTGTGTGAACGGACAGAAATGTGAAAAAAGAGAGGGAACAGCAGGGAAGGCCAACACACACACACACACACACACACACACACACACACACACACACACACACACAATGTGGGTCTGAAAGGAGAAAAGGGAAATCTATGTATACATAAACATAGAGAGAAATCTGCCACAAAAGAGATACACAGATGGAGAGGCAGACAGATAGATGGAGAATTTGAGAAATAAACACACAGACGGACAGACAGACAGGCAGACAGATAGATAGCCATGCAGACAGACTGAGTCTATAACTGGCATTTGAGGTACAGTTCTTCTTTGGTGCTGGGCTTGTTATTGCCCGGAAGCTATAATGCTGGAATGGGGGTTGCCTTATAAAGCTGTAACATATAGGTACTGTGCACAGAACAAACAACTCAATATTATACTACAGGACACAAGACATTCACTTCCAGAAAGACATAACTGATAGCCACTCTAATACAGATTCTTCATCTATATTTTAATGTTGTGTAACCAGTTTTTGTTGGCTACATTTTTCCACCATCCTGGAAGGTACCTCAGGTCTTATTTTAAACAGGGGCTGCAGAGTCTTATGCAGGAACTTTAATATATCAGTGAACTGATTTAGGGGTATGTGGGTGGTCACTGCTGGAGCAGAGTAACCGGCACCTGAGGCCTGGGCTCAGCCCCCAGGATGCCACCTGGCTTCAGTAGCTACAGTACCAGTCAAAGGTTTTTGGACACACTAAGGTTTTCTACATTTTCGATGTTACTCACATAATTTTCACAAAAAATGCTGGTAGTGTAAGTACTGTCCGCCTGTATCCACATGATGTGTGGATGGAGAGTGGAGAAGAATGTACTCAGCCTGGTCCTACCCACAGAGGTTTTAAGACGGCCCATCAGCCAGACTGATATGACCGTAATACTGTGTCTATGTCGTAATATATAACAATTCATTGTGTGTTATTGCTGCCCTCCATCTTTTCACTATATAAGCCTGAGCCCACGAACGAGCTGTGTTCAACATTTCAGTTTCCTGGCATGACAGGCGTTTGCATAGCACGCAGGCCCATCCAAACACTGACTCCGGACATCTGAGCTTAATAACCATCCTGATAAAACTGTGCTATTCACTTCTATTATGTTAAGTGTTGGCAGATATCAGTTAATGTTAAAGTGGACATCATGTTTCAATGAGTGTGATGGAGCCCATACCGGACTTAAGTGAACAGCAGAACACTGAACGAAATGAACAGCAAGCAAGGAAAAGACCCGAAGCTCAAAGGTGACTATTACTACTTCACTAGTGATTCAGCCAAAGGCTTCTTTACATTCACATGTATTTCTTCAGCAGACAAAACAATATGCAAGTGAGGGATATTACACATCACAAGCATTCACTTCAAATAAATACAGTCTACCTTTGGGGGAAAAAAACACCACAAGTAATAATGAAAAAGTATTCTAATTTGTACATTTTACAACCATGTGGTCATAACATGCCCAGATATACTAACTGACAGCTTGTCGGCATTACTGAAATTATACCAGCACTGTGACTTACTCAGGTAAAGTGCGTCATGAAGGGAAGATTCCCAGCTTATATTCTAGCGACACCTTTCCAGAAATTCCTGCCTGTGTCATCAATGTCTTTCTCTCTGTCTAAATCCAAGTCTGTTTTATGAATGGCTTTGATGCCTACATTAAATGCATGAATAATGACTCTCTCACTAAAAGCCAAAACCCTCTGAAGCCGACAACTGTTACCGTTAGTCATTAGCACTAATTCAGCTGTGTTTTTACTGACTTGCTCCAAATTTTAAGCTCAAGAGAGATAGTAAAAAATGCAAGCAATATGACAGAAGATAACCAGCTATACAAAGGGCAGAAAAAGAGCTGGCATTAAAGCCATACCCACGTCAATGTACATGTTAATGTGATCCTCTACAATAGATTTGGTAGGGCACTGAATTATTTACATTATATACAGCTGCACTTGCCTTAAGCCCTGATGCATATGGAGCGGTCATATATTGAGTAGACTTGCCAGCTCATGCTCAACATATGGTACAGTCAAAGGCCCAAGCAGTAAAAATGATGCAAACTGCCAAAAAAATATCAGCTCATCAAGTGAATTAGTGCTGCCCTCTTCTGGCTGTTGTAGGAAAATTCTCATCTGCACTTTTGTTAGTGTTTTCCATTCTTGGGTATGGGAAGCCAATGTGCGCAATGCTTTCACCCAGAAATGTGTTTGCTCATATGGAGTACCTAAGCTACTGATGGACAGGGACTGTACAGCTATATGACTTGAGTGCTCAAAAGAATGCACTGCAAATGGTTAACACATCTGTACAGCTGTGGCCTGAACACCTGTATGACTGAGGGCCAAAATGAAAGTACAGCCAACAGTTTAAAATGCCTGGATGAATGAGGCCTGCACCCACCACCACAGACAAGACCAAAGCTAACCCACCAAGTCCCTCCATACATGATTGTGCCTTGAAGTAAATTCTGTTCTTCTAAAGGTTTGAGTTGCACACAACAGCATTATACCACTAGCTAACGTGAGCCGTCTTAACAAAATAATCTGTATTTTAAGTATTGATAGAGAATCGTGTGAATTGTCTTCAGAAAGATAGTGAGATACAGCCCTGTTTCTGAGACATACCTGAGGACTCAAGACGGCAGGTGGCATAGTGTTTCTGGGCATTGACTGATGAGCTGGAAGATACTCGTTTCAGTCTAAGCAGTCTAACACACTTTGAACAAGGTGTATGACCTGAATTCTTGCAGGGGAGCATCTGGTTGTGCAGAGTGGTGATTGATTTGCTTAACAACATCATGTAAGCAGTTAAACTGAACATCTGCACACATGTTGATTGATTTGAGAGGTTTGACCGTGATGGCACAATTCCTGATAAAATCGTTTAGCAAATTGTGTATGGAGTGTGAGCCTTTCCTTGCCTCACTAGGTGCCACAAATTAATGTAGCAAAAATAAACCTTAACAGACCCTATGGAATAGGTTCTGCTTTTGGCGCACAGGACAGAGTTGTACCTATGCAGGTGGAATTTGTTGAGGTACTTTTAGTTTTTTGCACCAGAAATCATTTTAATTAGACAAGTATTTGTACATGGTTGCATTTATTCACAGCTGGTAGATGAAAGACTGGTAGATGTTTTTTGTCTTTTAAAATGAGTACCTCAGTAACCCAGCCACTGGGGATGCACTGTTTCTCCATGCCAGTCCCAAGCCCAGATAAATGGGGAGGGTTACATCAGGAAGGGCATCCGGTGTAAAATTTTTTTGCCAAATCTAATATGCGGACAACAACACAGATTTTGATACCAGATCGGTCGAGGCCCAGGTTAACAACGCCCACCACCAGTACTGTCAGCCAACAAGGTGCTGGTGGAAAGTGGGCTACTGTTAGCCAAAGAAGAAGGAGAGGGTGAAGGCATGTCCGTAGGCAGAAGCAGAAGAGGAAGGTTAAGAGCGTGGAAGTGAGGGTAGGAACTTTGAATGTTGGCAGTATGACTGGTAAAGGGAGAGAGCTAGCTGATATGATGGAGAG
>JAACJT020000052.1:23191674-23203181 GCA_009936485.2 Gymnarchus niloticus
TTTTCCTTGCCACTGTCGCCTTTGGCTTACTCTCTGGGGACTGTGGGCCCGGGACTATGTAAAGCGCTTTATGACCGTGCTCCGTGTTAAAAGCGCTATATAAATAAAATTGAATTGAATATTTGGTACTAAGTGAAACCACATGAACAAAAGTTCAGCCATTTCAACAAATTGTCACAGAAACCAAATTCAGATGCATGGACTTCAAGACTGTTAAGATCATGGTTGGCATATGAGATGTTGCATGCCCTCCACTGTTAAAATGCACCTGTTCTCACACTGCATGTAACCTGGCAGTCTGTTTAGTAACGTCTTACCCCATCTCATCTCAGTGCATGTGAAGACTAAGGGTTGCATGGCGCTGCCAAAGATGCCTATTAAATAGGCCCTCTTTCGCTAACACAGTTGCCTGATGGCGCTCATCATATCGCCACCTTTCCAGAAGATGCAAGGCTCTGTGCAGTGGAGCTTCCTGCTTTTGCTGAGGTGCTGGTACACCACTAGCTGTATCTTCATTTGAGAGGCGAGAGCCGTACAGTCAAACTAGCGTAGCATGGGTGTGCGCGCACACACACACAGCCACAAACACACAACAGACCCAAAAACACACTCAGATACAGACACACACACGTGGTTGGCTGACAGACGCACATGATGCTGCGGCTTCGAGGACGACTTCCCCGTTCCCTCGCTGTGCTAGACAGATACTGTGTGTTTACGTTGGCTGCCTTTTCTGGTCACAAATGGCCGTCTGGCCCTGGACATTGCCTTCCTGTTTTTGGGGAGTACCATATCCTGTTCTTGAGTCAGCTGTCATGCCATCAATATTCTCCAAGCTTTTCAGCTGTGATAGGAAAAGTGTCGCCACTCTCTCGGCGTCGAGATCAGCATTCGTTTTCCTGGAGCCGTGTTCAGATTTGGTTTTATTTATGTGTTTCTTCTTACTTCAATCCACATTGCTGGGGTCATCGGTTGCTCTCAGGTTTCCTGTGCTGACTGTAAACTGATGCTGGAGGGTTGATGTGGCCTCTAGAGATTCCCTTTGCATCCCTGCCACACAGGAAATCTCGAGCAGAATCAGGCTCCCTTTGCCCTCCCCTTGCCCTGCATGCAGACCGAGCCACTCTACCTTCTGCCTCTAGGCCTGTACCATCCTCAGTAATGCTCTCTTTGTCCCCCTCCCCCACTTGCTCTTCTGTTTGGACAGCGGTCAGAACCGCAGCGGGTAAGTGCGTCGCATCCACTCTACACCCAGAACTAGAGAAGGATGTAGGGAAGTTGTTTTGGGACACCTTATTTTTGGTGTCTCTCTGACCTTCAGCATTAAGTGGGTTGTTTTCTCCGTCTTCTGTTTTTGTGTTTATTTTCACCTTTCCACATTTTCATATGGAATTTGCTGACTTGAATCGCAATTTTTGAAGGAACCAATGCTCTGTTTCCTTCCTGCTTCCCCTTTTAAATTTTTAATTTTTTTTTTCCCCTCTCCACCAAGAACGAAAGGTTACTTTCAGGTATTTGTCATTCAGATGGTGATGTAAGTAGACTGTTTCCATGGATCAGAGCTAGACAATCTTGGCACATAAGCTAGGGAGTTAAGTTACTCATCTGTGCCGAACTCTCTCTGCACATCCTGAGAGAGGCCTCAGCAGTGCTCCTAGAGGCTGTTCTTACCAGTAGGCGATGTTCAGGGTTTAAGTAAGATGGCTGACTTGTATTTTAGTGCATATCCTGTCAGTTACATATGGATGTGGTCACTTGGCCAGCTTGTGGCAGTGGGTTGATGCCCCGCTCTCAGCCCATCCCGTGTTTTCTCATCTACTCTTCCCCTCCTGCCCCTGCCCCCGAAAGCCCCTAGGAAACACTCGTGGCCCAAGAGCCGGGGCAGCTTCTGCCATTGTGTGCTGTACAAGGAGAACAAGGACACAATGGATGCCATCAACGTGCTATCGAAGTTCCTCAGGTCTGAATCCCCGCCCCTCTCCGCTGGTTATCCATGCCTTAATGTTCAATCTCCGACAACAAATGCAAATTATATGTCGGTTTCTTTCCCTGCAGAGTTAGACCAAATGTTTTTTCCTACATGGGGACCAAGGACAAGAGAGCTATAACTGTGCAGGAGATTGCTGTGCTTAGGTGAGCGTCTGCATCAGCGTCCAGGCAAGCATGCATGTGAGCACGTTGGCCATCTCACGTGCTTTTCAACCCCCAGGATAAGCGCCGAGCGGCTCGCCCATCTTAACAAGTGCCTGATCAACTTCAAGCTGGGCAACTTCTCTTACAAGAAGCAGCCCCTGAAGCTGGGGGAACTGCAGGGCAACCACTTTACTGTGGTGATCAGGTCAGTGTCTCTGTCGGGGTGTCTGTGACCCATCTGCCCCTCCCCAGCCGAGGCTAGACCCCGTGCATCTGCCCCTCACTCAGGAACATCTCAGGAACAGAGGAGCAGGTGCTGCAGGCCATGACCTCCCTCAGGGATACAGGCTTCATCAACTACTACGGCATGCAGCGGTTTGGCACCACCGCTGTCCCCACCTACCAGGTCGGCAGGTAAGCAGCTGCCGTCTGCTGCAACGGGGGCCAGACCTCCGGTATCACGAGAGTGACTGTCTGTTTTGGACCAGGGCCATCCTGCAGAACAACTGGACAGAGGTGATGGAGCTGATTCTGAAGCCACGTCCCGGAGGTAGGACCCATGGTCACCGTCACGACCGTCTCATCGGTTAAGGTAAGGCATAGAGGTTTGACCCCCTGTTCCTCCCCCTCCCCTACCAGCCGAGAAGGGCTACATGGTGCGTTGCCGGGAGGAGTGGGCACGCTCGCAGGACCCAGAGGAGGCGCTGAAGAAGCTAGCAGTCAAGCGTTGCGTGGAGGGTCAGCTGCTGCGCGGCTTGGCCAAGTATGGCAAGAACAACATTGTTACAGCCTTCGCACTGGTGAGGAGGGGGGGGGGGGGGTGTTGTTATCCAAAGCCTGGAGATGGGCTGCCATTGTTACTTTTAGGTGTTTAACACACACAGCTTCTGTGAAATATCTGGTCCTTTCAGGATAAGGAGAGGTTAAGATGTGACTGTTAGGAAAATGTTTTAGCCATTGACGACCTGGAGTGTGTGTTACAAGGGTGCGACTATAACCAATTGTTTAGAATGTCAGACAAGTGCTTCTGCTTGTGACCCTGCCTCAGATCCCTCGCAACAACCGGCTGATGTACATCCACAGCTACCAAAGTTATGTGTGGAATACCATGGTGAGCCAGCGTGTGCAGGATTTCGGCCTGAAGGCCGTGGCTGGTGACCTGGTGCTCAGAGAAGGTGAGCTGATTGTGCGTCTCCAGACAGACGGCCACCATCATGTGTCAACAGAGGAGAAAGGCGGAAAAGGGATGGAAAGACCAGCCAAGCTGTAACCACTAATCACTGGCATGGTCACATGACTGCGTGGCTGCTGGGACAGCACTGCCTTGGGTTGGCACACATGAAGACATGAGCAGATGGCAATCAGAGGCTGTTTCCTAGCTAACTTCTAGGGGAGCCAATGGTAGATAATTTTATACATAACATCAGGAGTTGACTGAGGTCCAGCTGAAGCTTCCTGAGGAGTTAAACTTTCCCTGCAGGGTATTGCCATAATTTAAGGGAGAGTACATTTCTGTACAAACCAAGCTAATATCCATAACCATAACTCTTTCAGGCACAGCACATGTCCTCTCTGAGGTGGAGGCCAAAAACCACACCATCCATGATGTTGTGATGCCCCTGCCTGGGTTTGATGTCATTTATCCCACGCACCACAGTGAGTTCTTCATTCTCTTCTGCAGTGTTGCATCCCATAATCCTTCAGGGCACTGCAGTCAAAATTGGTGACTGTGCAGCCATCTCTGTTTCCTCATGTCCTGTTGACTTTGCCCTCCCACAGTTGGCCAGGCCTATAAGAACATGCTGGCCTCTGACAAACTGGACATAGACAACATGAGGCACAAGATCCGGGACTACTCACTGGCAGGGGCCTACCGACGCGTCCTCATCCGACCCCAGGATGTCAGCTGGTCAGCCTCCTCACCACTGCAGTGACAGTATTCTGCCAGTAGGGACCAGTGGTTTGATGTGATGGAGACTGTGGATGGCATCTGGACTCTAGATTGACATCTAATGCTTTGTGGGAATCACTGTAATTATTTAAACATGTCTGAATGGCATTAAGGCTGTGTGAATAAGCTTTGCTGTGCTGATCACATTTGTCTTTGTGAACATCTGTCAGCAAGATTGAGACTCGTTGACATGGTCACGTAGCTGCAGTGTTATAACTGTCAGCCTGTAAAAAGGAACTTGTGTCTGTAAGTCTAGAAAAAGCTCAGGTTGAGCTTTTTAGACTATCCTAGGAATAATGATGTGTTCCAATGTTTCATATTGCAAGCGATAATGCAGCAGTTCTGAGAAAGGGATATTTTATTGGATGGTCTGGATCAGCATTTAAGAGCTGCTGGCTTTGTAGGAGACCCTCTCTGATACTTTTATAATGTGTATATATGTACATATGAGGTTGAAGTGACCTTTCATGGATCAGCCTGAAGATATTTGAATGCATCCTCTTAAGCCTTAGGATTCAAGTACCTTCTGTCTGGGATGAATGGTAGACTTTGAGCTGACGTCTTTAAGTCTCCTTAAAAGAGCATTCGAAGGTTCTTTTGGTTTTCCTTGATATCTGGTCCTCCACTTAGCAGGAGGATGAGATGCAGAAGCTGAGCTGGTCAGTCTGTCTGCGGAGCTGTTCACTGTCATTGTGCTCTGGATGTTGACTTACCCTATGCTATTTTTCCCATCTCCGGGTTCCACCCCCCACACCCTCACAGGGAGGTGATTCATTACGATGATCCCAGGATCCCTCTGGTGCATACAGATGTGGAGAAGCTGGAGGACAAACCTCCTCCAGTCTTCCCTAAAGGTCAGCCCTAGGTCACGCCTTTGTGTTCGCATGGGTTTGCGGAGCATGTTACACCTTCGTGTACAAAGCATCTGTTCACATATGACAATTTCTCTGCTGAAGAATGTGATCTTTGTGGCTCCCCCTGCTGTTCCAGAGGGGAAGTACAGAGCCCTCCGGATGGAGTTCTCCCTGCCACCATCGACCTATGCCACCATGGCAATCAGGGAGGTGCTGAAGATGGACACCAGCATCAAGAATCAGACACAGCTCAACACCACTTGGCTGAACTGACTGACTGTAGAATGTCCTCCATGACTGATCTGGGGGTGGGGGGGTGTCTGCTGAGAGCACTGGAATTCTGTAGGGGTGCATGCACTGGCCCCAGAGCAGTCATAAGGGGAACAGGCTGTTCGTGTTCACTCAGAGCTCCCCCCCATTTTTTTTTTTTTTTTTTTTTTTTTTTGAGCTTTATTTTATTGTATTTTAAAGCTTATCAGCTTCTGTAACTAGGGCATTAAGAAAGCATGGAGCCATCATACTAAGACTTGGTGCTCTGAAGATTCTCGCATAGATGAAGCCTCAATCCTCAAGATGCTATAATGGCCACAGTCTCCTTAACCTGACCAAGAGAAGTTATCAGATTACCAAAAAACAAACTGTTAACCCTGCCTTTTAAATGGTCTATATTACTTTGTTGGTCTAAAGTGGCCTTTCTTCAATAAAACTGCCATATCACTGTACTTGTACTTTTTACCTCACACACAGGATTACATCATGCAACCCTATGCATTTTGGTCTTAGTTTCACAAAGCTAATTTAATTTCTGTTTAGTAGCAGATACTTTGCATTATTCTTTCTTGAAATGGCTAATTAATTCATTTGAATACCAGGAGACTTTCTGAGCCAAGTTTTAATTGAGTCTGTTTTAACCTGGTTAGAATGCACCTTCCATGACCCCTTGTCATACACATTTTGGATGTTGTCCACTAGAGGGCAGCACCCTTCTCTAAAACCAAAAACAATGAATCTTGATCTGCTTATAGTGAACAACAATGCAGATGTACAACATCTGTACTGAGGGGATTTCTACAAATATGATACAATCCAGTTAGACTGCTATATGAGGGGTCTTACCTAGTCAAGTGGAAAAGGATGTTGACAATTTGTTTGGAGATGTGCACAAAAGCCTGCATAAGGATTGCTGTAACTTTTAATAATTAGATGTGACAGGGAACCTTGGCGAGATAAAACAAATTTAACCAAAGAGGTCTGAATAATGTTCAAGATACTTGTAGTCTTACTTAAAAAGACTTATTTATAATACTGTGTGCTTTTGTTAATCGCTTTTTAAACTCCTCGTTGAACGACCAGCTCGCCGACCGGTCGGTATTGAACGCTGTACGAGAACTTCGGTGGTGGAAACGGCAGCGCGACGTCAGTATACAGTACACTACTGAATAAACATTTATAAATATACTTCAAATGTTATAAATGGTGCAAAGGTGACATTAAAACAATATCTAAAGACGGCCGACACAAACCCACTACCAATACAGTATGCTCGATATATCGGTAAGGGGCTTATCGACCAATTCGCTTAACGACCTAGTCATAGGAAGGCAATTCGGTCGTTAAGTGAGGAGTGTCTCTACTCGTTTTTATTGTTCACACTGCAGTCTGTAGCCGCACATAGCGTGAGACTGTCTATCCCCTGCGATACACAGGCGTCTCTCCCAAGGTTTTAAGTGCACCCTGCCCTGGATAAGCAGCTGAATAGTGGATAGACGATGATATCACTAATATAGTTAAAAGAAAGCGTTTCAGGTGAAGACAGCACCCCCCCCCCCAATGACACGGAGCTCGGAGGCGGTGCCAGGAGGCGTGCGATCTGTCGACGTGTAGCGGCAAGCATGGCGGCGCTCAGCGAGCAGCACACGGATGGCGGACTCTCCGATTGCGTCGTCCGGCTGATCGAGGAAGACGTCGGCCGGGATTTGAGATCGCTGAAGAAAGTCAACGGTCTTCTGGAGAAGCTGACGGCGGAGAATAGGCAGCTGGAGGAGCAGGTAGTATCTGGGAGTCTGATGTGTGCTGGCAGATAGCTCAGCGAAATAAGTGTCACTGCGTGAGTAGCTGCTGTGTACATGTCATCACATTAAAACTATAACCGTCATTAACAGTCAGTATATTAACGTCTGCTTTTTCGACTGTTATACTACTGATTCGGTTTCTGGACTCAGAGACCCACACTTCACTTGCTGTAAGTCTTCACATAGGATGGCTATAACGATCTTTGTAGTTACTTTCCGTTGAAAATGTACGGCATAACGTACGGATGGCAAATGTAAACCGTTATGTAGGGATGTAACTCAACTAGTAACGTTTACCTTAGTAGATGGAGCAAAATTAAGTTATGTGCACTCGACTGGGTCATTGTTTTGTTGCTGGTGGTGGTTATATCAGATGCTTCTGTTGGTCCTTAACATTTAATGCGCTTTCTGGTCGACAGCTAAAGAACATTGAGCACATCCTGGATCCATTATGAACCAGGCATGGATCGTATTTCAGACAGTGTGCACTGGGTGTAGGCTGATTACAAAGCTAATGTCTTGGTCCGTGGCCCACAGGTACTGAGGATCTCCAGCTCTGTGCCTCTCCGAGTGTCGGCTGCACTGTCGGCAGCAGAGCAATCCCAGGAGGCCCTGAGTGGGATCCTCCATCGGGAGTGGGCCTTGTCCAACACCCTGCAGCAGCACCTGCAGGGTGCTCAGGTCTGGGCTGACAGCCTGTCACAGATCCTGGGCCGGCTGGACGTTATTGATCGGCACCTCAAGTACTTGCAGTGCCTCTCCCATGTCGAGGAGCTCAGGTGAGGACCGTGTGCACTAACGCTGCTGTGCCAGGTGGTGGTACTCAGGTATGTTAAACAGTCTGAATTAGAGGTCACTTACTTTAAGTGAGTGAAATTAAATTGCACCTGCTCTCGGCCTGAATCGAAGGATTTTGATGGCATTGTCAAACCGTCATTCAAATATGTAATTTATGGAATGGGGATATTTTAAACTGTGCTTTCTTCTAAATTCTGATCTGAATTTTCTGCCCGTTACTATGTAACGTTTGTCTTTATGTGATTGAATGTGTGGTTCTTCTTGACCGAATGCCCAGTGATAGCATCCAGCAGTTCCTGATGACCAGCAGTGTATGGGAGGCAGTGGGGGCAGTAGGACGAATGGCTAAACTAGACCTCGGCCTGCAGGAGTCAGGCTGCAACCACCTGCAGGCCTACCTCCGTGAGACGCTGTGCTTTTGGCACAACATCCTGAAGGACCGGCTATCTGGGTAAAGCGTGTGGCTCTCCCAGTTGGGGGTGTGACACTTTCAGTTGGGGGGTGTAGCCTTCAGGCTAATGAGTGGGGATGTGGCTGGCCCTCACAATATCAATCCCCATGTCATCTTAAATATCTTTAATTCAAGATGGCAAAAAATATAGTGTTCCATTAAAATGTTACGTGTTTCCATCTCTTTCTCTTACCCTCGGCTCACTGTGGTCTCCCCCAGTGACCTCGAGGAGGTGTTAACCCAGCTGCAGTGGCCATCCCTGTCTCCCCCCATGGCCACCCTCTCAGCCCCTGCCAATGGCCTGGGCCTGGACCTGAACAGCCAGCTGGAGCTGCTGGTCTCCCAGCTCATTTCCCTTCAAACCTCGTATCCTTCAACTTGGTTGCCCTTCCCAGCTGCACAGAGTGAGCGACACTTCCTACTTTGCCGTGCTGCTGGGAGGTCCTCTAAGGGCATCTGTATGGTGAACCAGTCTTAGTACTGACACTACTGTGAGTAGTAACACACCTGCCCTACTTGAGACCAGCCCAGACACAGCCTCACGTTGGACTCCCTGACACACCTCCTCAGAGATAACCTCATTTCAGAGAAGAGGTCCCCACCTCCCTGGCCAGAACTTGATCCAGCTCCACCCCTTTCCCTCCCAATCCAGATCATGCTATTGCCTCTCAGCAAGAGGTTCCGGTACCACTTCAGCGGGAACCGACAGACCAATTCATTGAGCAAGGTCAGGACTGGCATGCCCGTGAACGGGGAAGCAGTGTGACATGTTACTCAGTGTATGTGGAGACCAGTCTGATTGATGGGGTCCATGGCCGTGACCAAGCCTGTCACAACACACAGGAACTCGACCTGAAGCAGCATCGACTTTCAAGAACAATCTGGTCTGTTCCTTCAGTGTATTTCAAAAGCACTTTGACAAATGTTGGAAAATTCATTAATTTTCTATGCCGCATATTAAGTTTTATTTTGAATGTATACAAAGATTTTAACTAAGTTTCTTATTCTATAAATCAAACGGACATTTGAAAACGTAAAGGAGAGGAATAACTGCTAGCTTAAATGTCATGCTGCCCTCTGCTTGTACCAGATGTGTATCTTCCAACTTAGTGATTTCGTGTTGAGTTTGGAGGGAGACTGTACCTGTTGATGGTTCAGGTACTTGAAAGCTTCAACAGGGAGCCCAGCGACTTGCATTGAATTCGGTGCACCTCACTGTCAATGATGACAGTCACCTGACTCTCTTTTTAGACAGAGTGCAGTTTCACCCCCTCAGTATGCTTAACCGTGGATTGAGGAAAAATGTATTATTGACATTTTAAATGGTGCCCTGCTGTGAAATTTATATTTTTTATTTGCTGTTACAGGTAATGGATTTGATCTGGGATATTTGTGTGAATCTTTGTTATACATACAGTGTATGTTATCTGTCGGTGATCTGCTGGCAATGATTTGCCAGTGTGACCACCAGTATTACAAATCTATCCCAATGTCCCTTTAAAGCATTTTAAAAGGACATTAGCCAGATACCATCAATACTGGGACTCAAATGTCATTTGTGACCTGACAGATATCTTAAAGCTGTGACTGTCATGAACGTTACAGCGTGTAATTGAGTTTTTCAGTCATTAAAAAGTGAGTGTGTGAGATCTGTCTGGACATCTGTCGGCAATATCCTATGTGAAGCCTACAGTCAGACCCTTGCAGCAGACTGGCACAGCATTCTGTATAGGTTTCCATCTGCTCTGCTTTAGGTGTGTGACTGTCCCTGTCTTATAGCCAGAGTGGTACCTGACACAGATTCTGATGTGGATGGGTTATAACTCTGAATTCATGGAGGAGGTGATCCAGCCCATTTTGGACCGTGCCGGAGCCAAGATCAATGCAAAGGTGCTAACGCATCGCTTCTTTGCCTGCTAGTGGTAAACTGACATGCTTTCTTGTAGCCAAATTGCCTTTCTGTTTGGCATTTCTTAGCGTGCTATTTTGCCTTGCCTCCACTAGGTGGAGCTATGCCGTGGGCTTTTGTCTCTAGCCCAGGAGAAACTGGCCTCAGATGCACCTCGGCTTCTATATGATGACACCCTCTTCTGCCACCTAGTGGACGAGGTTCTGCAGTTTGAGCGGGAGCTTCGCGGCACTCATGCATATCCCAGCGTGCTGCCTGGTGCTCTGCCTGTCCTCCTGGAGGAGTCTGTCTTTCAGAAGTGGCTCAGTATGGAGAGAAAGAGTGAGTGACACGTGGCAAGGATGAGTGAGTGGCATGTGGTCTGACAGTTGCTGGGTCTGGATCTGATTGCCTGTATGTGTCCTGTACCAGTGGGTTATTAGTTTTACTCTATTTTATGTGAGGCCAGTACCCTTGTATGATTCAGAGTACCTAACTAGAGTCTTAGTGTATCCTTGGGCTGTTGTGTCTTTAGTGAATTGTATTCCTGTCATTGCCTGTGTGATCTATCACCCCCTAGTGGCCCTGGAAAAGGTGGATGCCATGCTTTCAGCCGAAGGTGCTTGGAGCTCTCAGTACAGAGACATCAGTGACATGGACGAGCTGAAGGCTCCAGAATGTGCCGAGACCTTCATGACCCTTCTGCTTGTCATCACCGGTACAGCTTCCTCTGGTGCCTGAGAGCTGTAGTTTTTTTGTATGGTATAACCGGTCGCTTTAAAGACTGATCTCCTGCTCTCCATTTTGCTTCTCCTTTTGCTTCTCAGACCGGTACCGTGCGCTCCCCTGCCCACGGGCCCAGCTCAGCTTCCTGGCTCTACAGAGGGAGCTGGTGGATGACTTCCGAATCCGTCTAACCCAGGTGATGAAAGAGGAGTCCCGCAGGCCACTGGGCGGGCGCTACTGTGCCATCCTTAATGCTGCCAATTACATCTCCACTGTGCTGTCTGACTGGGCTGACAATGTGGTACGTACTCTGCTCTTATTGCAGTTCTGCTATCCCGGCTGACAGGTCCTAGTCTGTATCAGCTAGAGGGAAGATTCTGGCCCACTTAGTGTGGTGATTGCAGTCTATGCTCTAAGATGTCAGAGTAACTGTTAGGGTAACATTTAACTACAGAGACAGGTGAAAATCCCTGGAGAGGCATGGTAACTTTGAGAAGATGGCTTGAACTGATTTGGGAAGGTTTCAGTGGCTGATGGTTTGTTAATTGGCGGCTGTCTGCCTGTTCATAGTGTATGCATGCCTACCTGTATATCATTATCATTAAGGTAACTGTGACCCCGCCCTCCCCCAGTT
>JAACJT020000052.1:23210782-23229579 GCA_009936485.2 Gymnarchus niloticus
CCCATTGAGAACTTGTGGTCAATCCTCAAGAGGCGGGTGGACAAACAAAAACCCACAAATTCTGACAAACTCCAAGCTTTGATTATGCAAGAATGGGCTGCCATCAATCAGGATTTGGCCCAGAAGCTGATTGACAGAATGCCAGGGCGAATTGCAGAGGGCTTGAAAAAGAAGGGCCAACACTGCAAATATTGACTCTTTGCATAAACTTAATGCAATTGTCAATAAAAGCCTTTGACACTTATGAAATACTTGTAATTATACTTCAGTATACCATAGAGACATCTGACAAAAAGATCTGAAAACACTGAAGCAGCAAACTTTGTGAAAATTAATATTTGTGTCATTCTCAAAACTTTTGGCCACGACTGTACATCAGTAAAGATATTGCTTCATTTCTCAGATGTCAAACAGAATTTAGCTTACCATTGGTGTGTTTAACTTTGCCTTACAATGATAAAAAATGTCATCATATTATTCTATGGTGAAACCATGGTTTCCACTGTTGAAGGTTTAATTCCTGCACCATGGTTTCACACAACAGATCACCAGCAGAAACAATAGCTTTACTTCCATAATGGGTCTACAGCCTTGGCGAATCAATTCATTCCAAATGTCATAAATTGACCTGCTTAATAAATGCGGGACACACTGACTGATTCAATTATTTTTGTATTCCAATTAAACTAAAAGTATTGGCTGGCCTGTTGTCACCTTCCCCTGTGATATACCCATGCTGCCACCCCCAGTAATAACCGGTACCAGCATCAACCTTCATACCAAACAAAGGTGAGCGCCGCTGTCAGACTGTGCTGCGTTTCTTATGATCAAAGAGGGCCCAGGTGTTATGCTTGTCCTTCCATGGCAGATAGTGATAAAATATAATGAGACAGAGTCAGGAATAGTCACACAAACCCAAAGACTCTTTTACAGTCCATTTCCTTTTATGGATTAAGCTCATAGGATTCAAATTTTACATGTCATTCCCATTTTCAAACAAACACTGTTGACTTAGCTGTTACAGTTAGATTAGTGGGTTCCCTATCTCAATGACTGCCACGAGTGCGTACATTCTTGAAATGTTCTTCTGCTCTACGCAGCTCATCGATTATGCTAGTAGCTCATCCTGGAGTGTTTAATAAACATGGAATACTTATGATAATTAAATGCCCATGCAGGCAGTAGTGAGCCCCAGAAAAACAGTTATTTACCAAAATAAACAAAATTTGCTGAAAAGAAGCTTAGACAAGTGCCTACTCAGGAAGTCAAACACAGCAAACGGATTATACCAGAGAAAGCATTTCCTTCAGCCTTAAAACACCACAGGTTCAACACGTCTGATTATGACAATATGTGGACTGAACTATATCACCCAATAGAACGACCCCATATAAGAAGTGCTCAATAAATGTGGCGTCTCTCAACACATATAGGATGCAAACCTCATTATTCTAATATATTGCGTGACAACTCTTACAAAACCATGGAGGAATTTAATTAGAATGTTCTGTTCCAGCGGCAAAAATTAATTTAGCATCAGTCTCAGATGAAAATAGCAGTACAATAACATACGTATCAATATATGTTTCCTTGCAGCAACAGGATGTCTGAAGATGGCACTCCCCTGTTGAGATCCTATGCAGCTTGCTCTTGGGTGGAACATGGAATGATTATTATAATTTATTAAAGTTAACCAATTTCTGGAGTAATACCTTAAGCTTGGAGGTGGCTGGATAGGGGGCATGGATGTCTGAGGGCAGAGTGAAGTCATATGACAAGCCTTTTCATTCAGTTTCTAATCATGAAAGTTGCTTATGTTTAAATTTGTCTCTCAACGCAAACCCCCACACTCAGAAATTGCTGCCACGTTGTCTGGTTTGTTCCATCTGCCTGTTTCTCCTTCATTTTTCTATTTGCTTGTCTCAAGAAGTTTATTAAACCCAAAAACCCAAATAAAGCTCTGGCTCCATTCTCCCATCTTTATGTCACCTGGATCTGTTTTCCATTTTGAGCAGAGTGAGTCTTTTTGGTTATTTTTGGTTATTAGAAGATATGTAACCTGCACCCCAGCACCATTCATAGTGTGTGTCAACAAAGCGGGTTTGAATCATATGAGAGTTAAGTGACAGATATGTTTTTATTTTATTTTTGTCAGTTATTATGAATGTTTGCTTTGACTAACAGCTGACACCTAAAACTGGATCCTGCAGGTAAAGGGAGCATTTCTCTTTAGTACTGAGTAAATAATGGCTCTGAACATATTTCTATAAGGTATGGATTAATAACAATACCTAGGTTGAAAGTGTGACAAATTATTCTGATAGGTGTCATCGTATGTTTCATAGATTTATTTGTCCCTGTTGAACCACTGAGTGGATTAGCACTGTTCATTTTGAATGTTGAAAGATATTTATATTCAATTTCTGTATTTTGGAGAGCCTCAGAGACGTCACATAATAAATTATATTCTTTGCAGTCATACCTCTTAAAGTAATATGACTTAAATGCATGCCTGTTTAGATTACATTATAAAACTAAACTGATTTTAAATATGAGTCCTATCATTTGTGCACTGCATTTAAATAATAGTTCAAAATGTCAAAATCTCTGAGATGAATCAAGTCACAAACAGAAACATCAAGCGCATTCAATCATAGATGTTAGGAAAAATGCTTATTGTGAAGCTGAGTGTGAGAAACAAGAGCTGAAGTTGTACAGTGGAATACAGATGGCCCACTCAGTCCCTGCTGCCACTTAGCACAGTTTATTTACATCAACATAAATAAGACTTACAAATAAATTCACCACAGAAATCCTACATGTGAATGTTGCCACCACTTAGTTTGTTGGCATCTTCTGAATGCAGACAACTGTCTGCAATACATACCAGCAGCAATTCCTTCATGCACTGTTCTTCTAGTGTAGACTGTCAAAAATGTTTAGTTAATGTAGTTGGAGGCCTAGATACAGTCATTGCTGGGGAGTGTGGAAGGGACGTTTGAAGCTGGGGGGTTTAGGTGCATTGTGGGATTGATGCAATGTTTTAAGTCTTAGGTACAAAGAAGTTGTCCACGTTATGTACTTTGTTATGAGAATGTGGCCCTGGGTTGCTCAAGATGTTCGTGTTAAGATGTGCGCACTCAGGCAAACAATCCTGGGATGAAGAAGTTGAAAACAGGACCTTGTAGATGGTTGCACCGACCCCGAGGGCTGATGAGACAGGCACTCTGTTAGATTAAGAAGGAGCTGATTCATGGTGCTGCGTAGTTTTGCTAATGCATAAAGCTTTAATGTGTAAAAGAATCATTTAGTGGCAAATGGTGTAATAGTTTGCTTTAGCTTGATTGTAACAATGTACTTAAGTTGGATATCTGGAGGAACGTATTAGGTAGAGTGAGTTATTGTATGTCCAATTGCAAGAGGGGGGCACCTTTCCCATTGTGCTGGTCTGGGGGGAGAACACCTTTTCCCCTCATACGCTGATCACGTACCGTGAACGGAAGACCCAAAGTGACCAATCCTGATTCAGATGTCCATTTGGTTTTTGCTTGTTTTGTTTCTCCCGTCTTTTAGATGACTGGGATCAGTCTCAGACAGGTTTTTTAATTAGTTTGCCAGGTAATCTTAATTAAAGGGAAACCTACTCAAGGAGGTTGTTCAACATTGTTAAGCAAGCCTCAGTTCTCATGCAGTATGGGGAGAAATAAAGGGCAATGCAACCTCACGTAGTCACGTCCCACTGCACCTGCCCTGTATGTGCTGCTATGTCCTTGTGTGCAAGTTAATAAATACGACTCCTTTTGGGAGGTGCGACCGCAACTTTGGTCCATGTCTGTCCCCTGACAATCATATTAATAGCATTATCATGAAATATTACAAACAAATTTACTATCTGAACACCACACAGCCCCACATTGTAAATTGCAAGCTGTGTAATATTCTCTCATTCATTTCTTAGGGCTAATCCAGCATCTCTGTGGCAGAGAATAATCAAAAAACAACATGATAGTACCAGAGTACCAACTAAAATCCCAATTATACGACTGAAATATAAAACCAATCAACATGGTTATTTTGAAATGCTGACTGCTGAATATCCAGAAAGCACAGGTGTCCCAGTCTCCATGGTACTAAGAATCACATGTCCTCTTTCTAACCCAAAAACCTGGCTAACGCTCACAGCTAATTCAAATGGTTTTGTTTTAATACAAAAGATCCACAATTCGGGGTACGGAGGATGCCAGGTTGCCATCATAATCATAATGTTTAAAAAAACCCTCCAAAATATTCTCTCTCTTTTCAGGCTCAGATGTTTCATAGTAATTGCCCATATCCGTATTCTTAATGACTAGCACCAGCACTGTTCTCCCCATCTATTCTGCCAGCTTTGAAGAACATATAAAAACATGGATAAAAATACATATAATAACAGGGATATGCCTTTCAATCAGGCATGATTATTATCTGTTTCCTTAGCAAACTGTATGAATGAACTAAAATATGGCTGTAATCAGCCTCTAAACCCGGAAGAAAACTATCTCTATTCTTTGAGAGTAGAAACAACGATAAGAATGCTTGTTATCAGTTCTCAGTTCTTGGGATTAAAACTTTTGTTTTGCTACATCATCTCAACAACTAGCTGTCATTCACAGACCAGTCTTTATATAGTCTTTATATAGTTCTGTTAACTGTTTTTCCAAGCTATCCTATTCTACAAATAAAGAGTAATGTAATTTCCCATTCTTCAATCTACAGAAAGATGAAAAGATGGGAGTATATTTGTCCATGGTGACTTAGACCAGAGTAATGCCTCACACTCAGTAATCTGCACATTCTTCAAACTGAAGTGCTCACTATCTACCCTACAGAACATTTAAAATGCTGCTCAAGTAGACAATATACCCACCTGTTACCCACCTGTCTCTGTACTGACTTCCTGTCAAATTCAAGTTGGATGCAAAAAAATGGCTTGTCACTTAGAGTATAAAGGTCAGACCCTTACTTTTTTTATTGAGCTGGTTGAGGTGTACAATCCAGATCATGCTTTTATACCCCAGGATGTTGGCCTTCTAGTAGTTCCTCAGATAAACAATTAGTCAAGGTGCTACAAGATCATGGAGCATTCTTTCCAGCTAATGTAAAGGATCCTGGCTGGTTCCTCCAGTTACTCTGGTTTCCTTCCACACAAAAAGCTGATTAGATGGACTGAGGTTCCTAAATTGTCCTCCTTGTGAGGTTTGGAGTTTCTGAGACCATTACTCTGTGTGTGTGTGTGTGTGTGTGTGTGTGTGTGTGTGTGTGTGTGTGTGTGTGTGTGTGTGTGTGTGTGTGTGTGCATACATCTCCTGTGATCTGGGATCTTGTTCATGATGCCCCAACCTTTGCCTTCTGTGTTTCCTCAGATTAGCTACAGTCTCACTGCAATCCCACCGTAGGTAAATACTTATGTAATGGATAGATGGATGTCTGGCATCCCATCCAAAAATTCCTCTGCATTGTTCCCTGTGCTTCCTGGAATAGGGTCTAAGCTTTCAATGATTATGTACTGGATAAGCAATTAGAAGTTCAATTGAAAAATGGATGATTGGCTTTTCAGTTGTTACTCTAAGGTGTCATAAAAGTGGCTATTGGGTGTCCTGTCAATGTCATTAGGTTCTTTTTGGGTGTCTTGTGTGTGCTTTATGTCGCTTTTATGGATGTCTCATAGAGCAACCTCCAGGCATTCTGTAGGCACCCAGTATTACCCAGCTCTAAAATATTGCCTTCAGACTTTTGTCTTCAGGACTAGCATGACGATTACTGGTGAAGGAGAGAATTGATACACTTTCTGTACCCCAAGACTGACAGACACTGCTCCTCTAATGAGTTAAATATTCCATTAAAAGACTTTTAACTAACAAAAGAAGGAACCAGAACCAGGCATCTGAACAAGTGCAGTTTTATGCAGAGGTCAAAAATGCACATATGGAGACAACAAAAAGACCATAAGTGGACACGAGAAATAAAGGTCACTCCAGCATGGGTGGTTGAAAGATTTCTTTGTCAGTTCAGTTCTCATGCTTCATGTCAAATTAGACAAGTTCACCAATAAGGACAGCCTATAAAAAGCACCTACACTCCAACCAGAGCATCTTCTCTTGATGCTATTGTGAGGGAACACACCCCTATTGATTTCTCATGTGTAGGAAGCAGCATGTGGTAAAAGGTGGAGCAACATTCTCTTGTTCTTGTTCTCTGGGGGTTTGTGAGGGAGACAATGCACAGCATGCACCCTTTCTGCACATGAACATAGTAGAAAATACCCTCCTTTGACACAGGGAAGATGGCAGGGGGTGTGAAAGGATGTAGCCATGGTAACCAGAAGAACATTAACACAGAGAAGGACCAGAGCCATGATGGATGCTAGTTTATGCTTCTCAGTTCAATCATAGGCTACAAAGAGGTTTGAGTTCTACAGAGAGTGGATTACGCCTCTTAAAATCTGCTCAGTAATGAAACCCATGAGGCATTACCTGCAACTGTTACTCTATGTGCAAACATTCTGCTAAATAGAATGATACACCCATGGTCATAAGAATTACAAATACAAATATCCACAAACCACATCCATCCATCTGCCATGATATCTAGGAAACAGCACTGCACATCAACAGTGGGACACATGTAGCCAGCTTGCAATTCTTTTGTAGAACTGACACAAAGCTTTCAGAAGCATGGAGTAAGCCAAAGCAAGACTAAAGCAGCCTTGGAAATGGAGCATACAAGCTAAGAGCAGCTTAAAATCCTGTCAGATGCAGCTACGATTGTTCACATCTCCACGCTGAATAAAAACTCGAATATGCTTTGATAAACTGGTTTCCTCAGTTCTTAACACACTCTATAGATTGGTTTAGGCTTCTAAGCCCAAGGCAGAAAAAAAATGTTTTTTTTTTTCCCATATTTCCTGCATTTTTCTCTCAAACACGTTTCTAAGTAATTTACGTTTACAATTTTTCGCTAAATTGAACATGGCCGGAAAGTAGTAGGCCCAATCATTATTCCACTCTTTTAGCGATTTTTTATTATGTCCTCCAAGATACATGTCTGTGTCATGTAAGCTGAATGGATTTTCTTTTTTTTTTCATTGTTCCTGATCATTTGTCATTATCTGCACATTAGAAAGTTAGAAATCCCTGAGCCACAGGCATTGAGCGAGTGAGTGTCACCCACAGTGAGAGGAGATGCTGCTGCCCTTTGGCTGATAAAGCATCACTTGTGCAACTCTATAGAAGACTGACAGAGCTGAGTCGTACTATGATGCATGCCCAAGACAGGCCAGTATGCAACAGTGGGGATAAGCCTTTGAATGGGGGCGGCTGACAGCTCCATGCTTGCTCTCACACTGCTTGTTTGTACTTGGTAAATAGGTTGTAGAGGACCCTCAAAGTGGACTTCAGGCTTATGTTGACAACATCTAGAAGATGCACAGAAGAAAATAGATTCACCGTCCAGAAGGGGGGACAGGTCCCTAAGAACTGATAGAACTCATTTTTACAGAATGTAATCATTTCTCAATTAAATCTGTACATGCTCATGTAAGCTTTGATATCTGAAACGAGTAGAATTTGTTGTTTGAAAGCATCCTTCAAAGTTGCAGGTTGCACTGGCTTTTTTATGGAAACCATAATGCAAGTAAAGTCACCTTGTGTCAGTTCCAGGTGTGACATATAGTCTTACAAACCTGAGGATACTGCAGCTAGTTGTCTAAAGTGTGTTTTGTACAAACTGATTAAATCAGCTGCTTTTTATTGAGGCTGTTTTTTTTCTTTTATTTTATTTTTTAAATTCATGGCTTAAATCATCAGAATTACCAAATTGAAAAATAGACAATTCATTAAATACCGAATGACACAAAGTTCAAAATAAGAATTACAATTGCAAGAGAAAATTTTACCAAACTACTGTAAAAAATCTGTTTCATCTCTAAAATATAAAAGAATAACATGCAGTAGATAAACTCATATCCGTGTAACAGTTTCAGTAATAATTTAAACTACAGTACCTTCAGGGTGAGATTTGGGCTTTTTGAGTCCTGCATCCTGCATCAGCTCGAAGGCAAAGGCGACATTGTGTACCTAGAGGAAAGCCTTGCATCAGAAAGTGTCAGAGTGCCACCTGCTGGCTTACCTCACTGTGGCACACCACAAGGACATGCAGGTGTCTATTAGAACAGACACTTGGCTGGGAATAGTGCCTACCTTCTGTTCAAAGTTCTCTGGAGTAAGGTAGAAGTTGTACAGTGGCACAAAATACCCCTCCAGTAGACCCATCAGCAGCACCAGATAGACTCCATCTGCAAACTAGACACAGCGAGACATCAATGGGGGTAATGGGTGCAGGGATTCACAGCAGCCTAATTATCTAGGACACAAAATGCTAAGCTGTTCAGAGCTTCCTGAACTATCTCGAGAGCTCTGTTTGTGTTCCTCACCTGTGACTCAAGCTCCGTCACCTCAAGATTCAGCTTGTTCAGGTGTGTATTCACAAACGTGATGAGAGACTGTCAAGCAGGGAGCCAAATAATGAATGTTAAGGGTACAACAGAAGTGCAGCGTTCAAGCTTGTGAAGGCAGAAAACGCAAAGTACTTGGAAAGAGAGTTCATGTAAGTTGCCTCACACTCAAAAGAAAATTTTACCATCTTAACCACGTTGAGCTTGTCAGGTGCATGATCAAGCAGAGTGTCAAAGGCGTCTCTTTCTGGAAGAAAAGGAAACACGAACAGCTCTGCTGAGAGCAGATCTTTGTGAAATATCACGGAAAGAAAAGAGAAACAGGAAATATGACAATTCTGTCTTAAACCATTCCATTTACTCACCAAATCTTCCCAGCATCATCCTGAAAACCAAAGAGAGAAATTAAGTACTAAGGGTGTCAAACGTAGGCTGTAATTTTGTCACATGTTGGGTTTTTTCTTTTTAAAGGAAGCTTTTTCAAGAACTAATTGATGGACCTGCCACACACCAGTTCGAAAAGGAAGGCACAACATGAAAGGTACCTTTCAAATTGATCTAAGCATCGGCATTCAAGAAGACAGCCTTTCTCATGAGGCAGAATTTTAAGGCCCAACAAAACCTTTAATAATTGCTTTGGGCTTTATAGCCCAGAAAAAGGCTTCCTTATTGGTCTGGCCTTCTGTATCAATTGAAAATCTTTCTGTCTGGCCTAAGCACTCACTCAGTGGTAGTAGTCAGTTCCTTGGTCACTTGAGAGGTCTGCAGTAAGCCATCTCTTTTCTGTTTCAAATAAAACACAAATCTTACTGGGAAATGGAAACTCTCTGGAGGGATTTTGTGTCTGTAATTATCCTGTGTTAGACTAATACCATGCCTGTAGTTGACAAGTACTAAAGTGACACAAAGTATTAACCAGTGTTAAGATAAAGTTGCCGCTTTAATGCAATAGTGTAACAGAGATGCTGAAGCTTATTAGGGCCTCTGATAAAAAAATTGAACGATTATGAGAATAATGTTGAAATGATTATGAAAATTACGTTGCAATAATTTTGAGAAAAAAAGATGTAATTGACACAACATAAACATCAACATCTTGTGCACAGGAGCTGTTGCAACAAAATTGAGTGACCGCGAGGCAAACCAGGCTAATATGCTACCAGAATCTATACTACCATGACGGTCTACGTGTGGCCTTTGCTGCTGGTCTACATAACATGACATAAAGTTACGTAAAGTT
This sequence comes from Gymnarchus niloticus, assembly GCA_009936485.2. Classification (NCBI taxonomy): domain Eukaryota; kingdom Metazoa; phylum Chordata; class Actinopteri; order Osteoglossiformes; family Gymnarchidae; genus Gymnarchus; species Gymnarchus niloticus. The sequence continues at coordinate 23,220,514 of JAACJT020000052.1, forward strand.
AGGATAAGCTTGATAAACTGATGGAATCCCACCTTAACCAACACCAGCTGCACAGATACATTCTCTGGCAGACGGATGGGAGCTTGGAAGTGCACAGTCAGGGCCACCAACAGGGACACAATGGCCACCAGGTTCTTGGAATGGACAGCTGGGTGTACAGAGAGCGCAGCAGCAATGAGAGCAAGCCAAGCCTCCGGGCACAAAACGCTGCCTGTGGAGGAACCTTCTCATACCATGTAGAGTGAAGGACTGCTCTAAACGGCAGCAAAACAGAGACAAAGTACCAAAAATGAAGTTTACTTCAAAGATAATGGAGTTGCTCATGCCAGGTCAAGAATTAATCTAATCAAAGCAGGCTCCCATTAAATTTACATACTTATGAGAGTAATAAGAAATATAGTATACTGATCAGAAATATAGTATACCGATGAGAACAAAGGTCACAGACTTTTTGCATGCTTTTTTGGAGATAGGTGTCGTTCAGGTATAAGGGGCTGTGATGATGCCTGTGGACGAGTCTGTAAGGCAATGTGGCCAGGTGGGTAGGGCTGAGGCTGTAAGGTCAGATGGGCAAGAAAGAGGCTGTGAGGGCAGATGTCAGGGCTGATGTTGGGTATTCAGGTGGTCAGGGCTGTGGCTGTGTGGTCAGGGGGCAGGGCTGAGATTGTGTGGTGATGCGGTCAGGGCTGAGGTTTTGTGGTCAAGGGGGAGAGGTAGAGGCTGTGTGGTCAGGTGTTCAGGGTTCGGGCTGTATGGTCAGATGGACAGGTCAGAAGCTGGGTGGTAAGGTATTTGGGTGCTGAGGGCCCCCTGAAGACCCACATTCAACACTCCAGTCGATGTCCCAGCCGTGGGGCCTCAGCAGCTGGTTCACAGCTCCTAGAACCATTTGCAGTTTCTGCTTCTGACCAATCTCGGACTGAGTCACCTCTACCATGTTCAGCGTCCACCCTGACAGCTTCTCTGCACAGAGGGGTACATTCATTCAGGTGCAATACACGTGTGTCTTTAACATGACAGCCTGGTTCTTTCAGAAGCTATGAACGATGGGTACATTTGTATCTTATTTGGATGCCGCAGTAGGAGTCACCAAACAGGAATGTCTTAACAGTAGTAGTGGAGTTAAGTCAAGACTCAGCAGAGACATTCAAAGTTCTGTTGGGTGTTGTAGTCGGAATAACTTTAGGAGTAGCTGTAGGAGGTATGCTAAGTCAGCACTCACCAAACAGCTTCTGTAACACCTGCCCATCATAAAGGTCTTCTTCCAGGTCCTTGACAATTATCCTTTCCTCCTCCAGTTCATTGTTAATCCAGTCGATCAGTATCTGTGTACAGTAAAAGCAGGGTTCTGGTCACCCTCCTCCCTTCCAGACGTCCTCCCAGACTCCCCTCTCCTCCTGCATTGACACTCACCCTCTGCAGGTCTTTAAATTTGGGGTTGCCTCTGGAGCTGGGGTCCAGCATGCTCCTCTCGCTGCTATCATCTGTGTGGGGATTCAGAGCTAGAGCAATATCTAAAAACACACACACACAGACTACCCAGGACTGAGGTGCTCACAGACATTGGCAGACTGAAAGAGGCAACCTTACTTGCAGACACACTAATACACCCACAAACTACATACACACACTCACCGCTAGACTCCTGATGTATTAAGAACCACTGGTGCACCAAAACTGGCATGTCTATACACCTGAACTCACTCAATAACTTTTATACACAGATAGTTACACTTAAATCCACTGCTGAGAAGGACAGTGCTGTCCACGGATACACTTAATATTACCAATGCATATATACATATTGCTTACTCAACCAAATCAATGTGTTTCTGGTGTTAAATCAAGGGCTGATTTATTCTTAGTTCGTGATTGTGGCTTTGTGTGTGTGTGTGGTGGAGGGGTATTTCAGGCAGCAAACAGCACAATGATGGGGTACACCATGGATCAGATGCAAGCCCACTGCAAGGCACATACACACACTCACCCACACATTATGGGCAATTTAGCAGCCCCAGTTAGCCTACCTTCATACCAAAGCTCCCATAGGAAAACCAAACCACCACATAACACAGGGAGAATATGCAAACTCCACACACAGTGCAGAGACTGACAAGCCTTGCAGGTGTGAGTCATCTTGCTGAACATATTGCATTTCAGTATAAAAAAGGAAGGTAATTAAAAAAAAAGTTGTCATTTACTTGTCAGATAAGGGCAGTGGGAAGGTCACGCTATGTACAATGGGCCTATAGTGGCCTCTGGTGGACAGAATGGGAACTGACTGACACAGAATCGAACTGAAAACAGTGCTACTGCAAATTTGTAGTGGAGGGTGACCCTGTGCAATCTTCTGAAGAGGAAGAATGGACTGAGATGAGGGAAAGGAGCATTACCAAGAAGAGCGTCCTCAGGGACTTCGTCCACTCTTGGGGGCAGAAGTGGGGCATTGATAGCCTCTTGGCCTTCTTCCTGGAGGTCACTCACTGCACAGGGAAAAAGGCTGGAGCATAAGAGCATATTCAGGTTGTGTTTTCTTTAATGATGCTCATGAGCTGAACTGAATATGATATAAAACAATATACTGTACATGTATTATAGTCAGACAGCGATGGGGTTTGTCAGAGGCGCTATACACCGACACCAGACTCTACCTTAACACCACCCTGTATTTTAATGTCATACTGTTTCCTTATCCTGTTTCATGCCCTAATACTAACCTGTTACCAAATATCACCTTACTCTAATACCACTCTGTGCCGTGACGTTACACTGAAATACTCCAATACATCGTAACCTTACACATTCCTGTACCACAATGCCAAACTGTATCATAAACTGTGTATTAAGATATGTCAATAATGAATTTATTCTGACACATAAACAATTCTCATCCTCAAAATCATGTTTTTCTACTATGCATATGAATACGAGCCCAATCGAATTTGAAATGTGTATATTCATTATGCTAATGGCTCTCCTTAGCATTTTTTTTTTATGAAACAGCACGAACGCAAGATTGTTGCTTCACTGTGACCTGTGAATTTAGCATCCATTAACTAATTGATTGTGACTCTTTGTAACTCTACTGTTCCTTTTCTAGACTAATCCCGTAGCTGAGAACCACTGCCAGTCTCCAACTGAAAAGTACACCAGGGCCAAAAAACATGACAATATACATTATGGAGTGAGGTGGAAATGCCTTGTCAAGCCTGTACTGCCAGAAGCACTCTGAACTGAGTGGTTACACAGCCTTGCACACAGCCCTCCGTACCTTGTTTCTTTCTCTTGGTCCTGCACAGGAGCCCAGCCATATTGGAGCCCCCTGCCCTGGAGTTCCCAGCCCGGTAATGCAGCGGGGACAGGCAGTGTTAGAGAGCCGTTGGGACGTGCTATTTCTGTCTGAGCCCTGCACTCTTGTTTCAATCCATATGGTGTGGGACTCTGCTGGGCCAGGCCAATCTGAGTGCACATCCAACCATAGGAGGCGGGCCCTTGACCCATTCTACCCAATCAACTGGCCTGGTGTACCTCCGCGTATCATCATACATAACAGGCCACAAACCGAAAAAAACATAGTCAAAATTCAATTCTGGATTTATATTCAATTTAAAGGGAATGTAATAGTAACAATAAAAGTATCAACAACAACAACTAAAATAATAATTGTTATTGTTATTATTATTATTGTTGGCATTAGATTGTACTGAGATAATTAACGATAGATTTATTCTTGTCTTGGCTATAGTACAAATTAAATCTAAATGTGTAAAGTAAGCATCCCGTGGCCATGCTGTCAGCTTCAGTTAGCTCATTAGTGAAACTGAGTGAAAACCGCAGTGCAGCTGGTGGTTTTATGATAAGGACACAGCTCGCATTAAGCAGGGAACAGGCAAATCCCCTATTACTAGGAGGTTCTTCTAGTAGGTCGGCAGTATGTGTGTTGCAGTGTTTCGGGTAACAATACCATGATATTGATGATTCAGACCCGGACACCTTTGTGCAGTAAGTTTAACTCGGATGTGTCACTACTTATCCGGCTCCATGTGTGGATATGATGTAAAGTTCTTACATATCTTAAGTTTTCCTCCATGAGTTGCTGCTAGTAAGGAACCAACTTCCTCAAACTAAATGTCAGTCATCCATGAAGCACCAGTATCTACAGAAACAGCAGGACACAGATGATACTGCAAATTTAGTCATACTTATTTCTGACCAGACAGGGGGCTCTGCTTAGCAGAGTCACTTTCCAGCAGCCGGGTGCTTCACGGCTATTTATGTGTGCTGTGGGAGTGGTTCTTAAGACAGGGCCGGGGCAACTTTCACTCTAAAGAGCAGTCATGTGAAAACAGACAGTAAGATACAGTAGATCCTAGGTGAATCCAAAAGACACTGTTAATTAGTCTCAACTAATATAAAATTAACTAAATTGTTTAGCAGAATATTTCCAATTATAATTAATAGCCAAAAGTTTTGGTGCAGTGTTTCTTTCTTTTTTTTTTCATACGGTAAATAACATACATTACTATATTAATCCAAATTGTTTGACATAAAAATTCCGTTGCTTAAAGATTCATCTGAAATCACCCCAAAATTCTGCTTTAAGTTTTGACTCAGATTTACACAAAGGCAACCCAGACATACATATTCCCATCACTTGAAGACAGAAGAACTTTGAATAAACTTTGAATGTGCTGACAGTTATTAGGTTACTGACATGACTTTGTTGCATAAGAGTCTGAATAACTTCATTGTGATGTTTCTTCGGTCACCATCAAATCTCCTTTCCAATATCTAATGTTCTTCACCTTTCAGAACACTGCCGGCTCTCTCTGAACTTCTCTCCAGTAGTACTTTCACACACACCTGTTTGCCTTGACAGCTGTCCACTAAAAGCTTTCCATTTATTTCCTAAAAACAGTTGTCCAGTTCAGTCAAGGTGAGTCTATCCCAGGAGACTCAGGTGTGGCTAAGATGAAGCTCCAGACCATTACAAAACACTCCCAAACATTCACACACTATTTAGAAGCAGTAGAAGAAGTTCACACAAACGGAGAAAGAGCATGCAATCCCCACGTTACAAGTAGAAAGCAAACCATCATCTTGCAGTTGTGAAGCCACAGTGCTACATTCAGAGCTACCAACTGTAATAACTGATTACATTTTATTTCAGTCTTACCAGGTATAGATACCCCCAAGATGCAGCTCATACTGCAATATTAAAAATTCAAATGCTTCTGAACTGAAGATAGTCAGCATCCCATTCAGGGTGTACCAAAGCCTTGTGCCATTAGCTGCCTGGGGTAGGCTCCAAGCCCACCCACAATGCTAATCAGATTAAGTGGAAAGAGGATGGATTGATTAAGAAAAGCAGGATTTCATGATCTAAATCATAAATCATCACCATTTGCATTTTATACCAGAAACAATAATTCATTAATGTATTTTTGCCCAGCAAAAAAAAATGAACAGACATATAAAACTGTAAACAGTTTAAAATTTCATTTGCAAAGCCACATGAGTACATCCGATCATCACCAATCCAATTTAACAAAGTTGCCCCTTTAAAAAATACTGATCATATTTTGTTTTATTGACTAAAAACTCTTCACCTGCTCTTTGTTTGTTTCTCACATGAAAGCAGTAAGACACCACAGATACATTCTCACACACACTAACTTTCCCCCTGTGTGGCTCCAAGCAAGAACCTTTTGTTACAGTAGGACAGGTAGCCATACTCTTCAGACAAGTCACACCATGCAAACATACTGACAGATGAAAAGACTCACTTGTCGGAACACCTACACTTCAACAGTTACAGTCGCTGTCCTCGGGAACCCAGCTGGCTAAAAGAGTTTGGACAGGATGACTGATTAAACCACTCCCTTAAAAACATCTCAAGTGATGACTTGCATTTATGTAATCATCATTTTAAACTAGAGGAACGTGTCCACTTCCGAAACTAAAAAAAGCTGAATTGGGACCCCTTCAAACGGCTTATCTGGCACCACATTGCATCACAAGCATAGCCAGGAATGCCTACAGTCAGAAAAGTCTGAATCCTTCTGGAGCAGCTGGTAAAAATTACTGGCAGAAACATCTGGGGGTGAAAGGAAATTAATATGCAATTGGTCTCACTTGCAATTTTCTATAGTTTGACATTTGTTAGGAAAGGAGGAATGAGAATTTCCTGGTTATAGGGATTCATTCATTAAATAAGAAGTTAAATTAATAGGGAATCTCAAAGGGTAGCACTGCTGAAATCTTGCACCTTCAGGATGCTGTGTTTGACACACACCCTCCTGTGTGTGTGTAGTCTGAGTGCTCTCCTTGTGTTTGTGTGGGTTTCCTCCCACAGTTTAATTTCATGCAGCAGATGAACTGTTGCCTGCTGTTAAGTACCACTATCTGATCCAGTGTTTCCCCTGCCCTGTGCTTCCTGGGGTGGTCCCCTTGCTTACCACGGTACTTTACTCATTTAGCAGTTGTGGAAGATGATTGAATGAATCTAGTAAACAAAGAGCCAAAAGTGTTATCACTCTTTACAATTATTAAGATTAATGCACTTTTAAATCAATGTAATTTTTTTTTTTTAATTTCTGCAGAATTCTTTATAAGAATCATTTCAAATACAAAAACACTCATGATATTTGTTTATTAAGCAAACGCATTTGTGCAAAGTAGTACATAAATGAGGAAAATCAGAGTGCTGGGTAAGTCAGGATATGTATCCCTGGAGCAAATAGGGTTGAGGGCCTTGCTCATGGGTCCAATGGTGATATTATGACTTCTCTGGTGATGGGATTTGAACTAATGATCTTCTAGACTCAAACAAACAAAAATCCTTAAACTGCTGAACTATGCACCGCCTCCAAAATCAATGCCCGGTATAGGTCTCTGTGAGGGGCTGGAGACACCGCAGAACAGAGGCCAGGTCAAGGGTGAAGGAAAAACAAAGGGCCGCTGGGGCTAGGGGAACCTCCTTGAGGCGGCGTATGGAGCCGATGCCATCAAGCATCAACGAGCCAGGGGGGCTTGGCGTGGAAGAGATCTGATCACCCTGCCAGCTGCTCCAGTCAAACTATCTGGAAAGTAAACGGGTTAGCCAATCGTTGGGTCCTCTCCCTCTTCTGGGATTCCCAGTCTCTTTTAAACATAAGTGACTCCATCTTGTGATGAGGCATTTTATTTTGCCTATTAAGTCATTCTACCAATGGCACATCACAATTCCACTGATTTTCATTTCTGTCAGTATGTTTATAAAATCATTATACATTGGCCTGAAGTTGCAGCTTTTACATATTTTTCAATCAATTTTTATGATTAATCTAGCTTTTATTTCACTGCATTGTTTGAAGCTATATCACTGTTCAGTGAAGTATTTCCTATTTAAGCATGTCTTTTAGTGCAGTCATGCTTAAATAGTAATACTTGTACATCGAAAGGCCATTCTGGATTTCAACATGATTTTATTTTACTTATAGCTATTTCAGCTTATGAAAACCATATTAAATATAACATAACTTTTAAATATACTTAACTGATTCTATATTGGTGATTTGCTTTAAATTAAGGAGGTTCATTTAAGTGCACAGATGTGGGGGAAATAATTGATTTTGATTGTGATTAATGCTTGGTTCTTTTAATCCACTGGTTCTCAAACTTTTTCTGCAGGGCCCCCCCTTCGTAGCTAAGAATATTTTTGAGCCCCACCACTCCGACACACACGTGCACGTCTTTTGCTTCCAAACTCCACCGGAATTTATTTTAAACATTGTAATTCATATAAAACTGCAACTTCTTATTGAACAAAACAAAATAAATAAAGTGATAAATCACCTTTACAGTGGAGTTATTAAAAGTGACATGCATCATGTATCTTAAATTTTTACTGTGTAACAGCTTTCATTGCTTTCAATATTTTCTCAAAATTGCCTTTCTGCACAAAAATGGCTTTAAAACATAACCAGCTCACTGAGTGAAAAAACTAAAATCTGAATATTTGCTGTGTAAAAATTATACTTTTAATCCCTACATCTTTTCACTGACTGGTGTTGGCTTGCTTTGTGCTGCAGATCTTCTCAAATCGGGGTTGCAGCTGTAAGACTGCAACTCTTAGTTCATTTTCAATGCCCGACTTTGACCTGTATTTTGTCTTGATTGAAGCCGCTGCAGAAAAACCTGTCTCACATAGGTCATCATCATCATCATCATAGGCCTCCGTCGGTCATGGCTGACCATGGGTGATACATCCTAGTTCGTTATTATTGATAACATTATAATTACTTCATTGTTATTATTATTAGTTGTCCTGGTTGTCTGTCTACTCAGCTGAGGCAACATCACTTATGGCTGAAGAGGCCAATTCAATTCAATTCAATTTTATTTATATAGCGCTTTTAACACGAAGCGCGGTCACAAAGCGCTTTACATAGTCCCGGGCCCACAGCCCCCAGAGAGTAAGCCAAAGGCGACAGTGGCAAGGAAAAACTCCCTCAGGAGGAAGAAACCTTGGGAGGAACCAGACTCAAAGGGGAAGCCCATCCTCCTCAGGGCAGCATCGGGCAGGACAAGTTACTTAATACAAATGAGAACAATAGATACAAAAGAGCAAGTCCTGTATCAGTCAGGGGGACAGCAGGGTCTTGGAGGTTGCAGTCCAGTAATCAGAGCAGGCTCGCTGGCTCAGAAGGCAGCAAGCTGGTCAGACAGGACAGCTGAATTGCCACTGTAGGCCGGCAGACGATATGAGGATCTCTTTAATCCGAGCCTCCAAGGGAAGCACCCCATAAGAGGGGGGCACAGGGAAGAGAGAATATGCATGAGCAGAGCAGTGATTCAAGGTGGCAGAATAATGGGTGATAAAAAAATTAAACAGAAACAACAAGGGCCCCGGCATGACTATATATAGCAGCATAACTATGAGGGAGAGACCAATGGGGACACAGGCATGAGGAAGCCTTGTACGCAAGCACTCCAACAACACACAGTACATGCAAGGCCTTATAGGTAAGTAAAAGTATTTTAAAGTCAGTGCGAGCCTTAACTGGAAGCCAATGTAAAGATGAC